>OZ005651.1:259577940-260157940 GCA_963930645.1 Salticus scenicus | reverse complement strand
GGTAGATAAAATGTTAATAGAAGTTTCCAATTCGATGATCTCCATTAGGCCATATTTTCCTATAGGTGAAAAAAAACTTTTTCTACTTGCGTTGATTGCCGCTAGCAACAGTTTACAATTCTTCCATTAAAATAACCAAGATTCTATCCAGAGGTGTTTAAAATAATAAATTCAGAAATCAATAAAAATTTGTGCACAGCTTTTTTATTGATTTGCTGCATAAGATAAGGAGGGAAGGTGCCCCTAACGAATAAATATTTCAGGAACTACATCCGTATCTTCTAAGCAGGGGCGATCAGAGAAGAATGATGAAGTTTCAGCTAAATTCAAATTATTGTTACATATTGGCATTTAATTTCATCGCCAGCAAGAACACATAAAAAGTGGTTTTTTAAAGATACGTTACACTGAAATTAAGCTGACAATTTTGAATACAGAGTAGGATTGCCATAATATGATAACCCTATCAAAAATCACAAATTTCGTCAGGGTTTCATCCTGAGAAAAGTAAACCGCAATATAGCTTTAATTTAATTGTGTTCAAGGATATTTTGTCTAACTGAATAAATTACGTTAGGAATAAGGCTACTGTGATTTAGGAGGAACACAAATAAAATGGGCCATGTGTTATTCTTTATGATAGGAAATCATTATGAGAATATGCTAGGAGATTGATTATCTTTCACATTTTTTTTTTTTTTTTTTTTTTTTTTTTAACTGATAGAGGAAGAATTCGGCAGTTACTAAAGATTAATATTGAATACATGAGTGAAATATTATATAAAGCGATAAAATAGATTTGAATTAAAATTAAATAGAGAATTTTTAAAATACATGTGATTTCTACATCACATATTTCTCAAGACTTTTTCTACTTGCGTTGATTGCCGCTAGCAACAGTTTACAATTCTTCCATTAAAATAACCAAGACTCTATCCAGAGATGTTTAAAATAATAAATTCAGAAATCAATAAAAATTTGTGCACAGATTTTTTATTGATTTGCTGCATAAGATAAGGAGGGAAAGTGCCCCTAACGAATAAATATTTCAGGAACTACATCCGTATCTTCTAAGCAGGAGCGATCAGAGAAGTATGATGAAGTTTCAGCCAAATTCAAATTATTGTTACATATTGGCATTTAATTTCATCGCCAGCAAGAACACATAAAAAGTGCTTTTTAAAGATACGTTACACTGAAATTAAGCTAACAATTTTGAATACAGAGTAGGATTGCCATAATATGATAACCCTATCAAAAATCACAAATTTCGTCAGAGATTCATCCTGAGAAAAGTAAACCGCAATATAGCTTTAATTTAATTGTGTTCAAGGATATTTTGTCTAACTGAATAAATTACGTTAGGAATAAGGCTACTGTGATTTAGGAGGAACATAAATAAAATGGGCCATGTGTTATTAGGAAATCATTATGAGAATATGCTAGGAGATTGATAATCTTTTACATTTTTTTTTTTTTTTTTTTTTTTTTTTTTTACTGATAGAGGAAGAATTCGGCAGTTACTAAAGATTAATATTGAATACATGAGTGAATTATTATATAAAGCGATAAAATAGATTTGAATTAAAATTAAATAGAGAATTTTTAAAATACATGTGATTTCTACATCACATATTTCTCAAGACTTTTTCTACTTGCGTTGATTGCCGCTAGCATCAGTTTACAATTCTTCCATTAAATAACCAAGACTCTATCCAGAGGTGTTTAATATAATAAATTCAGAAATCAATAAAAATTTGTGCACAGCTTTTTTATTGATTTGCTGCATAAGATAAGGACGGAAGGTGCTCCTAACGAATAAATATTTCAGGAACTACATCCGTATCTTCTAAGCAGGAGCGATCAGAGAAGAATGATGAAGTTTCAGCCAAATTCAAATTTTTGTTACATATTGGCATTTAATTTCAATGCCAGCAAGAACACATAAAAAGTGTTTTTTTAAAGATACGTTACACTGAAATTAAGCTAACAATTTTGAATACAGAGAGGATTGCCATAATATGATAACCCTATCAAAAATCACAAATTTCGTCAGAGATTCATCCTGAGAAAAGTAAACCGCAATACAGCTTTAATTTAATTGTGTTCAAGGATATTTTGTCTAACTGAATAAATTACGTTAGGAATAAGGCTACTGTGATTTAGGAGGAACATAAATAAAATGGGCCATGTGTTATTCTTTATGATAGGAAATCATTATGAGAATATGCTAGGAGATTGATTATCTTTTGCATTTTTTTTTTAATTTTACTGATAGAGGAAGAATTCGGCAGTTACTAAAGATTAATATTGAATACATGAGTGAATTATTATATAAAGAGATAAAATAGATTTGAATTAAAATTAAATAGAGAATTTTTAAAATATATGTGATTTCTACATCACAACATGGTATTAAGGATTTCAAAAAATGACGTTTGTGTCTGCAGAACTGGCTCCTAAGACTGTCCGTGCAGGAAGTATTGCAAATGATCGAAATGTTAACACTATGTGGGCAATCTTGCAATAAAATCGACGAATGACATGTGAGGAGATAGCGGCATCAACTAACAATTCTAAAACGTTAATATTTCGCATTATTCACAACAATTTACAACTTTATTATGTGTTCATAGTTGCCAACATTTTTATTTATTCCGAAGTAATTTTAGCCCCACCTTTAATTCGCACCAGTTTATTTATAGAATAATTTTCTCTGATACATAACTGCGATAAAATAAGAAACAAAAATTCTCCTAAAAAAAGTGGTATGGATTAAAGGCAGGGCTAAAAATGCAACTTCGCTATGCTTGCGTAGTTGCCAACATTTTAATTTATTCCGGAGTAATTTTACCCCACCTTTAAATCGCACCAGTTTATTTATATAATATTTTTTTCGGTTACATAACTGTGATAAAAAAAAAAAAAAAAAAAAAAAAAAAAAATGTGGTATGGATTAAAGGCAGGGCTAAAAATGCTCCGGAATAAACTAAAATATTGGCAACTCTGTGTTTATACGAGATTTATCTTTTCATCACCTTAGTAAAGAACAAAAGTAAACAAGAATTATCCAATGTTTTGAGTGGTAACAGATACTTCAAAATGATCCGAATTTCCTAAAGACTGTCATAACACTCCAGATCTCGCCCATGCTATATTTGGCTGTTTCCGAATTTGAAGGACAAGTTCCGTGGCAGAAAATTTAATACAGATTCTGAAATTATTGCAGAAATGCAGGGTTCTTTGATGCAACTTCTAGAAAAAGACTTCTCTACTTGTTTTGAACAGTGGGTTAAAAGATGGGACTGTTTCATATCATCTGAGGAAAGGTAATTTGAAAAAAAAAATAGTTTTTGCTATAAATATCTTTCTTAATTTTTTATGATTTTACTGTCAGTTTTTATGGAACACCCTTTGTATATTGTTCAAAAATAGTTGTTGAACAGTTCTCATGAAAATGTAATTCCGTGGTAAATAATTAAACATGGATTTTTTAACTTATAAATGTGAATAATGGTTGGTTACTTTACAAAAACAGTAGAAAATAATTCTGAACTGATAAGTATAAAGGATTTAAGTCCATATTCTTGATTTTTCAGGAGGCGAAAAATAAAGTTAAACTAACTAAAAATTAATCAGAAGAATCGATTAGGAAAAAGGGATTTCGGTGACTTACCTGTATACCCAGGGACTGATTTCGACCGGGGCACATATTATTTATACTTACACCATTATTTTTTAAGCAATACTTTCCTCTTATAATAAACAAAAAATTCTCATTAAAAATTATTTTAAATGAATTCTGGTGTCTAATAATCATAAGTAAATTCGACTGTTTTACACCGTTCATTTTTTATAAAAATAATTTCCTAGTCAAAACGTGGAATTCTTATGATATGCAGTAAGAAATAATTGTAAAAATATTCCGGTGACAGAGTGCCCCGGTCTAAATCAGGCTCTGTGTATACCCCTTATACAATTCAGTGATTGTCAACCTTCATTTAATAACGGGAAAAGATTGAATTAAATATTTTATACCGTACATGAATACTAAATTTCTAACTTGAATGTTTATTTACCAATGGATTTTCTCAAAAACTAAATGACATAGAATTAAATCATTTATACTTATCGATAGAGAATTTTTTTCTAAGTCTGACTGTGTAAGTAACTCATAAATGACATTTTTGGACTTAAATCCATTATACTTATCAGTACAGACATAGATCTGTTATTTAAAAATAATAATTATAAAGTATTTCCCATATATCGTAAGTACACTACCTTTCCATAAATGAACGGACACTTTTGATTTCAGACCTTTTTTTTTTCTTTTTAATATCTCAGAAAGTACTAAACGAATCATTTTGAGACTTCAGAAGTGTGAATAACATGTTACACCTCATACATTTCAGTGAAAGTTTTACCCCGAAAATAAGAAGGGGACCAATAAAGAATTAAATAAAAATGAAAAAGTTTCAAATCACCCTGTAAAAGGTAATTCTTAATATTTCATCGTTCTTAAGATGTTATAAGCATTATTGATAAGTTAAAATGTACTACTGATAAAAATATGCTATAAGAAATGTAACGCATAATAATACAATATTGAGAAAATCGCCTTAAATAATTTTAAGTTGTTTTCTAAAACTTACATGTCTTAACGAGAAGATAAAAAATATTTATGAATGTACATATTTGTACGAAATAACTTTACTTACAAACTTTATAAAAGTTATTACTATGCGCGGTATCCAATATGCGAAATCATTACATGTGAATACATATAAATATTTATGATATACGTAAAATTTAATATTTTTGTATGCAAAAATTTTTACATTTTCCATAAATATTAATACTTTACGTCGTAACATTAACAATTATTTTGCATAGTTCAACGCAAGAAACCTTTCAAATATTCTTTATTTTTATTAATATAAAAATAATTACCTTAGTGATTAAAAATAGCGTTAAAGTATTTATTGTGGTTTCAGGTTATTTTTTTATATGTTGTAACATATGTTACTCATATTAAAATAATATTTTACTAAAGTTAAAAAGAGAAGACTACTCGAATATACGCATAAGCACCAAGTTATTACGACTTATCGGTAACTTTTTTAATAGTATTCTTCTACAATAATTATCTACGATTAAACAAGGCGAAGATTAATATTCCTAAATAGTGGTATGGATTTTTTTTTTTTTTTTTTTTTTTTTATTCTCAATTAATTGTAATCTCTGATGTTTTTTTTATATAAATATATACATGCATACCTTTAATTTTATTTTTATTTCAGGCAAGGAAAAATTATTATAGGTCTTATATTTTTATAAAATGTTTATATATCAGTATTATTATTATTATTATTATACATGATTATCTGTGATAGAAAAAACTGAACATATTTCTATATTAACCTCACAGAGTTATTCTATGAATTAGTTTAGAAACCATACAAATATATTTTATCAAGATTTTTGAATGAACAGTGTATAGAAATTTATAAAATTAATTAATTAATTAATGTTTAAAGATGATTATTTTCTTTAAGTTACTTTTTTTTGTAATGAAACATAGCGTGCATGAAATCATTAAATATATATAATACCAAGGTTTCCACAAACCTCAATTCTGAATGTCACAGATTATAAATAGAAATTATTTTTGCCATAAAGTACGTCTATATACAGTCGTAAAAAAAAAAAAAAAAAAAAAAAAAAAGCCACCCCAGACTAATTTACCGTTAATTATCGTAGAAATATGCGGCTGGTACCGATTGATTTATAATAACGTCTAGCCTATAACGTTATACTTAGATTTTGCTTAGGTGGTCGTCTACATATTAAAACTGGTAAACACTTAATTTTCTTTAATGGCAACTCCCATTTTTGATTCATATATATATATATATATATATTCAATTCTTTGGATCAAATTCTGATGGAAAATTGTATGGTTTATATATTTCGCTCAACATTTTATATAGTTTAAGGTTGTCAAAATAGGGGAATGCTAATGTTAAATGAATGTGACAATCAGTAATTCATACCTTCTTGAAAAATATATTCAAATTTTCTTTTTTAATGCATTAGAATGAAGTGACTCAAACATATATCATGCATATTTTTGATTAAAAAACATTTTCTGAATTATGAATCTTATTAACAAATTCGTATTCGAAAAAAATAGGAATTACGATCTATGTTAATTTTCGCATGAGTAGAACAGGCATCATAAAAAATGTGGGTTGCAAACTTACAGCTCACTACTATCAACTTTTTTCGGTTGACAGTGATATTTCATTTTTTATTGCTATTAGAAGGGTGGGGGGGGGGGTCATCACCAGAGCCTGATTAAGGGGGAAGCACACATTATTTATACTTACACCGTTATCTTTTAACAAATACTTTCCTCCTATAATAAATAGAAAATTCTCATAAAAAATTATTTTAAAAGAATTCTGGTGTCTAATAACGGTGAGTAAATTGGATTGTTTTACACCGTTCATTTTTTATAAAAAAATATTTCCTCGTCAAAGCGTGGAATTTCTATGACATGAAGTAAAAAATAATTGTAAAAATATTCCAGTGAGAGCGGAGATAATGTGTGCTCCCCCCTTAATCAGGCTCTGGTCATCACATGACACCATTTGTATCCTGTATGAGTAAATATCTGCATATAGTCTGACGGAAAATTATTTAAACTTACTTTTATATTATTCTTATCGTTCTATAAGCAACATTTCGATCTTTATTATACAAATAAACTTATATTTTGTAAAATTACTACAATGCAGACATATACATATATACATGCTTGCAAACATTGTAATTATGAACCGGAAAATTTTTTAGTACACGCCCCTTTTTCCACACCAGTATATTTTTTGAGTGTTTTTCCTCTTATTTAAACGTATATAAATTTTGAGAAAATTACTCGAAAAAAATATTGGTGTGAAAAAAAAGGGACGTGTACTAAAAATCTTCCGGTTTATAATTAGGATGTTGGCAAGTATATATATATATATATATATATTAATAAAAAGAAAAAAATAAGTATTTTGCATATTCGTATTTAACTCTATACGTGACGCTGGTATGCATAAACGTCAATAGAATTTACACCCTTGTTGAAGAGAATATTTAAATGATTTCATCGAGAATTTATAAAATCATTTTGTTTTATAATGTAAAGTGTTAGAAAAAAGTGTAATGGCGGGGGCTTACTTTCATAGATGGCAACATTTTAATTTATTCTGGAGTATTTTTAGCCCCGCCTTTTTTCTATACCACTTCTTTTTTAAAGATAAATTTTCTTATTTTTCGAAGTTATACATTGGAGAAAAAAATTCTATAAATAAATTGGGGCGAAATATAAAGGCGGTGCTAAAAATACTCCGGGATAAATTAAAATATTGGCATCTGTGCAAGATAAGAAAATGTCCGAATTTGATGAGTTAAGTGTTTCTTCTGAAATATTAAATAACATTTCTTAGTTTTTTGACGCTAATTTTTTTTTTTTTTTTTAAACCCCGTTTTCCTTTTTTCTTTTTGTATTTGAATGATGTAGGATTCTTACACCTGAAGTTAAATGTGATTATTTAGAATAGTCAGTTAGGCGAGATATACTGTTCGAAATAGCAATATATATTAGATAATCGTTTATTTTTATAATTATTTAAAAACTTTTATAACATTTTTTACCTCGAGTTTTCTGTTTTAATTTTCTTCTCTATATTTTTGTATTTCTTTATTTTACGGTTTATAAGTCTTATATTATTAAAATTTTATCTCATATGATGTAATAAAATAAAATAATTAATTTTTTTTTTAATTCTTTTTCGTACTAAATCAAATGTTCTGTTTATATATATATATATATATATATATATATATATATTAAACTTACCAATTTTATTATTGAAATAAAGACACAATATATTGATATTCGATTAATTCACATTTATTATGAACCACTCTTCTAATTATAAATCGTAAAATTTTTAGTACAGCCTTTTTTTTTCCACACCAGTCTTTCTTTAGAGTAATTTTATTCTCATTTCATCGTAACTATATTTGGACAACTTTACTCTAAAAATAAAGTGTTGTGGAAAAATGGGTGTGTTTTAAAGGGGCGTAACAAAGTTACGATTATTAATCAGATAGTTGGAAAGTATGATCATGTATATATTCGTAAAATACACATTTTTTATGGAAAAATGATTTAAAAGAACGTAATATGCTTTGTTACTTTTAAAGTTGTAGATAGAGATTTTACACTTTGCATAATTAGGAATTCAAGTACAGTATACTCCTGATCAACCGGAGAGATACTTTCTGTGCAATAGAAAATCGTGTATTACCAATTAACGCGCAATAACATTATCAGACCAATTTATGCAATCCAGAAAAATTTTTAGTTCATTTATTTATTTTTTGTGATTTTTATTGTTTTTTAAGTAACGTTTCGATGTTACTGTACAAATTAACTTATTTTTGTAAAATAAACGGACTGCAAGCGGGACATTTTCACGGCATTCCAAAAGAATAATAAGCCCCGCCCTCTGGCTTCATCTGAAACAATACTTTAAAGAGTTTCTTTTTTCTTTTTTTTTTTTTTTTTTTTTTTTTTTTTTTTTTTGAGGGGGGCGAGGTTAATTTTATTTTGTTTGACTCGTCATAGGACGCTGGCATATATAAAAGTATGACGTTTTCCGTTTCGATTGTTGAAGACAGCCGGGACTTACTATTGAAAATAGGATTGCCTTTGAACAGTGTTTTTTTTTTTTTTTTTTTTTCTTAAATATTAAATATCTTTCCCCAGTTTTTTCTCATTAAACTTTTCTTAAAACTTGTTATGTATATTTTTGTTTATTGTAGGTTTGTACGCCTCAAATTAAAAGTAACATTTTATAGAAATACTTTCATGCTGGGCTTACTGTACGAAATAAAAATATACCTAACAAATTGTAGTATACCTACAGATTGTGTGTCTAACAGATTATTCAGATAAATTCTTTTTTATTAAATATTAAGCATATTTCTCAGTTTTTAACGTTATTATTAATGTTATTATTTTATCTTGCTATTCACATTTTTGTAACTGAATATTTCAAGTATCGTATGCCTCAAGCTATTGAAATTTTAACGCATTATGTGACCAAATAATCTATTTCATTTTTATTAAAAATAAAGTATATATATATATTTCATAGACTGCATTTAAGAAGAAAAAATATAAGTCATTTACACCTCAGAGAAATCTAAAATTTGATTAACTATGTAAAAGTGTTCAATTTATCTTACACATACAGGAATATTTAACGCAATGTATTCGCAACGTTTTTGTCGTGCTTGGCGGGAGTGCATTATACGGGAGTTCACTGCAGTTACAGTCCAGTCTTCAATTCGAGTCCAAAACAAACGAACTTGATTCTACTCCGAATAGGGCTCGACGCTATCGTTGAGATGTGCATTTGCCTAAATTTTATCTCTGACGGATTTTTCCCCACCTATGCCCACCAGAAGCCGGCTTGTTCTGCGCTCAATGCTGGTAGACGTGAGGTTCGATCCCAGGTCGCGCTCGTAGTCCTAGAAGTTCTGAGATTTCCGTGGTTTTCTCCGAAACTTGCGTAAATACGGGCTCGGAACACTTAGAAAGATCTCCATGGAAGGCTCTACTCTCAGGCCTAGGATCATAGAGTAGTCAATCGCCCTTATTCCTAAATACCAGCACCAACACCTTCACCTTCCATCCCTATTTTGATAAAATCGCAGCAGACTTGACGCATGCTAATTAGCTATCATTAGATTTCCATAGATGCCAAAATTTTAATATATTCCGGAGTACTTTTAGCCCCGCCTTTATTCTGTACCACCTATTTTTTAAAAGTAATTTTTTTCTTATTTTGTTGCAGTTATAAAGTGAAGGAAATTTTCCTATAAATAAAGCGGTGCGAAATAAAGGCGGGGATAAAAATACTCCGGAATAATTTAAAATGTTAGAATATATGGACTTCCCCCGACAAACAAACAATATTCAAATACTTTTTAAATACAAACACAATACCTTTATCATAGCTGTCAATATTTTAATTTATTCCGGAGTACTTTTAGCCCCGCCTTTAATTCGCACCACTTTATTTATTGAAAAATTTTCTTCAATACATAACTTCGATAAATTGAGAAAAAATTGCTTTTAAAAAATAAGTGGTATGAATTAGAGGCGGGGCTAAAATTACTCCGGAATAAATTAAAATATTGGCAGCTATGCCTTTATCAATCTAACTTCATTTTATTTCATACTTAAAATTTCTGTACTTTCTTTTCCGCTATGAATGAGATCAATATTTCTTTTTTTTTTTTTTTTTTTTAACATATCGACGGACCCCTAATACATTTTCGCTTATAACTCTACCAGAAATTATTTTAATGTATATAAATGAAAACACTTTTCAAACTGCCTTGATCTCAAAAATTTGAATATGAAGTCAAAAATATATGTTGCTATTGAAAAAAAAAAGGAAGTTGCTGCCAGTTAATCAAATTCTAACAATTCCGTTAGAAAATAGACGTATTACTAATCGATTGTCTCAAGATGCATATTTATAAAACGATCTGCGTCGAAATGAGATGGCTTTTTCTTTTTGCCGACTGTACATAAAAAACTTATTTTTAAAGAAAAAAATTCAATATATATATATATTTTTTTTTATATTGCTTTAGTATAAGCATTATTATTAACACTTAAAAATTAATTTATTTTTCTTCTGCCGTTTTTGGTATTGTGACAGTTTTTTTTTTTTTTTTTTTTTTTTTTTTTTAATATATAAATAACGGGAGTTGTTTAATTGTAATAATAATAATAATAATAATAATAATAAGTAAACAGGAACTCAATGTAGACAAAACTTGAAGTTACTGAATTTTATTCTTTGATTTGGCTGTAACTTTAATAAAAAACTAATTACTAACAAATTATTACGTTTTCATTTTCAATATATTTATCAAAACTGCCAACACTTGTGCTTGTTGAATGTTGAATGCTAATTTATACTGTTATCATCTGATACTGCAGAAGTATGAAGTTATTACGAATTGAAGCAAACCCTCACAGAAAACTTTTTAGCAGTATACTTTCGTAATAATTATTTCCGATTAAGTAAGACGAATATTACTATTATTAAATAGTGGTATAAAAATCCTTCTAAGTTTGTATTAATGGGAGATCTTCTATTGTATTCGGTCAAAATTTCAATATCAAAATTAACCTTATTTTCATGTTTAAAAATCTCCTGAGTACAATATATATATATATATATATATGTATGTATGTATAGAAAAGATTTGAAGTTAAGAAGGATAGAGAAATGTCATCTGTTGTCAGTTATTCATTATAATATTATTTACAAAGTATTTCTCAAAATACATTTCATTAAAAGGGCCCATTTTCTCAACTTTCGTAAGCATAAAAATCTAAAAAATGTTTGGAGTAATCAATAATTAATTTTGGGAAATCAGTCCTTGGAATTTTTCCCCGCTACAAAGTTTGTTCGTATAACATGGAATAATATATTTTTAGACTAGACGGCCGACTAGCATATTTAAAACTGAATTGGATGATAGGGCACATATATTTTTAATCAAGTAATAATTATACATATTTTTAATTAGGAAATCCTATAGGCTTAAATTTCAAATTTTGATTTAACCCTTTAAAGTGCAAGCTAATTTCACTCATTTAAAATAAATTGCCATCATAATTTACGAACAAGTCTAACAGAAAAGAAATACATGAAGCTTTTTCTTTTTTCTTCTGTATTATTGAAGTAAAATTTATTAAAAATTTCCCAGATGAGTCTTTGTAGTTATAAATTAAAATTAGATTAATATATCCCACTAGCCCTGAAAGCGTTAATTGTATTAAAATCCTAAATTTGAAATGACATTTCGAAAATTTTAAGCATTTGTATTTATTAAGAAGAATACATTATAAAAATTTTAGAAAAATACTTTTAAATTCACAATTAAAAAATAATTGGCTATGCAGTAAAGTTTTGCTTTTATAATTTCTAATAAATACCTAATAAAACAAATTATTTCTTACTTTTTTAACGATTCTCATTTATTCCAACTAAGTCCAAAAACATTTCATCGATTAATTTTATTATTTTGGATCCGATTTCCAAATTCGAGAGTTAGAATATATAATTTTATAGTCTTAATAGTTATAAATGGATTTCTCGGTAATTGTTATACTCTTCATTAATTTAAAACCACCCTCCCTTGCTTGTCACACGCTTTTGATATCTTTGAATGATCAATTTTCAAACAGCGACTACGTAAATGAAATGTCAGATTAAGGTGAACACGCCCAAAGACAATTATTTGGGCTGGCCAGTTTCTTTTCCCATAATTTCGCTAAAAGATTAAGATGAATTACCCACAATTACAGTTATTAGAGTTAGTTACTTTTGGTTATTACAGCAAATTTTCGAATATCGTGCTAAGAGCTAATTTAGGTATCTTCTTTTTGAAATGATGCCTCAGACAATAAGGAGTGAAAAGTTTTGTCTGTTATAACAGAACGTTAGCTCAAAATGTCACACGAGCAAGATATTATTTTTCCCTGGAAATAAAATCCAGCCTCAAAGACTCCCAAAGGATGGGTTTGGTTAATTTTAATATAACCTAATTATACGCTTGTTGAAATTACAATATTAAAACTTTGTTCTTTTTGCCATCGTTTAAGAAACATTAGTTATTAACTTCCATAATAATAGCACATTCTGCAAGAAAAGTTTCTGAATATTTAATTAGATTATGTTAGAAAAGTTAAAAATTCTGAACATTTTCGCTCGCTTTCTTAGAATAAGTAAACAATAGTCAAAGAACATCGATAATAATACGTATTATGTAATAAATGATATTTTAGCGAATTAATTTAAATTGTTTAAGAAGTAATTAAAATTACAGGCAATGTTTTAGAGTACTATAGGTTATTTTTTATGTGACTAATTAATAAAAGTGTAGATAGCAGAATATGTATAGGTATATAAAGCGCTTTATATTTTTATAAAATTTTAAATCATAGTCGATAGAACGTTTCCTAAAATTCATAATGTTTTTGCGATAAGTATTACGAAGCTCTAAGTTATTTTCAAAATTTTATGAATTTTATTACAGTTAAATATAAAAATTAATAATAGTACACTTCTTATGGAATTTCATAATTATTGCTGTAATAAAATTCTTAAAAGTATAATTATTTTTTTAATATAATAGTACCGATATTTAAAAATTTAAAAATAAATACCGTAATTTTCTGCCTATAATCCACAGGTCAGGCAAGTCAGTTCTGCACCAGAAATTTTAATTAGCAAACGAGCTTCTATTTGTACGAGCTGTTTCTTCAAAATAATATAGATTTTTGTGTTATACAAAATTTCTGGTGGAGGAATGACATATTTTATCTGCGGATTATACACAGAAAATCACGGTAGTTTGTAGTTAAGGAGAATCAGTAGGGCTACCAAAATCCCGCTTTTTCACTTACTCTCCTAACACTATATTTACCGAAATTTTCTGCCTATAATCCGCAGGTCAGGTAAGTCAGTTCTGCACCAGAAATTTTAATTAGCAAACGAGCTTCTATTTGTACGAGCTGTTTCTTCAAAATAATAATATAGATTTTTGTGTTAAACAAAATTTCTGGTGGAGGAATGACATATTTTATCTGCGAATTATACGCAGAAAATTACGGTACATAGGAATTTGCTTCTTAATTAATCGTGAAAATACACTATAGAATATTACCATATAAATATAGTGTTAGAAGAGTCACAGAAAATATCCGGGCCTTAGAAACCGTGAAGTCATTAAAAGATATAATTGCAAACCGTTTATTATCAAAGACTAAATTGGAATCCAAAAGTTTTGAAGAAATAATTGGATTACAAAAATTATGTAAATAAAAATTCATGTTTAAACGAAATTAACGGAAGAAATCTTTCACACATTATCAATCACTTTAAAAATATGAAGCAACAGAATGGTGGTGCATATAGACGGTATTATATGTGGCCGACCTTAGTGCTAAACGGCTTTTCCTCGACTGCTGAGCATGGTGGTGTCATTTTGAACAATTTTCGAAATCAGATTTCCGACAAAGAAAAAACAACTAAAAATAAGATGGGAACTATCAGTTTTTCCAAAGAAAATCCTAGACTATTTTTTTTAATCACGATACTCTTATCGCTTATCAATATTTATTAACAATGTATAGTCAGTGAAAGTACTTGAACACACACACACACACACAAAAAAAAAAAAAAAAAAAAAATGATTATACAAGCACATTATCGTGTCTCGTGGTGCCGAGGATCTTGTATTTCATCATTACGTCCACCGTTATTGTTTACTGGTTGCTGTTGAAATTCGAATATCGTTAATCAAACTGTACGTGCATTTGTATTTTTATTTTAACCCTTTGTATCCCACTGGGACTTTAAAGTTCCATCAAAAAAATTCATAGAAAACTCATAGAAAACTGATTACACTGAGCCGAAACTAACCACACTGATTGCAATTTTGCCACGAAAACTAATGCACTTAGTAGGGAATTTACGAACGCGACCATAATAGATGATTATATTTCTATATATATCAAATATCACATCACAAAATACTCGTGACTATTGAATAAAAAGTCAAAATGTCTGGCAACACTGCCCTAGGTGTGACATTCTAGGTAATTTTCTCATGGAAACAACCGTAATTCATCCCCAGCTTACACCAAAATTGTTTTTATTTTATTCTATATATTATTTTTGTACTTGTTAGAAGTACAAAACTAATTATAAATGTACATAAACTTTCTGATGTCAAACTGATTTATCTGTAATGCAATGTATAAGTAATTGCACAGTGGTAAAATTTTTCGTTTTTCCCAAAATATTTCAAACTAGAATCTTGTAACAACGAATCCGTAATAAATTCACATCTCTCTCTCTCTCTCTCTCTCTCTCTCTCTCTCTCTATATATATATATATATATATATGTATATATATATATATATATATATATAAATATATATAAATATAATTCATTTTTATTTTTGAATGCAAAACAACTTTTATAGAAATATTTATTTAATAACAAAAATTCTGAGAGTAAGTAAGCGAAAATTAGCTTTTCGAAAATATTTGTATGAAAAAATATGGATAATTGCAAACTCTTTATATATATAATATATATACCAGGTGGTCAAAAATTGCGTAGAAACTTTAAAAGTTATTTTGATTCGCAGAACCTTATACGTAGAACATTTTATTCGTAGGAACTTTAAAAGTAATTTTTATTTTTACAAAAAACTAGAAAAGTAACCGAATAAAAACAGGTTTACAGAGCTGTCACATGTAGATATAACATAGGAAAAATCTCAAAAGGTTGCCAGTAGATTGCGCTGGTACGTGAGACATTGGCAAAAATATGCGATTCAAACTGTTATAAGAACTTCCGCTCTTCGTGCACAATCAGTTTACCGTTGTATACTGAATATAGGGGGCCTTATGGAATACATTCTTTTGTAATGAAGATTTGAATTTATTTTCTTTCATATTTGCGTACCTTTCCTCTGACATGTGTATTTCAACGCTACTTATTAGCTATTTTTGAGTTACTTTTTTTCCTTTCTCAAAATTTTCCCGTGAGAAAATGATTTTAACCTTGCAAATTGTTTTCAATTCCGGTTTTATTTCCCCTTTCTTATGAATTTTTAGAGTTTTTACGGACTTTTGCCTAACAAGTAAATAACATACATATATATATATATATATGCCTATATTGAGAAGGGGAAGACAATGCTTAATACGGGTAAAAAATTTCAAACGCAATAGCCATTTGCATTCATGCGATTACAGTTATCTAAGTTTAGATTTAAGATACTGTTTATTTATTTATTTATTCATTTATTTATTTCTTGACACAACATATTAATTTTTTCTAATTTTCTACTCATTAAAATATACAGCTTTGAAAATATTTCAATGAATGACATTTTTAAAAATCTTCACTTTTTGATTTTCTAATTATCGAAACCAAGTAAAATTTATCCTTTCATAATCATGTTTTTCATATATACAATCATAGCCTCCTTTACTAAATGCCTGTCGCGTTGCTCGTAAACTTAGCAACAGTTGAAGCGGTAGACAGCGCCACCTGGTACAGATTGCACTACTTTTTTATTCAACAGCCACCAAAAATTTTTAAAAGTGGGATTTGATATACATGAAAGGCTAATAAAATCTAAGAAACGTCGATTATACATATCATATATAACTTCTTAAAATTATTGTGGATAGTTGAATAAAAATTTCACGCAGTCTGTACCAGGTGGCGCTGTCTACCGCTTCAACTGTTGCCAATTTTCCGAACTACGCGACAGGCATTTATTTTAGGAGGATATGATGCAATATACGATATATATATATATATATATATATATATTGTTCAAGTAGTACAAATTCTTGTGTTTAAACCGCAAATTTAATAAGTCAGTTTAGGAATTTTAACTAACATAAAAAGCTGCATTTTTACGATAAATTGCTCGTACAAACATATATTCGACTGTTAATTAAAAATATTGGTGTAAAACTAATTTATCAGACCTAAGGAATAGATGATGGAAATTATGGTAATATTTATTTGGTAAGCCCATAGGTGCCAAGTTTCCCGTTTTTCAAGATAGACTTCAAACCTGAAAAATTTTAAAGCTATTTTCGGTAATATCAATCGTTGAAAATATATATATATAACATATTCCATTTAAAAATACTGGTGTCAATTCTGATTTAAAAATTTAAAATGTTGGTAGCTCTGTAAACCTGAAATGTAAGGTGTTTTATCGTGTACACAGCATGACATTTTTTTTTTTGCAGATTCTGATAGATATCGTCGCGATGAGCTTTTTGACACCCATCATATGAGTGCATATGAGTTTTCAATTCAAGTCTCAGTGCAATTTATGGTTTAAAATGCCACCTAGTAAACATGTCTGAACAATTTGATTTTATAATTCCTTGGTCAAATCTTGTGCACAGTCTGTTTACTAAATTTGGTAGCCACCTGCTCACCCATTTTATCTGCAGTATGCTCTGTTCATAAAGAGAATTTAGATATCCCGTTATATGAATTAGTTTATAAAAATATTTATTTTTTATAGCTATTAAAAAAAATTTATAAGCAGTTAAGTTATAACTATTCAGTATATTTATGAAAAGTTTGTTCAAAATTTGGGAAAGTTCGTGAAAAAGCCTCTTGAAAATGTCTGAGAATATAATATTTAATAGCAATTATGATTTTTAAGTATTTGTTATTGAACTTATTTTATAAATGAAGATAAATTTCTAACTTTAAATTCATACTTTTATTTAAATATTCTGAACTACACATCAAAGGACATAACAGAAGTATAATTATCATTGCATGAAGTTATCTTAGTCATTCACACAAAGCATAATTCGTTTAAAGTTGCATTTTAAAAGAGTAAAGCATTACTTAAAAACTAATGTATTTACTTTAATTACCTTAAACACCTTTAAGAACTTAAACAATTCTGTTCAAAATTGAAGCAATCAAATTTTACTTATGATGAATGACACTTATTCTTTCATGAACAGCATTAGTAATGTTGATTGCCAGCAACGCAGGTATTTAGCAGAAATATTTGACGGTAGTTACTTAACATACATGCGATTTGTATGTTATAATTAGATTCAAGTATGTAACAAAAGATTATAATTTTCAGTGTCAAAAAACCCATGTCAGAAATTAAATTTTTTAATTATAATAAAATTTATTTTAAATGCTAAAATATTTTTTTTTATTCACACACATTCGTTAATTAACATTTCTGGAATCACGTTTCTATTACGTGTTATTTTACGCTGCAAAATAAAACATTTGTTGAACAACTTTATAGATTTATATGTTTTTATAAAATTAGAAAACTTGATTTCTAAAAAAAAAAAAAAAAAAAAAAAAAATCGAAATAAATTTATAAATATGAAAAATAATTACGTTCAATATTTTCTTAATTATACGTTTAAAAGCTGTTTTTTTTTTTTTTTTTTTAAGCAAATACCGAGAATTCTTTCGTTTCTACCCGTTTAAAAAAAAAGAAGTTTCAATTTCACCGACTGTTTGGCCACTAATGGATTTTAGTATTTTTTAAATCGTTCTTATCATCATTAACTATGTTATTACGCAGAAAACATCCATTAGTGATTTCATTCATATGGCTGTTTACTCATTTATATACTTTTTTGACATTATAGTAAATATTATATTTACAGTATTTTTTAAGATATTTATAACTTTGTCTTTATATATATATATATATATATACCTTCTTATCACAAACTCAATTCTTTTTTAAATATTCAAAAAATAAGATTATGCAATACATAATGTATTTATGTAAATAGCTTAGTTTAAAATTATAGTGTGTTTATTGTGTTGTTTTGATAACACACACATTTCAAGTGTAAAAATAAAGCATTTAAAATTTACTTAAATATTATTAAAATAGTGAAAAAAATATATAAACTAAAGTATGATGCAAGATATCGGAAACAGGAAATGCGATATTATACTGTTTATTTTCTGAAGTCCAATGAGCGCTATTACGTATGATCCAATTCTAATACGATTTTATTAAAATACGGGTGGAAGAAAACCATTAGAGATAAAATTTCGGGAAATGCTGATCTCAGTTAAAGCGTCCACTCCTTTTCGAGTAGAATCGCTTTTATTTATTATGGACTTGAACTGGAGAATGGACAGAACTCTAATTTTGAACAACCATAACATGGAAAGTTTATAATTTTTGTCAAGTGCAACCACGTATTTCGCGCTTAGCATTGTGGACGATTCTAAGGGCTTAAAAAAGTGCCAAATTGACCGACAGGTTGATATTTGGTAAATATTCGGCATTCTCTTATCGCTTATTTTCTCTCAAATGCAATAGGTATCAGCCCTATTTTAACACTAAACTTATTGAGTCATCACATGGGCAGAAGCTCCCACGATTGCAAGAAACATGGTTAAAGAGTAAATGCTGAAATTACTAATTTTAGGCGCCAGAAATACATTTTTGAAAATATTATATTTTTGTAGAGTATTTTTCTACAATATGTAATAACGATTAAATAAAAAGAAAATCACTCTTTGAAAAAAAAATGCCATGCAGATAAAAGGGTTTGTACAAACAATGTTACGCAATGAATAAGAAATGTTGACAGAGCTTAACCGTTAAGCATAAAGCATACAATATTTTTGTAGAATAATGGAATGTTTTAATGGGATGCCAAAGGGGGTAGGGGGTACTTTTCAAAATAAGAAAATACCTTGACTTCAGTGTGTTAACAATAACAGGTAGAGTATTTTTCTTCAATGTGTAATAACGATTAAATAAATAATAATAATAAAATAAATAAATAAATGTATATATATATATATATATATATATATATATATATACATATACATATATCTTGGAAAAAGAAAAGGAAAGAAAAAGAATAAAAGAAAGAAAAAAAAAAGATGGTTCGAAAATAAAAGAGGTGGTATTTTTTGGCAAACTCCTCCCCAGTCTCTTATGAACTTTTGTAAAAAGCGGTCGTGACAAGTGTTTTCCATAGCGAATCTTATTCTGTTTTTGTAAAACACGTCAAACAGTTCGAGTACTGCATTGCAAGTTTAATTCCCGTTTAATTTCCGTCGATAATTGTTTTTCTTGTGAAATCAGCCTTACTATCATTCTTTTCTTACGCGCAGAAAAATTAATTGGCATACTTGTACGTCTCTGGTACCCATATTTGAAGGTGTTTTTAAGAAAATTACAAATTATCGTTTTCAATGTATTCGGTTTTGTCGAAATTTAGGGTGCAGTATGTACTGAACTTTTGAAAGCAACCTATTTTCCTTTCTTAAACTTGAAAAAATTAGTACCTAGCTGCATAGCTGCAAAAATTAAATACGATTTTTCTAATCGCTTACTATGCATTAATATCTTCTGGGAGTGCCGTGTGCTAAACAAAAAACATGCAAATTTCGCTTTTTAGAGCTTTTAAAAACACTTGTCCTTATAATTTTGTCCGTGTCTCATGACTGCCTAAATCTAAAATGCATTTTATGAATATCAATTTCTTATATATTTCCATAAAAACTTATAAAAATTACTTCATTTATCACTGATTTCCAGTCAAAATATTTGCAGTATACGTATTATACGTAATAAGTAAAATGTATTTAAAATTTAAGCTCTATTTCCTTTTCAATAACAACTAGACCACCTTTCTAATTGGTGGACAGAACTTAAGGCAGAATGATGTGTATGTATATATTAATTCCAGGATGAAATTTTGCAGTTGAGATTTGGTAATTCCGTCATTACGTCGAGGACCCTGCTTGTTAAATAGTTAATAATTTGATCAGAAATTAAAAAAAATATTTATTTAAGCTTTTAATTGTAATTATGTTAATACAAAGAGCTATTATAATACATTTTTATTTAAAAATTAAAGACAATTATAGACTTTCTGACAAAGATTTTGATACCAAGAAGCACCAAAACGTACTTTGAACATCTAAAGGCGATTACAACTGTTGAAACATCGTGTTTCCTGTTAAAGGGATATTCTATTAGAAATTCAAAAATAGTGTTATTTAAGAACGTTCTCCAAAGGTATATTTTGTACCATGCATGAAACGTACAAATCCAGTTCTATGGAAAACGTTCGAATTTTTCACCGTCATAACACGTTCTATTCCATAACGATTATTAAGAATACAATGCCCAATTTTCAGCTTTAATTTTTTTTAATAGTTCTTTAAAGAACACTCATTTGGTGTTTGTGTTAGGGTTTCGGCCAATTGAGAACACGAGGGTACTACGTCTGAGATAGTTTGACCTCCGTGGAATTTTTTCTAATCTTTACTAGCCTGTATTTACTCAAGTTTCAGAAAAAACCACTAAAAACGACGAACGGCTAGGTCAACGAATTTCATCTTGGATCGAACCGGGCAACTCACGTCTACCAGGTTCAGTATCAAAACCTTTCGACCACTAATACTCATTAGGAAGTAATAGTGATAAGTTTTTATAATTTAATTTTTAAAAATATATATATTAAGTAGAGGAGAGGAGGGTATTATGGTATAGTCGGGAAATATGGAATACCGAGGTTTCGGCTCTGATTAGTGCTGCTATCGCGTCAAAATACCATGAATTATTCAAGAAGGATCCCCATGTAGCAATACAGTAAGAAGCGAGCGTTGTTGTTATCGTACCATTCTCTATAGAACAAAGTATATTTTGTGATTTTCAAGAGTTTTTGCAGGTACGTTTTCAAACATTTAAACTTACTAGTACACATGAGGTTTGAACATTGATGTTAATCATAATGTATGCTCAAAGAATTGCATTTTGTAGCTGCAAATATTTTGCCCATCACTTTAAAAGTTTATATAAAGTTGTCGAATATATTTTCTGTCACAGAAAATTCTCCGAAGATGATTTTATGAAGTCTAATTAGTTTTTCTATGGTTTAAACAGTTTAAACCACCTATTCATAACTACCCGACTATTTCATATTAACCACCATTTGTAATTTTTTTTAAGTAAATTTTTTATAACAACAATATCTTTTTTTTTCTTTTTTTTTAAAGTGACAATTCATTACAAATAATTACACCTATGTACTCATCATATTTTGGGGATTTTTATTAAAAACAATAGTAAAGTTATTTTAAGAAATGTAAATGGAATGTAAAAGAAAGAAATGTAAATGTATTCCATAATACCCTCCTCTCATCTACCAGTATTTCACAATCTGAAAGGTTGACACCTATGATCTGGTTAAATCGCTATTCCGAGACAAATATTCGGTGATCTTAATTTTAAAATAAGGTCAAAAAATTCTATAAAATATATCAATATTAACAAATTGGAACGGATCGCAGCTATATCATCAGATTTTTGAAGTATGATTTTATTTTGAGTGTTTGGCATTTTCAAGATAATATTTGTTTTATTGGTGAATTATCATCATATTATTTCATTATATATATATATATATATATATATATATATATATATATATATGTATTTATATATGAATATGAAATTTATGGAAGAATTTCATCCACAATTAAGTGATTTGACTAGACTTTAAAGAATTATTTTATTTTTGTGAGTCTGTCTGATGGAGTTTACTTGGCCGTCTTAAAGAGAATATTTTTTTATCGTTCACGTTGGCTAAAGAATAAAAACATTATTAAAACTTTTTTTTTTTTTTGTTTGAAGATAATTAAAAAGTACAGGCTCTTAATAACACAGAGACACATTTTGTTCTCTTGAGAGTTCCTTTAATAAACAGAAATATTTTCCAAGGAACGTGACTATAGATCATCAAAAGATTACTGATTGTAAACGATGACAATATGGAGTGTGGAGTATGGAGTATGCAGTATGGAGTGGGGAAACAGCACCGGGCACAAGGCTTCATCTAGATTATGATCGTAAGTGACGTCCAAAGCTGGAGCGAAAAATGTCATTGCACTTGGCGTTTAATTTTGCACTCGCCAAGTTCAAAGTTTAAGATGAGCATGGCTGCGGTATTCGCTACGAATGTTTTTATGTAATTTTTAAAAAGGTGACGTGTATTTTAGTGGCCGTTGTTCGTGAATATTGGCATGATTTCGCCACGTTTTTAATTCCTGGGAAATAATCATCTAAGCAAATACTTTGTGTGGATCATGTAATGCAATTAGGCGACAAGACTGCACATGTTCTATATTTCGATGTAAGATTAAAAGAAGCCGAAGTATAGTGCGACCACGTTTCCTACGACTAGCACTGAGGCCGTGTCCAGAAGTTTAGAGGGATGCAAAATTGTCCGAGAGAGAGTTATTTGGCAAAAATCCAGTTATTCGGTGTTCCCTTATCGCTTGTTTTCTCTCAGTCACCCCTATTTTAACACTGGACTCGTTCAATCCGCACTTGCGCAGAGGCTTCCATGGTCGCAAGAAATGTGGTTAAAGAATAATTATTATCTAGATTCACAAAACAAAAGGAAGAAATGAGTCAAAATAATATCATTTACCGAGCAAAAAGAATTTTCATTATGTTAGAACTGTTAAATGAATACTGGTAATCGATCAAAGATTTTGTTTCAGTTACATTAAAAAAGGTATGAAAGGGAACATATAAAAATTATAAAAGATATATTGCAAATTTATTATTTATAGGTTAAAAATAGTTATATCGTTATATTTTAAATGGTTGTTTAAGGTTAAATAATTTAATTTATAATTTAATTTATTTAGAAAATTTACATATCTTTTAAAGAAAAAATAAATTTTATATAATATGTGATAATCTACATCACAGTCTGGTGTTTAAAGACAATATTTAGTTAATGTTTCTGTTCTCATCATATTATTTCATAAAATTAATTATAGTGTATCTTTTTTTTTTTTTTTTTTTTTTTTTTTAAGTTAAAAGAAAATTATATAACATGTTAGTGTCACAAACGCGTGCATAATTTTTAAATATACCACATATTCAACGAATATACATTATACATTTTCTAATAGAAAATATGAAAAACCTAATATGAATACTATTACAACATTTTATAAGAGTAAAAATAATTATTTTAGGATATTATTAGGAGAGAAAATGTAACAGAATACTGCAAGCGAGTTTTAAATATTATTAAAACTGATAACTTAGATATGATAATTTCAAAATGCGTAAAAATAACAATAATCTGACTGTGAATATTATATTTAAAATAATATTTTGAGAAGAATATAGTGTTTTCACTTCTAATTTCAATTTCTTGACTAGCTTTAGTATAATACAACATTCATTTCCATGAGAACAAAGAATTAATCGTCCTTTAGAAACCTGCAGTAACGCGAATAATAATTACATAAGGATAGAGTATCACCATGTGTATTAAATATAACAAATACTAAAAACTAATTAAAGTTGGATTGCTATGCTTTAATGAAAGAGCTCGCTAAGGATCAAAGAGTATGAAAAATGTTTATTACTGCAAACTTTCTCTTATATTTGAATAAAAGGAAAACGTAATAAATCTAAGAGAAGTATGCGCTTTAAAAGACCTGTGAGAATAATATGGCTCACTGTTTTGTCAGAGAAAAGATGTAGCAAAGTGTAGAAAATTTATTAAATGTATTCCACATTTAAATTTTCTAAAAAGTGTTGAAATAGTTAATATTTACAAATATATTGTTATGAGAATAACATACTCGTGTGGAAAAGACCGTTAAACTATAATTATCTGCAAAAATGTTATTCTTCGTGTTATTAAAAAAAAAAATGAACTTTTATGCTGAAAGTAAAGATGGATTATATAGAATTAATAATACAAGTTATTTTTCATTCTTTTTAAATATAATATTACAGTGTTTTTGAACCGTGGCAGAAAATTTTATTTTTGCATCAGTGTTTTGGGTGAAGTTGCAGGCCGTAAATCTCCTTAAGCTTACTAATACGTACGTGGTAACCGATGTTTCAATCCATTACGTTCGGGTTGTATCGGACAGATGTGTTTCGAGTTGTATCGGACACAGTTTAAGGTTGATAAGAATTATATTCTCAAGGAATTATTTTGTTTTGCAGGAGAATATGGGTAAAATACATCAGAAATGGGAGGGAAATAATATGAAAGAAGCTGCAGAAAATGTTAGAATGAAGGAAATGTCAATTAGAGAAGCGATTGAAAGATATTCTGTTCCCAAAAGCACACTAGGAGATAAAGCAAAAAGTTATGTAGAAGGTAAAGAGGTAGAAATTAAACCATGTTTGGGAAATGTTAAAAATTTTCCAAGAACATTCAGTGATGAACAGAAGATGGTATTACAATCATATTAAGAGCTTGGACAGGTATATCATACCCCTAAATAGAGAAGAGTTTTTAAAACTCGTCTCTAAATATGCAGAAAAATTGAAAATAAAACACCGTTTCAATAAAACAAAACAAAAGGCCGGAAAAGACTTCTATTATGATTATTTATATATATATATATATAATGGCCTGCGATTAAGGAGTGCTGAATCTACTAGCTTGCAGAGGGCAGAAGACTTCAGTAAGGAGCAAGTGGGTAGATTTTTTGAGAAATTTAGTTAGTTTTACGATCTGTAATTTGTACTTTTATAAATTTCTCAAAAGTAACTCTGTCTAATAATAAAAAGTTGTTTGTGTATCCAAAAGTAATCATCTTCTTGAATATTTTCTATATGTCCGATACAACCCTCCATAAATAAAATGGATAAAAATGTAATGCCTATAAAAAGAGTAAGAAAAATGATTGAAATTTTTATCATACAAAAAATGTGTTTTGCAAGGTATTTTTATAAAACCATAAAGTTTTGTAGGAAGTGTAATCTAGTCCAATTGAGCTGTAAAAATACTTTATAATAGAGGAGAAGCTTAAGCGTCCGATACTACCCGACATTCCCCTATCTGAAAGTGGGAATAATTTTCGTTAAAAACTCTGTGTATAATAAATAAAAAACATGCTGATTTTTTTTTTTTTTTTAAGTTTTAAAGTAAATACTTATGTCTCCGTTATTTAATAAGTTATTGTCACACAAATTCATCCACAAATTGATCTGGGTCTATATTAACATGTCCTAAAGTTACAGATCATTTCGTTCACTTAACGATACAGGGTGATCACAAACATTATTGATTTTGCTCAATTTGTTACCGGCAATCTAAATGTTGTCTTAAACCAATCTTCACGGAAAAACATGAAGAAGATCCAGTTCTTTAAATGCCCTATGTTTGAAAACATTTCATCGATAAATAAGTTTTTAAACTAAAAAAAAAAAAAAAAAAAAATGATTGTTTGCAAATCTTGCTAAACTTTTGAACAGGAGTGCAGTATTTCATTAAGCAGGAAATAAACAAAAAACAAATAAATAAACAAATATTTTGAAATGAAAGAAAATTGTGGGCTCACTCATTTGATGTTGGTTTATATTCAAACATTTAAGTATTTTTCATTGTATTATTTAGTAATGTTTCAGAATAAATAGAGATAATTTGTTATTGAATGTTCAAGCATAAAATTTCTGAATAAAAATAGAAAGCACAAAAAAAAAAAAAAAAAAAAATATTTATATAATACTGTATTAAAAAAAAAATGAAAATTTTATTCGAAGACAATGCTTTTATATTCTAAAACAAAGTTTTTTTTGTTTCTTAAATCTTCAAATGGTGAATTTGAAAGAATGCAGATGATTACACTCTAAATTTTGTAACCTAATCTTGCTTTTAAAACAAGAATGTAAAACAAAAGCTAGAACTCATTTATTTTCAAACTTTTAATTTCATTGTTCTGCCAACTTTGTCAACGTATTTTAAATTTGCATTATGCCATGAAGTATTGCGATGAATCATTAATATGTTAATGCTTCATTGATTATTCATAATAATACATTCTGGTTTCCACTTTCTGAATTTTTATAAATCCGTATGAATTTAAATTTCAAATGAAGGACAACTTTCGATTACATTTTAAAATAATTATCTTCATTGGATCTCGTAGCCGGTATAAATTTGGAATAATTTGCAAAATATTTTTACAGTAGAAGAAACTTTGACAAATTTTAAATTATTATGCATAAACTTAATATAACGCATACACTGCTGATCAATTTAAATAGTTGTGGATTTTGATTTTATACAGTCTAATGAGAAAATTTTATATCAAGTATTTAAATTACGATTTAAAAGTTGTAAAATTTCTTGCAAGGGGTCTATCGACAGCTGTTTAATTAGAATTATCTTTCAAAAATTTTGCCGCAAATAATGTAAAATTTCACTAAATATATTTTATTTATTTTTCTTTTTTGTCATTACTTTTTAATTGCAAAATATTTATTTATTTTGTACATCATTTGAATTTATATCGTTGTATCTTAAATGACAAAAATGCTATATTACATTTTAATTTATGGGTTATACTTTCATTTTTTAGTGAACATACAGGGAGAAGCGTATCTTCTTGATGAAATAATTAACCTTTAAACTTTCTCAAGAACGTTTCTGAATTATTACGTAAATATAGAATACATGAATTGGTAACGTTTCCCCTCTCCTATAGAAAAAAACCTAGTTCTGTATCTCCTTGATCAAACGCGATTACTTCATTTATTGTGTATGTTTCATGAAGAAATATACAGTACTGTACGTTGTAAAACTGAGTTTATTTAAAAGGTTTTAAAAAAAAGGAAGTTCGAAATAGTTGGCGAATACTTTACTTGCTCTTTTTGGTGAATTCTGGATCGGGTTTTTCCCCCCACAGTGCATCTGTATTAATCACACCTGCCAACATTCTGTTTAATAATTCCTATCATTGTTAGTACTCACACTTAATCCACAACACTTTTTTTGCTGTTGGGTGCTAAAATTGCTCTGGAATAAATTAGAAATATTTCTGCCCCCAACTCTGCTGAAACACATTTGTTTGATACTTAGTTGCCTCACTCTTACTGAATCCAAAGCCTAGGCAACAGGAAAAATAACAGACATATATTTACCCTACAGTGAGATAAACTAATTTATGTTCTCTTTTTCCGTCTTAACCCCTTAACGCGCGCTGTCCTCGCTGGGAAGACGCAAAACTTAAGAACCAGCTGCAAAAATTCATCCCAGAATTTTTTTAGCAAAAATTTACGTTTATAACATAGCAGAAAAGGCCGGTTTTTTTAACCTTAAAATTTAAAATTTCTTTTAGTTTAATTTTGTTCATGAATTACGGCGGCAGTGTAATTTAAATGATAAGAATTGTCTTGCGCCGCAAAGGGTTAATTTTATTCATTATGTTTTCCCGGTGTAGCCAACAGTATCTTTTAACCAAAAAAAAGACAGAAAAATAAAAAATGTCATATAAATCACAAAAGTGTGATAATTCCTAATTCCTTAATTTTCCTTTAAAATTTTTATGGAATAAAAATGCATTTTGAATTGGAAATCATTGAAAGTACTTACAAGGGTATTATACTTATGAAGAAGTAATATAAAATCGATCATTAATTTCACAAAGTAAAAACCATACACTTTATCTTAGGAGCTTTGAAAATATTCGATAAAATTAATTTTAATCTTTACATGATAAGAGTTTTAAATATAAACTTTAAGTATTACTATTATTAATTTTTTAAGTTTTATACACTACAGGACATTTAGCCGTCCCTTAACCAAATAACTACCCCCACTTTTCTTTAATAAATAAATTCCAAAATCGTACGTTGTGATTTTCCTTTTTTTTTTTATTATATTAAATAATCTGGTGTGTCACTTACACGAATTTCTCTTACTCTGCATTTCAGTATAGCAAAGACAATTTTCGGAATAAGGGGAAAGATAACAAGTGCATAAATCTAACTTAAAAACAATTTAAAGTAGTTTTCCGAATGGCTTTATTATACATATACTGCTGTGTGAGGGGGTGCTTGCGCTTCGCAACCCTCCCCTCCTCCCGTATCTATATAGTACCTACATTTATTTAAAAAAAATCAACGCTGTTGTTGAATTTAAAGTATATTTCATTTATTTAAACAACTTTCACAAGCAGCACTCCTTGATACTTAGCTTTACGGTTGTTGCAACCTTATAACATCAAAATACAAATTTGAACTCCCTGTAATTATTTTTTAAGTTATGCTGATAACTCATATGCATACAGACCAACCGCTAAGGAAATGACTTTTGTATTCCGAGAATCTAAAATTGCAATATTATACACACACACAAAAAAAAGAATGAAAATTTAACTTAAAAAATACTCTAACTATTATACAGGGGGGTGGAAGACCTGCATTTTCTCCTTATTCTTACACCATTATATTTATATGATAAATTTTCATTTAATTGTTCAAGATTACTATGAAAAATTTCGAAATAAAATTACTGGGGGAAGAATAACGGAAATTTTTTGGTTATGTGCATATGAAGAATTAATTTTAATTCCAGATCAGTTTTTGTCGGCATGGTAAAATGTAATAAAGGACTCCAATAAATTGCATTCAATAAAAAAGAGTACTATACATGAGTGTTTTCGCCCAATTTTGAGTATCCTTGTATATTATCTGTAGGTTATATATACAAAACATTGTGTAATTAAATTTATTCGTATATGAAAACACTTAACTCTACCTGAAAGGAATTTTCAACTATTTTTATATACGTATAGCCCTAATATATCCAAATTCTTTTAGATAGGCCTATAAACGAATAATCGATGATTTCCATGCCATATTCTACACAGATCATGCTTTTATGCTTTTAATGAATATATGCGCATTTCATTTTGTTTAGTGTAGCTTATCGATATCACATTCTACCTGCCAGAAATTTCATCCAGGGACGTAAAATATTTGGATTCTCTCGGATGACCCTGTACACGAACCATTTATTTGATCTTAACAAAAAGTTTGGTGCAGCATCTATATGTAATAAAAATTTAGTATACCGTGCTCGGACTTCCTACTAAATTTTTTTTTCCTTGAGATATGCTAATACAGTGCGGCGCAAAAGTTTATGCACAAGCTAAATTTTTTAATAAAACGAAATATATACACCGAAATGCTTCGAAATTTTTACTGTATCTGAACAATTGGATTACAAATTCATGTTTCGAATTCTGAAATAATTAATTGAAAGGGAAATAATGAATAAAATCACAATTGTGATGTTGCAAAAGATTAAGCACAAATGAGGTTTTATGCAAATATCGCTTCCAAATATCTCTAAACGGGTCTGGTGGAGGTTCGGTGACAATTAACACTTTCGCGACCGCTGACGTAGATTCACGTCATTTGAAAATCTGTAACTCCGCCAGTGGACGTTTCTTTTGCAATTTGTATGTTATTTATTGCTTAAAAATGTATCCAATATTCGTATTTGCACGATCTATATACTATGGATACAAATACTTTGTTTAGAAAGAGTATAATTGTAATGTCTATCCATTTGTAATATAAATGTGAATACAGAAAATTGTGTCCTGAAATGTTGTAACTTGGGAGAACAACGCCTACAGGCGGGCTTTACTGTCAAAAAGACAAAAGCATGCGGTCGCGAAAGTGTTAATATCTCCTAGATTTTAAAGAAAAGTGATCGCTATACGAGTTATCAAATTGTTGAAATCGCTTTAATCTTTGCCTGAAGAAGTTGCGAAGGTGTGGAAGCTGAAAGCTGAAATTAAATCCATTTTGCAAGTGTCACTTACTTTAAATCGGGCCAAACTTGGTATTTATAGTGTTTTGCAACGGGGAGAGCAATTCAAAATTGTGTAACACTTTGAAACTTTGAAAAAAAAACCACATTTAGGGGGAATACAAAAATTAAATAAAAGGTTTTAACTGAGAATATGCCTCTTAATCAGAAAAAAAATCGACTTGGATCAAAAATATCATGTGACACCATACTCAGACGAATAACCGTATAAAGATTCATTATAAAACAAAAATTAGCTTAAATAACGGAATCAGAATTCATCATAAAACAAAAAATAACTCGTAAGCTTTTCTTTGAAAAAGTGTCACAAACAAAAAATACTTCAGTGGGCAAAACAGCACATGTATTATCCTGACGAATAGATTATTGTTTTTATCTCTGAGGAAAAAATGGAATTTGGATGGTCCAAATAGGTTCTCATTCTATTGGTTCTCATTTATATTCAGCAGGCAAGAAGGTCGTGGCCCACTTTTGGCTACAATGGTTTTGTGGCGCTTTTGGCTACAATGAATAAACGTCTCTTGGCTTCCTAAATGGCAGACAAAATTTAAAGAAGTGTTAGAAAATTCTGATTGAACATTTATTACCGTTTGGTGAACTCCTATGTGCTCCCAACAGGACATTTCAGCAGCACAACGCATCGAAACACACTTCCCGTTGTGCAAAAAAATGACTTAGATCTCACAATATCAGTGTGATGAATTGATCATCACTTACCCAGATCTCAGTTTGATAGAAACATCTGGGGAATCTTCTCACGTGACGTCTACAAGAATGGATAGTAACATTACACAGTGCAAGAGCTCAAATCGTCGATCGAGGAAACCTAGTACAAACTCGAACCCGAAACGTTCCATAATCTCGTGTTATCAATGAAAAAGCTCGTATTTGATCTCATCAGGTGCAATAGAAACACTATACTCTATAATGAACTTTTGTGCCTTATGAAATATAAATATTTCGGTTTTGTGCATAAACTTTTGCGACAGCACAATTTTGATTTTCTTATAATTTATTATTTTATTTTCAGTCAATTGATTTCGAATTCGAAGCATAAAATTGTAATCCAATTGTTTAGATAAAGTAAAAATTTCAAAGCATTCCGGTGTATGTTTTTGATTTTATTAAAAAATTTGACTTGTGCTTAAACTTTTTCGCCGAACTGTATCAGCACACACATACAGAAACACACAAGCAGACACACATACACAGAAACTCAAATACACACATACATATACACAGACCGGTGAAAACAGGACAACATGTTTTTTCTGGTTCAGGGAACCTCAAAAGTGTAAACATAGCAAAACTACATTTAGGAAATTTGTCTCCAAAACAATACTTTATCCACTATAGAGGGATGAAAGAATTCCGCTTTTCTTGCTACCGGTATTTTCATTAAAAATATTTCTGCCCTAGAAAATCGCAAAAATAATTGTAAAAGTATGATAAAAAATTTCTACATAAAAACATTGGTGTCAGAAAAAGCAGGACGCTTTCGTTTCTGACTATATATATGGGTAAGAGAAATTAAAATATAGTATTTAATTAAGGGACAGCTAAATGCCCTGATACATATTTACATTCGGTAATTAAACTTCTATTTTTTTATTTCCTCCAACTTTTATTTTAAAGCTCAGTATACACATAAGAAAAATGTTGTTATGGAAGAAAAAAATAATAAATAAATAAATTCAAAAATTATGTAAAAAAAAAAAAAAAAAAAAAAAAAAAAAAAAAAGTTGATAAATTAAACGTTTTTCTTTTTACAGAGGTTGTTGGAACCCAGATTTTCAATAATACTTTTTGTTGATAATAAACTTTATTTAATCTTACATTAAATAAAATAAGCCTATATAATAAAAAGTGGTCTTAACACATTATATCGCAAATTATTTTATTTTTGGAAAAATACTTTGAAACTTTTTCATTATATTTCTTAATGCATGAGAATCATATCATACTAACACTTCCGCGACCGCATGATTTTGAATTTTTGATAGTAAGGTCCGCCTGTGGGCGTTATTCTGCCAAGTTACAATATTCAGAACAAAATTTTCTGTATTCACATTTATATTAGAAATTGATATACATTATAATTATATTCTTTCTAATCAAAGTACTTGTATCCATTCATTGTAAAAATGTGAATATTGGTTATGCATTTAAAAAATAAATAGCATACATATTGCGAAAGAAACGCCCACTGTTGGAGTTACATATTTTCAAACGACGTGAACCTACGTCAGCAGTTGCGAAAGTGTTAAATTTAGCTTAAACTATAGCTTAAAAAAATGGAACGCTTAAACTATAGGGACTAAAGCTTAAACTATAGTCCCAATGAAATCCTGTAGTAAGTTTAAGCTATATTGAGGAATTTTTTTATGGGACTTTGAAGTCCCGGTGGGATACAAACGGTTAAAAAGGGAATGTGACATACATGTAAAACAATCCCACTTTATTTTTTGAAAGTTGAATCTGCAATGTAATTTTTATACAAATTTTTAATAATCTTACTGTTATGTATTAGTGGTAGTATTTTAACACTTTCTCGACCCCTGACGTAGATTCACGCCATTTGAAAATCTGTAACTCCGCTATTGGGCGTTTCTATTGCAATTTGCATGAAATTTATTTATTAAGAATATCCACAATATTCGTATTTGTACAACCAATTTACTATGGATACAAATACTTTGATTAGAAAGAGTATAATTACAACGCATATCCATTTGTAATATGAATCTGAGAATTTTGTTCTGAAATATAGTAACTTGAAAGAATAACGCCCACTGGCGGATTTTACTGTCCAAAATACAAAAACATGCGGTCGCGAAAGTGTTAATAAAAAACATTATTCCTCGTTACTTAATATATATATATATATATACCCTAACTCAGTGTTGCCAGATTGCATGACTTTTTCATTTAATAGTAACCAATAATTTTGAGAAGTGGTGTTTGATATACATAATATACAATTAATCGCAGTTTATGTACATTAAATATCACTTCTCAAAATTATTGGTGACTGTTGAAAAATAAAGTCGCGCAATCTGGCAACACTGCCTTAACCAGGAAACCATCACATACTGTAATCATAAAAAAAAAAAAATCCCGACAAGCATTAATCGAAAAAGCGTATACAAATATGTTTTATTGCGCATAAAACAATAGCTCTCGTCAGCTCGTTTTCGAGTTATTAATTCTGAAATTTCGCTAATAATCGGTGCAATTTACGCCTGAATCAACAACACCACACCTTCATGGTTTGTACGGCCACGCCTTGTTTCAATGACTCTCCCACCAATATTTTTATACAATATATTTCCTTAAAAGTTCTAAAGTTTTTTTTTTTTTTTTTTTTTTTAATATCAAAATTTGCTAAATAATAATACTGGTACGGAAAATTTAGAAATTTCAATGACTGTACGAACTATGGCCTTACTGAAATAATGAATGAAATCCAAAACAAGCAGAAATCGATAGAGCATGAACAAACGTGTTCTTTGATGTGATAATCAGTGGTTCAATTCAGCTTTGAGCTATATTCAATCGAGATATAATGTCTAAAAATTTGCTAAAATAAAATCTAAAAATTGATAAAAGCCATGGTTATGGCAGGTTTTCACGGGACTCCACCCACTCCTTTCTCGTTACTACATATTTGCTCAAACTTAAATATAGATTTCTCTAGAACGGGCTTACGAGGGCTAGCAGTTTATGCGTCAAAAATCACATTTGATCATGCCGTCTCGAATGAACAAAATTTAATTGATTTCTATTATTACACTATTGGGATGGTTTCCTGGTAAGCAAAATTTTTAAATTTGCACTCACTGAATTCCGTTCTATCTCTCTCTCTCTGTATATATATATATATATATATACAATCACCCTGTATGTATATATATATATATATATATGTATATACAGGGTGATTCAAATAAACGTTGACAAAATGACATGGTAGATCAGTCATAGAACAAGGATCAAAAATCGAATAGGAACAGAGGGTCGCAACAGCGATCAGGAGCCGCTACAGGGTGTCTAAAATAATACATAACACAAAGAGAAGAAACACAACCATTTGAGATCCTTTTATTGATAATTACTCACTCACATGCGACTAATGCAAGCCAAATGTTGAGCCTACAGGAGATACTCAAAGTTTTTGCCAGATGCATCGAGACACGCCTGCCATCTACGTTGAATAGAACGCCGCACCTTCTCAAAGATACCAGGTGTATCCCGAACACATCCTGCTGCCACAACGATTCTTCCTACGAAGTCTTACGGCGTTGCAACAGGTGTTTCATACACAAGTCCTTTTAAATAACCCCATAAGAAAAAGTCCAAGGGAAACAGGTCTGGTGATTGTGTTGACCATGTGATTGGTCCAACACGAGCACGACCAATCCAGCCGCCAGGAAAAGTAGCCTGCAGATGTGCTCTGACGTCTGTGCTGAAATGTACAGGAGCTCTGTCGTGTTGAAATTGAATGTGTTGACGAATAGGCATCGGAACACCATTCAGAATTTCTGGAAGAACCTCTTGCAAGAATGTTAGATAAATGGGACCGTTAAGTCTTTCTGAGAGAATGTACGGACCAAGTAAACAGTCTCCTACAATGTCAGCCCGCACGTGAACGGAAATTTTTCGTTGTGCGCCGTGCGGACCTGTAGCATGCGGGTTTCCATTCACCCACGTATGTAGATTGTGAAAGTTCATCACACCATCTATTGCAAACGCAGCCTCGTCCGTGAAGAGAACACTTGTTGCAAAGTTTCTGTACGCAGCACTTTCTTGCAAAAATCACCACGCAAAATCCATAAGATTGTTGTAGTCTCCTGGTTCGAGTGCCTGGACGTGTTGTAAATGATAAGGATGTAGTCCTTCGTCGTGTACAATGCGCCAGACGGTAGGTTGGGGGATATGGGTCTTTCGGGATACAACTTGTGTACTCATTGATGGATTACGCTGGAGTTTTTGGACAACTCTTTCTTAAGCATCCACTGTTCGAGTTATTCGTTGGCGACCAGCATTCGGCTTGTGCACGTCGCCATTACGCGGTTCGTGTAACTAGCCATGTTACGCCCAACGGATCCACGTCTCGAATGAAGGCAATCTCCGTTTGCTCAGCTCGTGTTTGTATCGCAATACCCTCTCGGGGCTCTAGCGCCATTTACAGGCGTTTGCAACCCCCTGTTCCTATGCGAATTTTGATCCTTGTTGTATGACTGATCTGCCATATCATTTTGTCCACGTTTTTTTTAATCACCCTGTATATATATATATGTATATATAGGTTTTTCATTGTAAAAGTGAATTTTCTCCTTGTAAATGGATTTTTCAGTAACCAACTTTTTGTAAATTTATGTGCGGAAAATAAAAATCTAGATTCAGCGAGTGTTTAGTCGATTGTTAGTGTTTAATACAAATCTGAGATATAAGATTTTGTATATTATAAGAAAATTTATTTGAAGTAACTTAAAAAGTTAATTTTAATAATGAATATTTAGAAGTTTTAGTTTTCTGAAAAAAAAGATCAAGTAATGCGATTTATTGAATTTTAATGCATTTATTGGAGTTTCTTCACTTTTATAATAAAAGATGTGACTAATATGATGCAATTAAGCAACAGTATACATATTTTAATACATATATATATATTTATTTATATTCATATTTGTTTTCCTACATAGTGCGCGCGTATACAGAAACCGTAGTATAAAATGACTCAAATTTTTAGAAACACAAAATAAAATAAACGATACTTCTAGATTTTAATTAATAATAAATTACCTAATATAAATATTCAGATAAAACAAAAAAAACAAATATATGCATTTCCATTATAATTATCAAAACAACTCTTTTTTTTTTTTTTTTTTTTTTTTTTAAGAAATCTATTTATGAATACTTTAATGATAACACTTTATTAAGAGACGCTCATTTTCTCCAAAGCAGCAACAATTAATTGTATAATGTAGTGTTTAAAAAAATAAAATAAAATTGCTTCTCTTTCATGTTTTCTGAATGTTAGCTGCAATACATTTCATTATTAATTCATTAATTTAGAACATTGCTAGCAAAAGATTTCAGCTTCTCTACAATTTTTTTAAGAAAAAGAATATAAGCTTTTACATTAAAAAAAAAAGTGATTTAATTAAAGTAATAGTTATAAAAGAAAAATTTGTAAGATTATTTTATTTACTTACGAATTTCAGTTATTTTGTTTTCAAAATATGTGTCTTTTTTTTTTAAATATATTCTTTCATTGGAGTATTTAATCGAAACACAAAATTATTAAGAGAGTACCGTTAAAAAGTTATAGGTAATAAAGATTTAATTTGATCCTGGAATACGACATAAGTTAATTAAAGCGATATCATATGTTAATTAAAATACGAACTTCATAAAGTGAACTTTTACCATTTGTTTCGATAATTATATTTATTAAACTCGAGGGAATCGTGTTACTTTTTTGTAATAATAATAGATTCAATAATAAAAGGTTTTTTTTCTAAATCTTAGATTAAATTTTCAAAGAGTATGCAACAGCGAAAACATTTGATTAAGAATCATTTTAAACTAATTAATGGAGTTCATAGTTGTTACATAAATAATGGGATTAAATATGATTTAATTGTTTTATTCAGCTAAAAAAAAAAACTAATCATAAATGCTTGTGTTATTCATTAGTATTTTAAATATAATAAAATAATATCGAATCTTTTATAAACACAAACTCTTGCTAATTTTGTTTTAATTGAATTTTTGAAATACTTATGTTATTTTAGAAAAATCGATATGATATGCAGAGCATGATTATATATGATGTGCTTTACTGATGTGCTAACACTTAAAATTTATTCCCAAGCATCTTTTTTTTAATATACAACTTATTTTAAAAATAATATTCTTTTCATTTAATCAGAATTACACATTTGAGAAAATTACGCTGCAAAACTCGTGGTTTGAAAAAAGGTGGTTTCTAACTATATTCCGGATTAAATTAGAAATGTAAGCATATCTCGAGTACTAACAGTGCTACAAGTACATTAGAAATGTAGGTTTCTCTGTACTGTAATGTTATATGTTTCAATGATCTTAAATTGATATGAATTTTAACAAGAACGAAAAATCATGCGGTACGTATTGATTATTAACTCTTTCCCACTGTACGTACTTGTAGTATCGTATAACTTTCAACGTTCATTGCCTTTTTTATCACACAACGGTGAGACGGAAGTACTGAAAGTCATACAGAGAGAATAACTAAATCCATAAACACTCTTGAACATCGTTGGAATGGGTTAAAAATGCGTAATGCGATGAAAATGCAGCCTTTGGGTTCTAATCGCAGACGTTTATGTACCTGAATACAGCCCTTTAAATATGATGATTAACCATATCATATTCTATACGAAACATCGTTTTAGCATATTAACAGTAAATTTTAATTTCTTTATGTGATTTCTACAAATGCCTGTTCTAACATTCAATGTATTGGCATCTTTTTGGATGTCCCTGTACACAAACCAGTTCTACAGGACCTACTAATGCCATTTCAAATACGGAACATACCATAGTGAATTTCAATAACATATATTATTATTATTATTAATATTCTGAAAATATTTACGGATGCTGGAGGCGGGTAGATGGACAGATAGACACATGGACAGTCGGACAGGCAGACACACATATTCAAATCATATTCACACCTTAAAATTGTTAGAAAGTGTTAACAATATTTAATATAAACGAAAATGTTATTACTATACTTGCCGAATTTTGCACTTTTTGGCTACCGGAAAATGTTGGTAGCTATGTATAGCACAATATCATATTTAAAAAAAAGTTTTCGTCCTTACAATGACAATAATAATAATAATAATCAACTTGACCCTGCTTTTCTTATATTTCTTACATTTATATTTTGGCAAGGATAGCCTGATTACATTCTACGGACAATGAAACTATTACATTTTAACAATATTTTTAAATTTATTTGTGGTAAAATGTTTGTGATTCCATTAGGAGCTTATCACTGAGGGTATTATTCTAAGGCCTAGGACATTAGTGTAGTCAATCGGGCTTATTAACTCACATAACTTACACACAATAAATATATTAGAAAATTATTATTAGAAAACCAAATCGAGGAAAGAAATGAGGTTGACTTGGTCTGTTGTCGTATTAGAGATGCGCAATGCGCATTTAGCAACGGTCTGGGTTCAGTCCTCTGGATGGACCGGAGAGATGCCATTCCAATTTGATATTTTCTATGGAACCGCCTGTTTTCCCCATGGATGAAAGAATTCCGCTTTTTTTGCCACCAGTATTTTTCAGCAAAATTTTCTACCCTATATAATCACAAAAAACAGGCCTTAATTATTCACTGTGTAAGTATATTATAGAGGTTATATATATATATATATATATATATATATATATATATATAATCTCTTTGGAAGAATACAGACCGTTGCAACCCTGCAATTTTGACCATCTAAACCGAGGCCCGAGGATAGCTGCTCTCATCGATAAAACACTTAGGCATTATTCTTAACATTGTAAGGAAAGATCGAATTTACACATCCCGAATTAGACACTGCTTTTTCCTAATTATAATTACCTTCTTTTTTAAACTATGGATTGTTGTTTATTATAGGCAAAAGTAATTGTTAAAAATACTAAAAGAGTGTGCGCCGCTCTTAATCGGATCTTATTGGTAGAGATCAAAGTGTTTATTATTTTAAAAGAAATTATTTTAAATAATTTTTCTTTATTTAATAGCAAAATCTTGACAACAAAATATCAATATCATTATTATTAAAAATAGTGGTACTCGAAAAAATACAGGACCGTTTCATCTGATCCATTCATTTTGACTGTTAAAGAATAAAATAGTTTTCTTAAAAAAAAAAAAAAAAACTTTGATTTATTTATATTTTATTCATAAACTTTGAATGATGATCATAAGTACACAGTCACATATAATGTTTAATTTAAAGCCATTGCATTAAAAAGGTAATTGCTAATTTAATATAATTTATTTACTTGAAGAACCATGAAGATATGATTATTCAATATGTCTTGAGACATCTATAATAATAAAAGAAAAGGTTTGTCTGTCTGTCTGTCTGTCTGTACTTTTATACGTTCAGCCCCTACTGAACGCAGAAGTACAAAAACTGACATACGGATGCTCAGGAGCCTTCCCGAAGGGCTCCTGAAAACAGAATTTAAAAAATTTAATTAGTTGTGGAGATATTAATTAAAATGTGAACTCATGTCTAATCAGAAAGCGATCTCAATGACTGAGAATTCCCTGCGATTGCATAAAAATAGATATTTTAACGGAGTTAAAAGCAGAAAAAGTGGAAAAAAAATTAGAAATATTAGTCCGATCGTTACGAATTTGGTACCAAATGAAAGGGGATAATTCTTTGAATCAACGAGTGCAAGCGGCTTATCGGTAGAACAATTAGATTTTTTAAAATTAACTAAAGTATGAATTTCTTGAGGCAATATCATTTCTAACGCCAGACTACTGTCTGAGATGAAAAAGGAAATGATTGTAATCGATCAAGATGTCACGTGTTTTACAGTGGGGAGAAAAATTGCAATTTTCAATTTTTTTCAAATTTTCATTCACGTTACATTTGAATTAATATTCGGCCTAGACAGCATATTATAAAGCTACTGTTCAATTTTCATGAAAATATGTGGATAAACAAAACAATTAGATTAAATTTTGTATTATATTTAGCACTATTTTAAATTGAGATATTCCGTTGAAATATCGTAATACATTTGGTTTTAACGCCCGATAATTCGATTCTGAATATTTTTGAAAGTGTCAGTGGCGGATTTAAGGGGAAGCTAGGGGGCTAAAAAAAAAAAAAAAAATCTGGAGTGACTCCACTCGACTTTCCGAACATTGAGTAATTAACAGTTTTGTAGATAAAGTAAAGAAAGAGTAGTTGTTAAACAAACAAAAGAGAGAAAACCATAATAGAGTGTTTGAGTATTTTTCTCCATCTATTACACGTTGTTTTATTTAACGCTACTGAACTTTGAGCCCATAGATCATAATGATAAAGAAATTTTCGTTGTGTCCCTGTAAAAACCTATAAATGCTAGATTCACCAAAATGCTTATAGTTAGTGCAACAGTGATTTATAATACTCATATAAATTTTCAGCTGAATTCAATAAGGCGTTTAGATGCTATTGTACTTTTAAAAATTTAGTCCCATAGGCCATAATGATAAAGAATTTTTCTTTGTGTCCCTGTAAAAAAACTGCAAGTGCTAGATTCACCAAAATCTATACAGTTAGTTCAACTGTGATCTATAACATGTGTAAAAATTTTTTGCTCGGATTAATAAGGCGTTTAGACGCTATCACATTTTTAAAAATTTGGCCCCATAGGCATAATGATAAAGAATTTTTCTTTGTGTCCCTGTAAAAAAACTATAAGTGCTAGATTCTCCAAAATCTATACAGATTGAGTATTTGTGATCTATAATATGTGTATAAAATTTTTGCTCAATTGAATAAGGCGTTTAGATGCTATCGCACTTTTAAGATTTTGCTCCCATAGGCCATAATGATAAAGAATTTTTCTTTGTGTCCCTGTAAAAAAACTATAAGTGCTAGATTCACCAAAATCTATAGGGTTCGTACTATGGTGACTTACAATATGCGTACCAACTTTCAGGTTAATCGAACAAAGCGTTTAGACGCTAGCGTGTTCACTCACAGACATAAACACATACACACATACACACATACACACACACATACATACATCATCGTAAAAATAGTGAAAGCGGACTCAGGGACCTCAAAACGTATAGAAACATCAAAATCTCGAATTCGGATTTTTGACATGATTACAATACTTTCCTCACTATAGTGTTCGGAAAGTAAAAACTCTGACATTCACAATTGAATATTGCAATTCTAAAATTTTTTATTGGTCTAGAATAACACTTTGAAAAATCTTAGCCCCCCCCCCCCCCAAAAAAAAAAAAAAAAAAAAAAAAGTAAAGTTCTGGATCCGCCACTGGAAAGTGTAGAATTATTAGGAAGGGCTTGGGGGGAGGGGGGGCGAAGGGGCAAAAAAAAAAGAGTTACAGCGTTTGAAATTGTTATTATTAGGTTTTAAGGAAAGGTAAATCGATTGCGGATATTTTCAAGTGTAAAATTATTAGAAGGGACGGAAAGGGGGGGAGGGGCAAAAAGGTAGAAAAGGAACGGTTGTTTCGGAGAAAACAACGGAAAACCCAGAACGCCTTTATTCTTTTATATTTTGCAGAATTTCGAATTCTGATACTCCTTTCACATTTCATACTATGGATTTTTAAAAGTATTTAGCCCGGAATTACGCACGTTTCGGAGAAAACCATGAAAAAGTCAGACATAAATCGTTTTATAATATTGTTTATATCATTTTTGTATCTCAGCTTCTAATTAGCATAATTTCAAAAGTAATATGTCATTTTGAAACTCATTTGAAATGAATTTCAAGAGTAGACGCCACAAATTTCTGTCTCCTTCCATTAACCGACTGCCGTAAGTAATGGAATTCGAGATTTCACGTGATTTACACGTTTTAAGGTCTCCTGATTAAGTTTTCTTTTGTATCTCAGCTACTAATTAAAATAATTTCATAAGAAATACATCATTAGAAAGCTTTTTCGATTTGAAATCGAACAGTGGAATACAGAAATTTGAACCGCCAGATGGCGCTGTAATATTTTAAAATTTCAATATTTCAATTTCTAATTATGATTAAATTATTTTTAATACATCATTCGAAAGATATTTTAAAGTTCTTTTAAATTATCGAAAGTTTTCACCAGATTTACACGTTTTGAGGTGTCCTGAATCAGTTTTCTTTTGTATCTCAGTTATTATTTAAAAAAATTTGATAAGTAATACATCATTTGAAAGCTTTGCTGAGTTGATACACATTTTAAAGTACTTTTACATTATCGAAAATGGAATTCGCGATTTCACCCGATTTACAAGTTTTGAGGTATCCTGATTAAGTTTTCTTTTGTATCTCAGCAACTAATTAGAATAATTTCATAAGTAATACATCATTTGAAAGCTTTTTTGATTTGGAATCGAACAGTGGATTACGGAAATTTCTACCACCAGATGGCGCTGTTATATTTTAAATTTAAATTTCTAATTATGATTAAATTATTTTTAATACATCATTCGAAAGATATTTTAAAGTTCTTTTAAATTATCGAAAGTTTTCACCAGATTTACACGTTTTGAGGTCTCCTGAATCAGTTTTCTTTTGTATCTCAGCTACTAATTAAAATAATTTCATAAGTAATACATCATTAGAAAGCTTTTATGATTTGGAATCGAACAGTGGAATACAGAAATTTGTACCGCCAGATGACGCTGTAATATTTTAAAATTTCAATATTTCAATTTCTTATTATGATTAAATTATTTTTAATACAACATTCGAAAGATATTTTAAAGTTCTTTTCAATTTTCGAAAGTTTTCACCAGATTTACACGTTTTGAGGTCTCCTGAATCAGTTTTCTTTTGTATCTCAGCTACTAATTAAAAAAATTTCATAAGTAATACATCATTAGAAAGCTTTTTTGATTTGGAAACGAACAGTGGAATACAGAAATTTCTACCGCCAGATGGCGCTGTAATATTTTAAAATTTCAATTTCTAATTATGATTAAATTATTTTTAATACATCATTTGAAAGATATTTTAAGGTTCTTTTAAATTATCGAAAATTTTCACCAGATTTACACGTTTTGAGGTGTCCTGAATTAGTTTATTTTTCTGTATCTCAGTTATTAATTAAAAAAAAGTTCATAAGTAATACATCATTTGAAAGCTCATTTGATTTGATACACATTTTAAAGTACTTTTACATAATCGAAAATGGAATTCGAGATTTCACCCGATTTACGCGTTTTGAGGTCTCCTGATTAGGTTTTCTTTTGTATCTCATCTACTAATTAAAATAATTTCATAAGTAATACATGATTTGAAAGCTTTGTTGATCTGGAATGGAACAATAGATTACAGAAATTTCTACCGCCAGATGGCGCTGTAATATTTTTAAATTTCAATATTTCAAATTCTAATTATGATTAAATTATTTTTAATACATCATTCGAAAGATATTTTAAAGTTCTTTTATATTATCGAAAGTGGAATTCGAGATTTCAACTGATTTACAATTTTAAGGTGTCCTGATCAGGTTTTCTTTTGCATCTCAGCTAATTGAGTAAGACCGTTCAAAATTGGTATATGTAAGTTAATTAGGAGGGGCTGGAAGGGTGGGGAAGGAATAGGCGCGCAGCGCGCACGAGACTACGCTGCCGAAGGCCGTGGGGACCCGGTCCGACAATTTACCTGATGAGAAATGATTTTTGTAATTTTCTTTTCTTCAGAATAAGAGTTTGATTTCAGAAGGAATATGTGCGCTCACCGCACGTATATCTTAACATGTGCGCGCGCTTGGGTTTGGGACACGGTGCGAGTTTTTACCCGATGATAAAAGATTTTTCTTTAATTTTATTTTCTTAATAATAAAAGTTTGAGTTGAGAAGGAATATGCGTGTACAGCACACGTATATCCTCAAACGTGCGCGCTGCGCGCGCACGGGTCTGCGCTGCCGAAGGCAGTGGGGTCCCGGTGTGAGTTTTTATCCGATGCTAAATGATATATTTTTTAATTACTTTCCTTAAGAATGAAAGTTTATGAGTAATAACATGGAATTTTAAGAAGTCATAAGGATGGTGAAGGAATACGTGCGCGCAGCGCACGGGTCTACGCTGCCGAAGGCAGTGGGGACCCGGTGCGACATTTTTCCCAATCAGAATTTTTTTTTCTGTTTTTTTTTTATCACATGATAAAAATTAATGCAATTTTGAGAATTCATTAATTATTGTGATTCATTTAAGAATAGTGACCAGCGAAGCGGGCGTAGCCTGCTAGTAATAAATAATTATGCAAGAAAATAGGCTCTGAATAAGAGATAAATTGCATAATAGAGCATATTAGCTAACCCACTGGTAGGCAAGCTAATTTACACTCATTTAACTGAAAGGCACCAGAAAATACGAATAGAGTTATGAGAAAAGAAATAAAGCAGTTTTTTGTGTTACGTAATAAAAATAAAATTCTGATTTAAAAAAAAAAAAATCCGAGATAATTTTATGCCGTAACAGATAATTTTAAATTAGTAATTAGTATTTTTTAGTAATTAGTATTTTTAGTTGTTGTTTTTTTTAATTTAGTATTTTTTAAATTAGTAACAGAAAGGGTTAATAATGCATCTATAAACCAGTAAATATATATTTTATGTAGGTTATTGCAATGTACGTGATACAAATGCATCATTTTGTGAATTACTTAAAATGTCTTCAAAATGTGAGCAGTGAATCTGCAACTGAATAGTCATATAGCTCTTTCTCTTCTCTGATATCACTATTGTTATTTTTATATTATCCCCCACAATTTTCTAAGGAAATATGTTTATTTTTCAATTTATATAATTATATCTTAATAATTATATCATTATATCATTATAATATATAAATTATAATTATATATGTAATTATATATATTATAATGATTATTATAATTATATATAATTTATATCATTATATATTAATATAAAGATATTTGATGTCATTAGAAAATTATATATGACATTTATTTCCAAAAAATAACCTCTAAGGTACGCTTTTTTTTATAAATCTATAAATAGCTAATAATTTATATTGATTATCTCATAGTTTATAGTCATATAAATTATATTTTGTTATAGAAGTTGATTAGGTGCAGGATGTGTTATTCTATGTCCCCCCTAAATAATATGCAATTATTTGCACTGTATATCCTATTAATTTACCGTGATCCCCAATATGGGATTAACTAAAAAAAAAAAAAATAAATAAATAAATAAATAAATAAATAAAATAACTTAATAAAAAAAGTCGGATATGCAAATTCTATATTCTAAATTTTAATGCACTACGTTTGTTCACGTGCACAAATGCAACTACAAAAAAGGTAAATTAAATCGGGTAATTAATGGGTTATAAAAATTTTCTTTAAACATTATTGCTATTTATTGTATATTTCCATCCAATTTCGCATCAATTAAAAAAAAAAAAAAATAATAATAATAATAATAAAAATAATTTAAAAAAAAGGGATTTTGTAATGTAATAAAATTTAATTTAGTAAATTGCACGAACAGCTAATTATTTAGGAATTATTTCTTTAGCAAGAACCTATCAAAAAAAGTTATTTTAAATAATTTCCTTCACATTTTCCCCACGTATTGATTATGTGTCTGTAACACAATTCATTGAAAAATAAAGTGGAAAATTGGTATTTTCCTCATAAAAATGTCAAATGGAATGCCACTGCACTTCGAATAAATCAAATTTTTAAAGGCGCGACAGTTTTAATTTTTAATCGATATCTATCAAAACTGAGAACAAAAAATACTAAAGTTGAAAATTAAAATCAGTATGAATATTCTGAGATTTAATTTAATTAGATAATGATATTTATCTTAAAATAATATTTTTTTTAAATCAAAAATTTTATCCATAAGTTTTATGTTTGAAATGACTAAATTACATTTATTATTGTTTTTAAATTATTCCTTTATTCAAAGATTAAAAGTTCACCACATTTGTTTTGTAAAAACAAACACAGTATTATACAATATTATTTATGCATTTTGGTGTATAAATTATTGGAATGTTTATAAAACGAAAAAATTTATATTTTAATAAATATTATATAACTACATAAAGAGTTAACAGCTATTTTTCTTTTCAATTATTATTTAAAAAATAATAATATATTAAATATTATTAAGCGGAAATTGCTATGTTATACTACAGTGTGTCGACAGTCGACATTTTCTCCCTGATTCTTCCACCAGTATTCTTTTTTCGGAAATTTTAGTGGTGAAAGAATCAAGGAACAAATTTCTATTGTCGACACCCTGTACTAGACAAAACTACATATTTAAAAATGTTATTTTGTATAGTACTTTGTATAGTACTTTGTATAGTATTTTGTATAGTATTGGCATGAAATGTCAATTTTAGGGTCGTAAGTAAAATACCAACGAAAACATTAAATTAATCTTTATTTATTTTATTTTTGATTACACTGCTGCATGAAAATTGCCTCTGACACCATTTCAGCATATTTTTTTCGTAAAATGACCTCCTGAATCCGAATAGGACGCCCATTTTGCCCTATCACCCACAGATTTTAAGAATGGCCCCCTATTTTTATCAGTTTTCGGTAATTGTATGGCTATGAATTTGGTTTTTAGGGGGGAGGGATTATTTTAACCGTTAAATATCTTCTGAGGGGCTACAGAGTTGGAAAATTCTAAAACATGGACATCTGCGACAAGGGATTTTTTTTTTTTTTTGGGAGGGGGGGGGGGGATTTGCCACTGAAATTATGCATTACATATCTTATGTTTTTTTAATCTGTTATTAATGTTATTTTTTAAACTGTATATATATTTTTTTTTTTTTTTTGTGTTAAATGAATTGTTTTTCACTCTTCCAATCAAATTCATGGTCATAAAATTATCGAACAGGGAAAGAAATTGGGGGAGGGGGGTGTATCTAGAAAACGGTGGGTGACTGGGCAAAATGGGAGTCATATTCGGATACAGAAGGTCATTTTACATAAGAATCAGCAAGAATGGTATCAGATATCGAATTTCTTTTATTTATTTATTTATTTATTATTATTATTATTATTGCAGATAAGTGTTATTTTTCAGGGTTCATTATTATTCGTTGATTTTTTTTTTTTTTTTTAACTTATATAATGCACAAGAAGAATTGAAAATTTTGAGATTTAAAGAAAAGTTTTCAATATTCCATTTGCTCTATTTATATCTTTAAAAAATCCATTTTCTGGTTAATTTCGAATGTTTAAAAAGGTTTCAATAATAAAATTATAATCAGTCTTCAATCGTATAAATTAAAAAAAAAAATCTCCAAATAAAACTTTTCCTTAAAACTAATTGCCATCATATATATATATATATATATATATATATATATATATATATATATATATAGATAGATAGATAGATAGATAGATATATATATATAAACCTGCCAACTTTTACATACATTACCTACACTTTCGAATTTTAACATATTGTCAAATAACTAGAAAAGTTCTTTTGGAATCATTTTGAAACTTGGTCGCGTAAAGAGCACGTTATACCTCATATATTGCAACAAAAGTTGTGTCCTGAAAAAGTACAGGAGACCAGTAAAAAGAAGAATCAAAATGTTTTGGATCACCCTGTAAAAAGTTATGCTTGAAATACAGTATGTGTTTAAGAGGATTTTTCTCATTATTTGTATAAAAACTTTTAAAAGGCTACCGCATATATTCATGGAGATATAACGGTTTTCTTACAACATTACAAATAAATAAATAAATAAATAAATAAATAAAATAAAAAATCCACTTTTTTAATTATAACACTTAGGGGGTATTAGACCTGGAGCAAAAACGTTTTCAGAAATTTTGGCATTTTTAATTAGACACAACATACTGCAATCAGAATGAAAAAAATTTAAATATCTAAAGAATTATGAGCATTTTTACTAAATAATTTTTTGTACGCATGTGCTAGCTTCTAAAAAAATTAATTTGCATAATTTAATAGCCAAATGTATTGAGCAACTTATATGAAAACCTCAAACAAATGTTGTGTAAATTTAAGGAGTTATGAGGGATAGAATGAACAGAACTTCACTTCCTTAAAAAAAAAAAAAAAAAAAAAAAAAAAAAAAGGAAGATAATAGAAGGTTTCATCAATATTTATTTACAATCAGCGAAAATTGCGAATGAGCAGCCGCAGCCTTCTCGTTTACCAGATCTGTAAGCTCTTGATTTTTATTTTTTTAAGGGGGGGGGGTAGATGAAAACTCAGTGTGTAATAAATTATCATTATCCGTTACCTGTCCCGCATCTTCCAGTGTCTGGCTTTGTAAACGTACCACGCGACAGGATAATTTTTTTGTATATTCCTATATGATTCTTGCTTGTTTGTGTGTCCCTGATCTACATGCGACATACATCACCGCAGGATAATTCTATAATTGAGAAGTTTACTTTTTAAATCATATTTTATAAATTTTCGTATTGGCTTAAGTATTCTTAATTTGCCGTGATAATCTAGATAATTTTCAGATTTATAAGAGAATGCAATATGCTTTTGACTTGATTTTATTTAGTATTGGAGAATAAACATTACTGTTAACAAAAAATAACACAAGAACGTCAGCTATAATCCGGCAAACAGTTAAAAAAGGGGGAAGTACTTTTTCTAGGTGTTTTCAGCAACCAAAAATTTAAAAAGAGTAATCCAATTTCTGTGTTAGGTAATTACAATTCGCATCATTTGCCTTGCCTAATAAGTTTCATTATTCTCCAAGCCAAACGTACACAGGCGAAACACTCCATTGAAAATGGCACGCTAGCGAAAGGTTAACACAATTTCAGCGTTCTTTTCGCCGTGTAACTAAGATAGCCAAGTTTAGAATCTTATGAAAATACTTATAAAGACTGCTGATTCAAGTCATCTGCTTAAATTTTTATTGACTAAAGAAAAGGAATGGTTTAATAATCAAGGGCATGTGGTTTTCAGTGAGAATTTACTTATGCAACAGAAAAATTTGCAACGTTCTTATCGCGGTAAATCAGAAGATTTTCAGATGTGAAATGAATTTCTTAATTAGGGGAATTGTCAGTTCAAAAAAGATTAAATTCTTTACTGCCATGAAGATTTATTTAATTAGAGTCTTTTCCAAGATATGAAAAAAGTATAACATTAAATATCATTCAATATTTATATAAGATGTTTTTTTATCCTCTGATCGTTGTTTCAACTGAAACGTGCATATTTTCGTTTCTGATATATTTAAGTAGTTTTAAAAGTATAATTTAAAGGTATTTTTGTCGCAAAATTCCTTTTTCTTGAAATTATATGCATGTATAAAAAAGTATTTAAAGCAAATGGAGAATCAACGATGTGTTCACTTTTTTTTCTTTTTTCTTTTTTTAATTAGAGATATTATTAAACTTACAATTATAAAAATTCATTAGTAAAAAACACTCTAAGTTTGGATTTTATTTTAAAATTCTGCACTTACGCTTAACCCCCCTATAAAAAGGACAAATTAGTATATGGAAATTTTATGTTGAGATAATTTTTAAAGAAATCTCATTTTACAAAATGAACCTACTACAATTTCGAACTCTCATACCTCCTTGCCACAACTGATTATTTTATTATTATTATTATTATTATTATTATTATTCAATGTGCACAAAATGTTGCTGCCGAATTACTTATCGGTAGGTTACTTAACCACATTTCTTTTTAAAAGAAATTATTTTTCAAAATTTTCTACAATTTTTGTATTAACAATAACTTAAATAAGCTTCCGCAAATATGAAATCCACTAAAGTCACCTGATGTAAAGGTAAAATAATTTTTTTTAAATTAAAAATTACAAAATTAATGTGAATCTTTGCCAAAAAAAATTTGAAATTTTACAATGGAAAAAATAAACCTTATCTAATTTTCCTGCAGAATATTTAATTATCTCTAAAGCAAAGTTTCCCTCAACATTTTTTTTTCTTTATTTTATTATTATTTGTTGCAAAATTTCTTTTCCATGAAATAATATATATGCTATAAAGAAGTATTAGCATGATTCGCTGATCTGATAAATTAAAATAGTTCAACAAATACACTATATTTTAAAAACTTTTACAGGTTTTTAATATTCTTTATATAAGTATTATATTTGAGTATTTTTTAATTCCATGTTATACTGCGAAAATAAAGTACAGTGCTCGAAACGGTACTATTTCTTAACGCGTGCTTTATTATATTGTCACCTTTATTTCAAAGCAGTATTTTTTTGAAATAGTAGTATAGCATTTAATTTTTTAAGAAAAACTCTGGTAATCAGTGCTGCCAAATTGAGGGAAATTTTTATTCAATAGCCAGCACTAAATTTTAAGTGTAACGTTTGCCTGATGACTTAATGACTTTCTTGTAAGATGTCTTCGAAACGATTAGCCAACCAATACAATTAAAATTTAGTAGTGGCTATTGAATAGAAATTTCCCTCAATCTGGCAGCACTGGTGGCAGAGCTGCCAGATTGAGGGAAATTTTTATTTAACTCCCACCACTAAATTTTATTTGAAACGGTTTCGTAATTATTTCGAAACATTTTTCACAGAAATCGTCTATGTAATTAGGTAACTGTTACAAGTAAAATTTAACAGTGGCTGTTGAATAAAAATTTCCCTCAAATCTGGCAGCACTGACTGGTGGTAATAAAATGAATAAATAAACACTCATAAAAAATGTGACAACTGTGATCAGTGTTGTCAACTTGTAGGAACATTTTTATTTCATAATCATCACTAATTTTGAATAAAGATTTTTAATATATATGATACATGGTTTACGGAAATTTCGCCCCCAGCATTTCGCCCCCGGCTTTTCGCCCCCAGCATTTCGCCCCCGGCAAATCTCGTCCCCCGGAAATTTCGCCCCCGGAAATTTCACCCCCGGAAATTTCGCCCCCGAACAGTGGATTCGGAAAATTTCGCCCCCAGCGTCTCGCCTCCGAGTTGTGGAAAATATATATGTAACGACAAATAAAAATATAAATATACATGTAGTAATTCTCGATATATTTCTATTTAATTCACACTATTTTCCTTTTTAATTTCAATATAAAACATATGAATTAGAATAAGGTTTTAGAATGCAAAAATTGTTCGATTATTTTTTTATCGCTGTTAATTAAAAGAAAATTTAAGTGTACAGTAATATTATTTATTTGTTTATTAAATTTTTAGTGCACACATAATTTTATTAATTTTTCAAATATTTTTTAACTTTGTTGTATTTATTAATCAATTTGATCGTTATTGATAAATAAGGAAATAAGATTACAGAAGCAAGAAATTTTCATTACCCTACTACTGTAGGGTAATGAACTTACACTAGGGGAGTCGTATTTACCCCCGACGATATATAGAACGCCCCAGCCCGCCCGTTACCGCTCTTCAGTGTCTTTTTCTAGTCAATTTTGTCCTTTTATCTTTTCTGGTGTTAGCCTTTTTTTTTTTTTTTTTTACACTTGAAATTGTGAGTTTTTTTGTTTTCATCCCATGCTTTTTTCTATGGAATTATGATTCTTTTTCCCCCCCTGTTTCTATGAATTTTCAGCTTTTTTCCCTCGTTTTCTACATTCTAAGGAGCGGTCCGAAAACTCGACATCGAGTTTTCACTTGATTTATACATTTTGAGGCCTCCTGAGTCCAGAAAAGTAGTTTCTGACAGTTATGTGCGGAATCTTCTGGGTACCATATCTCCGAAGCTAAAGAAATAAAACTACGAAACTTCAGAACTGAGACAGGTCTGGTATACAGATAAAATTTTAAAATTTTGGGGAAATTGTAAAACCGGAAATGGGACAGCGGAAAACGGAAGTGAGATCGTAAATCCGTATCTCTAAAACGGCTCTATCAATTTTCTTCAAAGTTGCTGTATAAAAACTCTATTATATGACCCTTAAAATAATATAGTTGGTTAGTTCAGGGAAATTTATAGGTGTCCTGTAAAAATAGCTCAATTCCAGGCTTCGCAAGTGCGTTTCTTTAAAAACGACTGCACGGATTTGTTTTTCAAATTCCTTATATTAACTCCTTTTTAAACATATTTTTGCATGCAATTATTGTTTTCCGGTCAATAATTGGGATTACCAAGTTTTGGTAAAAATTTGTATCTCAAAAACGGCTCTAACGATTTTCTTGAAAATTATTACATAAATCCATTTTAAATAGCCTTTCTCATGTGTTACGTGGTTATAAGAGGGAAAAATTAACAGTTATCCTACTTAAGTAGGTCAGTTTTAAATCTCGGAAATTGGTGTTTAAAAAAATGAGTCTACCATATTTACTTCCTTATACAAATTATAAGGAAGTTAGAAATCCCGATGTGCGAAATTGATTTTGTATTCTGCATAGCTCAGAAAATGAATGATCGTAGAAGGTTGTAAATTTATATGCGTAACTGTTATAATGTGTAGTTGTACACTTCTAGCTCTGGTTTTAATACGAGTTCCTGTTTCAGAGATATCAACGATTTTACATGAATTTTCTTGCCGTCAGTATGTAAGTACGTGTGTGTGGGGGGGGTATGTATCTCCTATAATTCAAAAACTGTTAGACGTAGTTAGTTGAAAATTGGTATATAGGTTTGTTATAACATCTAGTTGTGACCTCTATTTATATAATTTACATGATTATGGACTTTATATGATTTTCCATTTTGGAGACATTTAGGAAAATTATGTTCATAATGACCAAAATAACAAAGATTTTGACTATAACATATGACTTACCATCATACAGATTTCAAAAAAATCTAATGATAGAGCCAGTAATTACATTGTTATGAAACTTGAAGACTTTTTGCGTGTAGAAAGTTATGAAAGTTATATATTCAGCCCGTTGATAAAACCTGCAATGATATTGATAAAAGACGAATTATTTACGAATTACGAAACAAATGAAAAGAATGCTTAGTAAGCGACAATTATTTATTTTGGCTTAATGCAATTTAATTAATTATATGCTCCATTACTAATAAATAGTGTAAAATAATAAATGTAAACACATAATTAAATTTCCTAAGCTATGAGTTAACAGTTACTTTTGAAAATGTACTTTATTTGCAAACAACATCAGTTTCGATTCTCAGTTCTTAAACCTTTGAGGAGCATAGTTGGTTGGTTGGTTGGTTGGTTGGTTGGTTTTGTTTTTACGTCGCACCAGTGCTGTATATTGTGAAATTGACGACGGTCTGGGTATCGCCCATAAAGGTGGTCCGAAGACATGACATAACATCTTTGACCTCCACGGATGGGTTTGAGGAGCAGAGTAATTTTGCTTATTGAAAGTTAAAAACGACCAGAATTTATGAACGATGTTAGAAGAGAAATAGTAAATCGTCTTAGAGTGAAGGAATATATTCAATATTCATTCACGCATATTTTTATCGCCATGCTGTTTGTGAACCCTTGTCATGATCAAAATCAAAACTTATATCAATATTGTATAAACTTCATATTTTTATACAACAAATTATTACAAGATATAAAGAACGAACTTTTTATATAACATGTTTTTAAATTTTCTGTTGAATCACATAAACGCTACTGAAGGCAGCAGGGACCCGAAATATTTGGCTAAAAGTAACGAAAAAATGCATTTTCATCGTGTTCTGAGCTATTCTGAAGCTTTGAAACGTCTAGCTAGTCGGGAATTAATATGGTTGCTAAATCATATAAACGCTACCGAAGATAGCGGGAGCTCGAAAAAATTGGTTTAAAAAACTCCTAGTCATCGTGTTATGAGCTTTCATAAAAGTTTCAAATTTCTAACTAGTCGGAAAATCATACGATTGTTGATTCATGTGAATGCTACCGAAGGCAGCGGGGACCCAAAACTATTGGCTAAAAGTATTTAAAAAATGCATTGTTATCGTCTTTTGAGCTATTAAAAAAGTTTCAAATGGCTAACTAGTCGAGAAGTTAGTAAAATAAATTTTCTGTTGAATTATATAAATGCTATCAAAGGCAGCAGGGACCTGAAACAGTTGGCTAAAAGTACTTAAAAAATGCATTGCTATCATGTTCTGAACTATTCTGAAAGTTTCAAATGTCTAGCTAGTCGGAAAGTTAGTTAAATAATTATTTGTTGAATCATAAACGCTGCCGAAGGCAGCAGGGACCCGAAACAGTTAGCTAAAAGTATTTAAAAAATGCATTATCACAGTGTTCTGAACTATTCGGAAAGTTTCAAATGTCTAGCTAGTGGGGAAGTTAGTTAAATAAAATTTTTGGTGAATCATAAACGCTGCCGAAGGCAGCAGGGACCCGAAACAGTTAGCTAAATATATTTAAAAAAAATGCATTGTCACCTTGTTCTGAGCTTTTCTGAAAATTTCAAATGTCTAACTAGTCGGGAAGTTATTTAAAAATCGATTGCAAGATTTGTACTGGACACACAAACAAACAAAGAATAATCGAAGTTAATAAAAACATGGTAATATTTTGGGAAATACCGCAGGTATGTTTATATTTTTATTTGTAATTATGTGTATATTTTACATCACTCGGGGGCGAAATTTCCGGAGGCGAAATGTCCTGGGGGCGAAATTTCCGGGGTGCGAAATTTCCCGGGGGCGAAATGCTGGGGGCGAAATGCCGGGGGCGAGATGCTGGGGGCGAAAATTCCGGATCCCATGATACATAGCTGCCAAGTTTTTTAATTTATTCCGGAATGTTGTTAGTCCCGCTCTTTTCTCACACCGTAATCTTTGTGGAAATATTTTCTTCAAGATATAATTACTATTAAACATTAATAAAATTACTCTAAAAATATTACGGTTTGAAAAAGGGGCGGGACTAAAAACATTCCCGAATAAATTAAAAAACTTGGCAGCTATGATGATAGTCAATCGGAGAAGCATACACTAATACCAACATTATAATTTAAAATTTGTGATGGATATTGAATATAAAAGTTCCTATAAGGTGGCAACACTCACTGCGACTCTTACTATAGACATGCAAAAATTGTAATTTATTCCGGAGCACCCTTAGTATGCGCCCATTTTTCACACAACTTTATTTACGTAAAATGTTCTTCAACATGTAACAGCAAATAAATAAGAAAAAATATACTTTTCAGGAAAAATAAAAAATAAAAATGTGGTGTGGAAAATTGGTAAGGTACTAACAATACTCTGGAATAAACTAAAATGTTGGCATGTCTGCTGTTAGTTCGAACCCTCCCCTCTCCTCCCCACACACACACAACAATAAAAAGAAATAAAGTTAAATTATTATGCTTTAAGGATTATAAATTCACTTAAATTATTATCATTATTTTTTAACTAAATTAAAAAATGTGATCCTGTATAGACCAAAGTGATTTTGCATTTTAAATTGATTTGACAGTAAACGGTTATTTTATAGTCATTTTGTTAACTTTAACTACGTAGTATAAGAAAAGAAATTCATTTTTCTTTATTTTTGACGATTTTAAACTTTAAAAAAAAAAATTACCAATACCGTTTCTTGTTCATTTAGAATAAGTATTAAACATTTAGCAGTCCATTTAACTGTAAATGACAATGCATTTTGGAGTTTTTCTAAAACAATAAATTATACAAAAAATTATTTTGTTTATTCGGGATCAACACATAGTCGCCAACATTTTAATTAATTCCAGAGTATTTTTAGCCCCGTTTCTATTTCGCACCACTTTATTCATAGAAAACTTTTATCCAATATATAATTTCGATAAAATAAGAAAACGTTAATAATAATAATAAAAAAAAAAAAAAAAAAAAAAAAGTGGTGTAGAATAAAGTCGGGGTTCAAAATACTCCGGAATAAATTTAAATATTGGCTTCTATGTCAACCCCGTAAATGCCGTCGGTCAGAGCCTGATTAAGGGGGAAGCACACATTATTTATACTTACACCGTTATTTTTTAACAAATACTTTCCTCCTATAATAAACACAAAATTCTCATTAAAAATTATTTTAAAAAATTCTGGTGTCTAATAACGGTAAGTAAATTGGATTGTTTCACACCGTTCATTTTTTATAAAAAATATTTCCTCGTGAAAGCGTGGAATTTCTATAACATGAAGTAAAAAATAATTGTAAAAATATTCCGGTGAGAGAAGAGATAATGTGTGCTTCCCCCTTAATCAGGCTCTGCCGTCGGTGCATATATGCGGTCTTGACCATGAGGAATGCCGTAGACAGAATTTAAGGGATTTAAACAAGAATATTTAAAACACTTAGGCAGCGTTATTTTCGCTGTAATCAATCCAATTTCATTGAGGCGGGGTGCAGAAACCCACACACATAAAATTACTCTGAGGCGTATTAATCTCAAGATTAATACATATATACTGGATGATTCAAAATAGATGCTACAACGATTATCTCTTAAACTAAGAACAATACAAACATACTTCCAGTTATAAAATTGATGCAAATCAAGAGTCGAATTCAGATATGGCATTTGTTTAAATAAGGGGTTGTATACGTATTAAAATGCGAAATTTAATATTTAAACAGTACCTCTTATCGTATGATTTAAATTTAGAAAAAGTATCCTCTTCGGTCGAAGAGGGAAAAAAAATACATCATCTTTCCAAGTGCTCAGTTATTGCAATTTCAAAATGATGACTTACACCACTTTACCTGCAATTTTAGCATTCATTATTCCACGCCAAATCCCTTACTTTAAGGGGATATCCATATGATGAGAAAAATTAAATAAAGATCCATTTGTTTTAAAATAGCATTTAAGAGCCATTTTTCTTTTTTAAGTGGTCAGACTTGTATGGTTGATATTTTTGGTTTTGTTGAAATTTCCAGGATATGTTCTTCATGTAAAATTATTAAACACTTTTTTTTTTTTTTTACGTAAAACATACCTATTTACTAAAGCCAATACTTTTTGCTCCAGAAATGAACCATGGTACTGATAGTTATTTTGTATTATCCTGTTTTCAGACTAACGATTGGGACATAAATACTTATGGATGACTCTTGTCGCAAAGGCCAAAAGTTATTCAAAATTCTAAAGAAAAAATGCATTTTTTTTTTTTTTTTTTTTTTTAAGTTTGACCTTCCAAATCTTCTTGCGCCAGAAGTGAATCACAAAGGTGTATATTTCAGTAAATACATACTAACTACCCAAAGAGAGTAAAATTTGTGTGGCTGACTCCTAGCGCAAAAAAAAAAAAAAAAAAAAAAAAAAAAAAAAAAAGACTTTGAAATTGCGAAAAAACTGAAATTGCCTGACTTCGAATGTCATATACTGCTTGCGCCGGAAGTGAACACGTAGGAAATTAGTGGAAAAAGAAGCTTGAAGTAAAGTAGAAACAAGGTTAACTCCTAAACCTATGGTAACTTACTTATTTTTTAAGTAGTGCCTATACTTTGTGTTTTGTGACACACGCTAAATAGCTTTCATTACTTTATTTCAGTACTATTGCATGTAAAAATATTACATCGAAATTCTTTGATTAACTGAATTTCTATCTAAACACAATACATTCTTAATTATAAAAGCCCAAGTTTCTCGTGGATAACGCTAAAACTAATGGCATAGTTACAAAAGTTTGTTGAAATAAAAATAAATAAATAAATAAATTTTTATCCTTGGTCTAGAAGAATGAACAAAATAATGAAAAACGGACGTTTTAACGTAAAAAAAAAAAAAGACGTCACAATTGCAACAATGCTTCTATGGTAACTTCTTCAACTTTTATGTAATGCGGCTATATACTTTGTGTTAAACGTGTGCTTGACTTAGTTTCGAATTGAGTAATTTGGTATCCAAATGCGGCGAAAAGTGGCAGTCCAGGATTTCCAAAGTTTGGAATCTCTAAGTTTAATGGAAGTCGAGTTCTGAAATTTTCAAGAATAATTCAATGGTTTCTAGCGTAGAACTACCTCGAAATTTCTATAAACCACTGATATGGCATGATGAATTCAAATTCTATTCGGACTTCAAACTGTGTAGATAATATTTGTCCCTGAATTAGGGAAATTGAAAATTATTCGAGCGCTTGCAACAATTCCTATTGAAAAAAAATACACTTAATACTGTTTTGATAAATAAATCCATGTCGAATCATGTCTAAGAACATGATTCGACAAGGACTTATTGAAATGACGGTTTTGAAAATCCTTCTTGATTATTTGTTATTAAAAAAAAGTAATTTTATTCAACTGGTTTCTGAATATTCATTAAATAAAATGCACTCGTCGACTAGAACCTGCTTATATCTTTACAAATTACTTTCTATATACGAAAATATCGACAACTTTCATAACACTATCACTACAGGCTCTATTATTTAATACTTTTAAAATCTATGACGGTAGATCCCATATGTGGCCTCAACCTTTGTATTTTTGATCATTTAATTTTTGTAAGTATCTCCAAAACGGAAAGTCACAGAAAGACCAGAAAAGGAAGTGCATAACTAAATGCTATAATAAACTTATATACCAATTTACAATGTATGTCTGTGTGTGTAACTCGCATAACTCGGAAACGGTCTACATAATTTGTCGAGTTATGTTAGATACACACACACATACGTACATATAGACACCACGAAAAGTCATTTAAGTATGTAGATATCTCTAAAAAAAAAGGAAGCTTGTGTCAAAAACAAAAGGGGAGATTTACAACTAGATGTCATGATAGTCAGATATTAATTTACAACATTCTACGATCATTCGGTTTTGAACAATACAAGATACAAAATCCACTTCGCAAGTCATTACAATAACTTCCTTATACTTTGTATAAGGAAGTAAAAATATTGGCATGTTTATAAACATAACTCTACCCCAAATTATCCCAGAAAGCGGGATTTTTGGTGTGTGAACTGGTTAAGTGAACCCAATACACATTATAAATGGAATTTGCTAAAGTCCCACCTCACCCTTTGAAGCTGGAAGCAAAGAGCATACTGCAAACGTGACTCTGCTCCAAATTATCTAAGGAGGTCAATGTTTTTATGCATGTGGCTAATTTAGCTGATTGTTTCGACTATAATGTGATAGTTTATAGCGATGGCAAAGAAAGAAAACCATCAAAAATCGTCAACTGGCGTCCTTGCATGAAATTACATCGTTTCTTTTAAAATATCATTTATTCTTATTTGTTTCGAATAACAGGTAAAATTTATTTTTTCTCGTTATATTGTTGCAGTTATGACGTCATTTTTTCCTGCTAATTCATCATTCTATTATTTTCTCTATTTCAATACACTTTTGTAGCTATGACGTTAGTTTCAGCGTTATCCCCGTGAAACGTAGGCCTTTATTATTAAGATCGTATTATGTTTAGGTAGAAATTCAGTTGATAAAAGCAATTTCGACGTAATATTTTTATATTCTATAGTAGTCAATACTGAAATAAAGTAATAAAAGAGTTTTAGCGTGTGCCACAAAACACAACGTATTACATTACCGCATTACATAAAAAATAAGTAAGTTGCCATATGTGAATTGATCTTGTTTCTATTTTACTTAAGTTTTTTTTTCCTCTAATTACATACCTGTTCACTTCTGGCGCAAGCAGTGAATGATATTAAAATTCATGCAATTTTTGGTTTTTCGCAATTTCAAAGTCATTTTTTTTTTTTTTTTTTTTTTTTTTTTTTTTTTTTGGAGTCAATCACACAAATTTTACTCTTTTTGGGTTGTTATTATTAGTATGTATTTACTGAAATACATACCTTTATGGTTCACTTCTGGCGCAAGAAGGTTTGGAGGGTCAAAGTAAAAAAAAAAAAAAAAAAAAAATGCATTATTTTTAGAAATTTGAATGACCTTTGACCTTTGCGCCAAGAGTCAACCATAAGTATTTATGTCCCAATAGTTAGTCTAGAAACAGGAGAATACAAAATAATTATTAGTACCATGGTACACGTCTGGCTCAAATGTATTGGCTTTTGTAAATAGGTATGTTTTTCGTAAAAAAAAAAAAAAAAAGAAAAGAAAGAAAGAAAGAAACACAGAGGACTTCATCTTTGACCCTCCAAAACTCCAAGATTTTTTTTTCGAAAAAATAAATAAATAAATAAATAAATAACGTGTCTAATAGTTTTACATAAGGAACATATCCTGAAAATTTTAGCAAAATTAAAAATGTCAACTATCCAAACATGCCGAATTTGCCCGATTTTTAAAAAATTGGCTCTTAAAACCACTTAAACACACAAATAAGTCGTTTTAAGAACATATTGCAAATTGATGTCAGGCTGTATTGAGTAACATTTTTATAACTGAAGCTCTTTGGGGGTCACCTACAAATTGGAACACTAGCCACAGCCTACTTGCCACAACTATGCAGAGAAATGTTACCAGCTGTAACTGTGTAATCTTACACGTTATGCTCTCGTTACACAAGTACAGCTATTAACATTTCTATTCATAGTTTTTATTTCTCTTCATGGTAAGCTGCTTCAATACTGTTGTGTAATGTTACCACATTTTTTTTTTTTTTTTTTTTTTTTTTTTTTTTTACAATATTATCAGGGATGGAATACTGGCGCAGAATTCATACCAATATTTGTTTAAGAAATTTCTGTACCTATAATATCGTTGATTTAAGAAGTAGAAATTTAGTTTAATTCATAGTGGTATGAATTTTGCGCCATTGTTCCATCTCTGCCTATTATGCTTATATGTGTCTTTTCTTAATAACAAGAAAAGTAAAATGTATATATATATATATATATATATATATAGACATAACAAATTTATCAATATTTTTTTTAACGAGACCTATGTATTATAATCAGCAGTTTATGACAGTGTATGTGTTCCGAAAAGTATTTATTTACAACGACAAAGAAAATATTTATTTCAAAAGCTATTTAACTACCTTACTTCTATTTTCGTTTTCATTCCAATTTATTTCTTTCCTTTTCAAGCGATACATTCATTATTAAAAATGCTCTCTTTTATGATAATATTTTGTGTTTGGTTCAATGCAGATAATTACTGCGAAAAGAAGAGCCAATTTCATCTGAAATGAATGGATATCATATTTAGAATCCTTCTTTAAATACTACCAGAAACTTTCAAAGTGTGTGGCATAAAAGTTTTGCGTTGAATACAAATTAGTTATTTCAAAATTTACAATAGAGTATTCTACTTAATGAGTAATATAAATAAAATGCAGCTTTAAATAACATGTAATTAAAGTCAAGATATATCGAGAAAAATCTGTTAATCTTGTAAGTTGAAATAAGTTAACTAAGGAAACACGACAGTCTTTATAACGAGTGAAATTGCAATTATATGTCATTTCAAATCATGTATTATAAAACGCGTTATGATTAAAAACTATGTAGAAGTTTATAGAACGAGAGATCTATTAAAGAGCGTTTAGAATTACATCACCAGTCTTTCTCATGACAAGTTTAATAATTTTTAATCAAGTTAAATATAATTATTTCAAGTTGATGAAAACAGATTTTACAGATATAATGCAAAAAACACATAGTTAATATTGTTAAATTATTTATTTTCGATATAATTTTATTTTTCTTAGCTAACTTCACGTGAAGTGCCAGGTTCGAACCCCCATATGCATAGCCGTTCGGAATTTTAAGTGTTTTTATCCGAAACTCGCGTAAATAAGGGATAAGGCTCCTTAGAAAGACCTCCATTGAAGGAATTCCGACTACAGGCCTAGGACCCTCCTGAAGTCAAGCGGCCTTAATCCCCAACATCCACACTAAGCTAAAATATACAACCTGCGTACAATTATCATTTAGGATGTGCCAAATTATTACCAATTTATAATAACACTGTGCTGAAAAAAAAAAAAAAATCGAACCCTGATAACATTTCTGCTCAATCCGAATATGACCCCCATTTTGTCCAATCGCCAACCGTTTTCTCGGGACGCCACGCCCTCCCCCAATTTTTGTCCCTGTTCCTTAATTTTATGGCCATAAATTTGATTTGGGGAATAGAAAAGAATTACTTTAACACTTAAAAACAATATATATATATATATATATATATATATATATATATAATGTATAACAAATAATAATAATAATTGATTAATAAAAAAATATAAATGTAATTTTTAATTTCTGAGGCAATTTCCCCGAAGAATTTCCCTTGTTGCAAATGTTCGTGGTTTAGAATTTTTCACTTCTGTAGCCCCTGAGAAGATATTTAGCAGTTAAAATAATCCTTTCCTTCCTTACAAATCAAATTTAAAGCCATAAGAATACCGAAAAGTGATAAAAAATAGGGGGTGGTGTCCCCAAAAACGGGGGATGATAAGCCAATATGGGCGTCATATTCGGATTCAGAAGGTCATTTTACATAAAAATTTGCAAAATTGGTGTTGGGGCAGATTTTCATGCAGAGCAGTGTTATTTTTACACTACTGTTTTTAACCCTTTCCGGCATAGTGTTGCCGCTGCGGCAACACCTAATTTTAATTCTCAAGTGCAAAAATTCATCCCAGAAATTTATTATAGTATTTTTCTTCTATAACATATAGGTAAAACTTCATTTATTTTTTGTCTTCTATTATCGTTTTTGAATTCCGTTGGCTGTTGATTTTAATGAATAAAATTTCTATGTGCCGGAAGGGATTAAAACACAATCTTCATCCCAGCTAATCTTAGATTAATATTACTAAAGAATATTACATAAAAATCTGATAGGAAGTTTAAGAAGAATCTATAATAACTTGACATCTCTGAAAAATTCTAAAAAAAATTGTGGATTAAATGTGTTTGAAATTCTTTTCCAAATCATTTTTATTTATAGATTAATTAGTTGCTTAAAGTAGTAGGATTATCCTACTATTATTATTATTTACTTAAAATTTAGTCATTATATTAAAAGATCTTTACAATTAATTCTTTATATGCAAAATGTATACAATTTATTTTCTTTATTAATATAAAATAAGTTTAGAATGGAGATATATAAATTATTAATATACTTATATTCTAATTCCTTCCTAAAAAAAAAAAAAAAAAAAAACGCAATCAGTTATAGAATATTTATTTGTATTTACTATTTCGCACATTTTAAATACCAAATTTATATATGAAAGAATTGTTTATGACAATTGTATGTATACAGAAACAAGTCCTTCCGAATCATATGGAATGGTAGATTGATTTCTTTTTCTTATCTAACAGCTTATCTAATAAACTATTAATGGACTTGGTAGAAATATTGATATGGGTTACGTGCATATGAAGTTTTAAGCAAATCATTTCATAAATACAATTTTATGTGAATTTGAAATTTTCAAGTGGAAATTCTTTTTTACTTGGAAATAAGATGGCAGGCCAAGTTGGCCAACAAATATACCAAATGCATTTGTGAGATAAGTCTACTGTACAAATTTAGTTCGAATTAATTCAGAATTTCAAAAGTAATCATGTAGAAAAATTAAGGGGCTGCCACTTGGATCAAAATGGTACAGCAAGATGCTCATTGAACTAATCTAAGATATTTGTAAAATAAGTCCACAGTCCAACTTTCTTAATGACAGATATCGTTAGAAAGGACATTTAACCCTCTTTCAAACCATGTAAAATTTTTAACAAAATATAGATTAGTGATTGATATTTTTAGATTTTACGAAACATCGAATTTTTCACAAAACATTTTATAACTCAAAATCTTTTCGAGACAAATCATTTTTATATATAGATATATAGATCTCAATTAAAGAAAAATGCCTTCCAAATATTGAAAAAATATTGTAAAAACTTAAAGATATATATGTATATTGAATAGCGCTCTTAGATTTTGAGAAACTCTCATTTCTAGCTGTCCTGTCATTCCATGTATCCTTCGCATTTCAGTATTTTGGTTTCTATAGCAATTCCCACTGGCAGCGATGAAAAAGGAAATGTTTTCAACTCATAAAGAAGTCACGTGTTTTGGAGGGGAGAAATAAACTACAATTTTCAACCTTTTTCAAGTTTTCATGTCCAAAATTGGTATATATAGAGGTTTGCCTATAACTTGGATGAGGATATTTTCGAAAGTGTAAAATTTTTAAACGAACTTTTTTTTTAAACGAAATTTTACCAAACTTGGTATTTAGTTGGTCCCCGACATAAACTGGTGCTGATTATATTTGGGGATCAATAGCTCAACAGGTGGTGCTGTGATAGCATTTTATCTAAATTTTTAACATGGCAGTATAGGACAAAAATTCGTATAAATGTGCATAATAAGAGTTATTTTACACTTGTGATTTTAAAATTAATATGAATTACTGATAATACTAGTACGTAACTAGGAAAAAAAATTGTGCATGGGGGGGCATCGTTTCCCCCCTGGGGGGAAGTACCCTCCCGGGGGGGGGGTAAATTTTGAAGATGGGTATCGTTCGAAAGATCTCGTCAATACCTTTAAAACGAATGGTTGAACTATAAATCTGTGATAATTTAAAACAAAGTTATCGATTTTTTTTACTTTTAACAAAAAAAAAAAAAAAAAAAAAAAAAAAAAAAAGGAAAAAAAATGTAATTTTTTTTTTTTTTTTTTAAATATTGTCACTGATTAAATATGTATTACTTTTACCAAAAAAAAAAATTTTTTTTTTTTTTTTTTTTTTTGTTACTGATTGAATATGTATAGGAAAATATAGAAGAAAGTCTTTTGGTGGCCACAACATACTAGTTTAAAGTAACATATCACATATATTTTCGACGATTACGTAAGCTGAAAATTTTGATAAGAAATTTACGGTATTAAGCATAGATACCAATATTTTGATTTATTCCGGAATATTTTTAGCCCCGCCTTTATTACGCACCACTTTATATATATATATATATTAATTTCTCCAATATAGTAGTATGAAATAAACGTGGGGCTGAAAATATTCCGGAATAAGTTAAAATGTTGGCAGCTATGCATTAAGTTTGGCTTGAAAAACCAGAGACATGGCGCCTATGAAAGAATATTTTTAATGCTGCAGACAACTATAGAGAAGCCAACATTTTAATTTATTCCGGAATATTTTTAGCCCCGCCTTTTTTCCATATCTCTTTTTTCTTAAAAGTAGGTTTTTTCTTGTTTTTTCTTAGTTATATATTGGAGACAAATATTCTATAATTAAAGTTGCGCGAATTAAACTCGGGGCTAAAAAAGCTCCGGTATAAATTAAAATGTTGGTAACTATAGAATTATTAAAGCCTACTCCAGTTTGATGCCAGACACATTTTTATTTCAAAATTTAAATTTAAATTCTTGGAGAAAATCAAAATCACTACAAATATTTGTGAACACTATCAGGGGATGTACTCTGCACCCTTTTTTCAGGACACTTTCAGGAACAGAAAAAAAAAAAAAAAAAAAAAAAAAAAAACTCGTCAATTTTGCCACCACCAATTTAGTATAGAATTTTTTAAGGCATTTTTATGGTAATACGTCCTGATTAAATAGGATAGAAATTATTGTGTAAAAAGTATGGTACCAATAAAGGAAAAAAAAAATCATCTAGTAGAGTGTCTTGAAAAAAAGGCGGAGAGTACAACCCCCTGCACTATATGTATGAAATGTTTAATATCTGATTTTTCCTTTCTAAAATCCTTAAAACATGTATCTGGATGCGTACATATTTTTTTGAGAAGAATATTCAGTTTATGAGCTATGTAGAGTAAAATGTAAGTTGCTAATTTTGTTCTGCTTTTTTAACTAAATTTCTCGACTGATGAAGAGAAATTCATAATAATATCAATCAAATTTTTATTTATTTACCGTAATATCTGGTAGATAACCCGCAGGTAAGATGTGTCATTTCTCCACCAGAATTTTTATTTAATAGAGAAATCTATACTTTTTCGAAGGAAGAGCTCGTACAAATATAAATTGATTTATCAATTGAAATTTCTGGTGCAAAACTGGATTATATAACCTGCGGGATATCTACCAGAAATTACGGTATTTAATTTATTTATTTTTTTCATATTCAGGTGTTATTTGTGAATGTACTTATTTTTCATGTAAGGAATATATTGTTTTGCAATAATGATAATAATTTATTAAATTTCCATTATTAAAAAAATTATTTTATTAAGTAGATGAAAATATTAATAGTTTAATCTTTTGATATTGAGTAAATATTATAAGGATTTTTAAAAGCAACCTTCGAAAAATGTAAGAAAATTTACACAGAAATACATAGTTAAAATAATCGTAATTATTAAATCCGAAATTGTAGAAATGGACATCATAAGCACTATAAAATATGTATCTCATTTTTATTAATAGCATGTACATGCTTTATCAGTGTATTGAAACAATAGTCACGTCCTGTGATAATGGGAAACGTACGTGGTCATTTGAATTTTTCTGCCTTTTAAGTAACTTGCAATTCTCAAAGGATTAGGCTCTGAAAAATTGCACCGCAGTGAATTATGCATACTAGAAAAACACAGGTAAGCGTGTCTGTATTTAGCTGCTTTCATAATGTTTTCAAATAAAGGGGGTCTAAATATATATTTTCGAAGTAAAATATAAATACAAAGTTTTAGCAATGCTTTGAAACAAATGCAATTATAAAATATTTAATGCAATTCGGAGAAATCATAATTACTCTAAAGAAAAGAAAACAGGGTTCGTACGGATCTGCATTTTTGTAAGGTCTTTTCTCGGAGAATATTTACATATTAAAATTTTATTTTAAATTTCCAGCTACTTTTATGAAAAAAGAAGTGTAATTGAAAATTAGTGGTAGGGAAAAATAAGCACTGCACAAACTCTGTGCTATGCTGTAAATTTTTTTTCAAATAAGTGTCTTCGATATACATTTTTATATCAAATTATTAATTGTCAAACCCATAGTTGCAAACTTTTTAAATTTATTTCGGAATGTTGTTAGTACTCGCTTTTTTTCCCGCACCATATTCCTTGCAGAGTAATTTTCTTCAATATATAATTATGATTAAGAAAATTGCTCTATAAAGTATACGGTGTGAAAAGAGGGGGGGGGGGGTACTAAAAACATTCCTGAATAAATTTTAAAAGTTTGCAGCTATGTGATCAAAGCAGACAATAGTGAAGAAATAAACACGAATTGATGAGTAATGCGATACCAGTATTTATTAATTTTTATTTATTTATTTTTTTTTTTTAAATATAGATTTTTTTTATAAGTTTTTTTAGCAGTTTGAAATAATTAAAAATGGTGAATTGTTCTGTAAAATATTACCTGTATCCAGAAATCGTAACTACAGTGTTGTAAAAATTAGGGACATTTTTATTCAATATCTACCATTACATTTTAATTATAACAGTTGCCTTCCAACTTGGAAGATTAATCGTCCATTATGTACAGTAAATATCGCTCCTCAAAACAAGTGGTGATTATTGAATAAAAAAGTCCCTAAATTTGACAACGCTATGTAGCTATATAATATTCTTTATAAGTGTTTAAAGTGGAAGTTGCTAAAATTATTACAAGTTTTTTCTTATTACATTTTGAGTATATTTTACAAGGTTAACTTTATATAAATCAATATTGCTCAATAAAGTCTGGAAAAGTCAGTTTTGTTAACTAATTATGTTTATTTTATAATTAACTTTAAAAATATGTTTTGAAATGTGTACAAAGATATTATTATTAAACTATGGAAAACAATATTGATATCTTTTTCATTCGCCTATCTTGTACAAGAATAAAAATAGACATTCTTCATCAATGAAAAACGTTTAGCATTTTTCGATAGACTTGAATTTTCTAATATTTCTCTAAAACAGGAGATACTTAAAAAAAAAAAAAAAAAAAAAAAAAAAATGTTTTTACATATTAATATTTATATAAAAAGATTATACTAAAAAAAAAAAAAAAAAAAAAAAAAAACTACTGGAAATTAAATGAGTGTTATATCAAATTTTTGCAAAAACTGAAAACAAAATTGTTAAAATTCAATTTTATTTAAGTAGTGTAAAGGCTATGATTATTTAGCTAATGGCGAGAACATATCATTTACTTAAATTATTTTTTTCTGAAATAGAATTATTCACTATTAATTTTTATTGTAAAATAAAACAATTAGAAAAACAAAAATATGCATAAAAGTTTAAAAATCTCGATTATTTATTTTTATCTGAAATCTTCTATAATTTTTCAAAGATTTTGGACAAATATATCAATAAATTATCATTAAGTGTTTATAGAGCATATAGTAATAATGCTGTTTTAGTCAATATATTTAGCACACTGATTGTATTAAATTGATAATTGTGTATTATTTCGTAAAATAATGAAATATACAAAATTATAACAGGCCTCATAGTGTTGCTAAAATTTTATTCACTTTTTATTATATTGTCACCAGAAGTTTAAAACAGTATTTTTTTTTAATAGCATTCTAGCATTAAAACAGTTAAAAATATCCAAGAAAAATACCTTATTGATGGTACTGGTGACAATATAATAAAATTAAGGTAAACTTTTAGGAACGTTGCATTTCCTGTAATAAAATGTGTACTGTAGGCAGAGTTACAAATAAATAAATAAATAAGAAAGAAAACGCGTGATCTGTAGTAATGCCATAGCTGCCAACTTTCCTGCCTTTTTTAAACATTATTCCCAAATACTTTCTTTTCTTTCTTTTCTTCTTTCTTTCTTTTTTTTCTTTTTTTTATTATAAGACTAACATTCTACATTTACATAAGATAACGATAATTATTCTAAAATAGTGGTTCTAAAAATTTAGAGCAGCTGACAGAAATATCAGGGCCATATGTGCAGCTTAGCGTTACAAAAAGCATGAAATATCCGATCTTACTATGTAATTCTCAATGATTGTAAAATGTCGTAACACTGCACTCAAAATTTGTACCTCTTTTAATATAATCTCTATATATGAATGAAACTTGCACAAAATCTTTTTTAAAAATGTTAATTTAAATCTGCTTTATAAGATACAAATTTCACAATGTTTGGCAATGGTAAAATACAAAATAACTCTCTCACACTAATAGTTTTAACCTGAAACAGCATTTACCGTATTTTCCGAAGTATGATCTAGAGATAAGAAAAATCAGTTTCTCACCAAAAAATTTAATTTGTGAAAAAAGGCTATATTTTTAAGACACAAAAGCTCGCTTGGAAATCGTTTTTCAGTTAAACGGAATTTCCGGTCCGGTATGACACAGATTTAAATGAAGTGCGGATTACATACCGGGAAGTATGTACTGTAATTGTAAACCTCAAGATAGTAAGGGTTATTGAACGCTAGAAGTGAGAACAAGGTAACAATCCTGAGTTTGCCTTATAAGCCAGCTAAATCATCTACATTATTAAACAGAGCCTGATTAAGGGGGAAGCACACATTATTTATACTTACGCCGTTATTTTTTTAACTGGGGCCCTAACTACAGTATTTTTCCACAATCTAAGGGCTGCCCCCAGGGATCGTGCCTAGGCCCGATCCTCTGGAACTTGGTGGCCAGCAAAATTCTTCTAAAAATGAACTCAGAGGGTTTTAAAACCCTCGCATATGCTGATGACTTCTCTGTGATTCTCTCGGGTTTAACGAGAAAAGTTCTGGAGGAACAGGCCCAGGCTGCCCTCTCCCTCTTCAGCTCCCTATTAATAGAATCAGATCTAACACTCTCACCCTCGAAAACGCAAGCATTAACCTTCTCCTTCCCAAGACTCCTTAAACGGAACCCGGTGATGAGGATCGATGGCGTCAGTGTCCGTCATGTTTCACAACTAAAAATATTGGGAATCACAATAGATAGAAACCTAAACTGGCTGGCACACATACAAGACCTAAAGATAAAAACTTCTAAAATCTTCCACAATTCAGCAAAAAGGGCAGGGAAGAGGTGGGGTATATCCACCTTCTTCCTAAAAACCTGGTATAAAATAGTAATAGAAAAGATCCTAACCTACGGCGCTGGCATTTGGGGGGGCAACCTCACCAAAGCAGCGTCGAATAAACTTAACTCAATACAGAGAATGTTTTTGGTCCAAATCTCTAGAGGTTACAAAACAATCTCTACTGATGCCCTCACAGTCATCACTGGTATTCCACATGCTCACCTCCAATTAAAATACAACTTTAACAAAACTAACGTCCTGGAATTAAATAATTCCATTCTCACAGACACTCTCCTCCCTAATATTCATGTCCAACAGCTTTCTAACAGCTGGCAAATACACCCAGCACAGGATGCTGCTTCCCTTTTCATAAATTGTGCAAAAAACAGCTTCTCTCCGTCTGCTCAACTGGCGATCTACACTGATGGCTCCAAAACCGACCATGGAGTGGGAGCTGCACTCTGCGTTTTAAACAATAACAAAGTACTCCATCAGTGGGCAGGCAGGCTCGCAGATCACAATTCGGTCTTTCAGGCTGAGCTCTTTGCCATCCTGAAGGCAGTTGAGTGGTCAGAAAATAACTCTCCAGACTACAATCAAATCTCAATCTTCAGTGACAGCCTCTCGAGCCTGCAGGCCATAGCTCGCCACAAGAGCAGACACCCACAAGTAATTGAAATTAAAATAAAGCTCTCAAAAATAAAAACTAAAATCTTTCTGGCACACGTTTCTGCCCATAAGGGGGTCGTCGGAAATGAACTAGCGGACTCTCTTGCAAAATCAGCAACAGAATCTAGTGACATAGCCTATTCACTCCCAGCTCCCCCTTCCTACATAAAATATCACCTAAATCAAAAACTAATTAATGACTGGCAGAGTCTCTGGAGTGTGTCTCCAAAAGGTAGATACACTCACGAGCTAATACCAAATGTCTCACTCAATATTTGGGACCTCTCCCCTGAAATCTCTGCCTTTCTGTCAGGTCATGGCCCCTTCCCCAAATACCTCCACAGATTTCATTGCCGACGATCACCCTTATGCTCATGCGGTGAGGAGGGGACTGCACAACATTACTACTTTCACTGTCAACTTACAATATCTTACCATTTAAGAAACCCTAACCCTAGACCAGCAACCTGGCTGAACAATATAATAACTAGAAAGCCCCTACGGCTCAAATTAAAGCGCATCTATGCCTTCCTTCAAGATTTATCAAATTCAACAAACTAAATTCCTTCTCTATCTTTCCTTAATTTTTCCTCCTCTCCTACATGGCGAATACTGGTCATGTCTGATGCTACAGAATTCCATTGAAGTGCTCTCGGAAAGCAATCATCCTGCGCATGATGTTGCTAAGCAACATTGTTCTTAGGGTGTTTGGGCTTGATATAAAGACTGCGAGAACATTGTATAAAGACCGTGAAATTTGTACATTACCTGAATGAACTTTGTAAATAGACTTCCACTTGGCTCCGGTCCTCTTCACTTTCAAGCAACTTTGTCGCCTTTTGTCGCGGGAGAGCTCTGCTCTGGCGACCTTTGTAATTTATTTTTCTTTATTTTTTGTTGTTATTTGCTATGCAATAAACAACGGGGGAGGCTTAACCTTTGGATACGGGCTCTTCTGATTCTCCACAGTGGCTTTGGAGCCCTTCTCTAAAGGTTAAAAACGCTCAAAACCACTGCATAGTGGTGAGCGGCTTCTTTCCGTCTTAGAATATTAGAATCTTAGAACAAATACTTTCCTCCTATAATAAACATAAAATTCTCATTAAAAATTATTTTAAAAGAATTCTGGTGTCTAATAACGGTGAGTAATTTGGATTGTTTTACACCGTTCATTTTTTATAAAAAAATATTTCCTCGTCAAAGCGTGGAATTTCTATGACATGAAGTAAAAAATAATTGTAAAAATATTCTGGTGAGAGCGGAGATAATGTGTGCTTCCCCCTTAATCAGGCTCTGGGGTTAAATAAATATTTCCTTTGTTTATGGTGTTTACCACTGCGTAATTGAAAATTTTAGTGTTAATCTCATTTTAAGATTTGTAACTACTATCTTAATGAATATATTTTTTTACGTATATGATCTTTCAAAAAGTGCACAAAACGTAACAAATAAAATATAGTCCTAATAGGTGCTACGGAAAATCCGACGCACTTGGAAACTATACATGCAAGCAATTATAAAATTTTACGATAGAACTTTGCCCATTTTTATTATTTAAACCTTTCAGAGCAAGGACATTTCGCTCATAAAAAAAAAAAAAAAAAAAAAAAAAAACCACCAAAATTTACGAACAAGTCTGAAAGTAAAGAAATAAATGAACAAAAACTTTTTCGTTATTAAAGTAAATCTCTGTAAAGGAAATTTTCGGAAAAATGTTTGCAGCAGGGAATTACAATTAAGTGGGATAAACTATATCCCACTGTCCTGAAATGCTTAATGACAGAGTTGCCAACTTTTATATTTTATTCTGCAGTTTTTTTAGTTCTGCCTTTTCTTTATACTACTTTATTTATAGAATAATTTTCTCCAATATATAACTGCGATAAAATAAGAAAAGAAGAATACTCTTAAAAAAAGTGGTATGTACAGAAGGCGGGACTAACAATGCTCCGAAATAAATTATAAAATTTGAAAAATCTGACTGATGATAATACTCAGTAACCGATTGTATAAATGGTTTGCTCAATCATAGCCTAGTTTAGCAGGCTATGGTTCAATACAATGACAATCTCTTACAAGCTAATATAGCAATCACCGTAATTTTCGATATATAATCTGCAGGCAAGATACGTCGTTTATTTACCAGCAATTTTAATTAACAGAAAAATTGATGCTATTTTGAAGAAATAATTCGAATAAATTAAACTTTATCTATCAAATACATTTTCTGATGCAAAACTGACTTATCGCATTTGCGGATTATACACCGGGAAAATACGGTAGATCTGCCAATTATGCTAATTTATCCGTAATATTTTTAGGGTTTTTTTTTTCCACACCAGCACATTTGTAGAGTAATAGTCTTCTTATTTAATTGTGAGTACATATTGCTGAATATTACTCTTCAAATTTACTGGTGTGAAAAAAAAAAAAAAAAAAAAAGATGAGGCCGAAAGTTGTTACGGATAAATCAGCATAATTGTTAGGTCTATTACGACATAGTAAAATTAAGGGAAAAAATAACATATAATATTAAAATAAGAGGCAAGAAAACAGATAGAAATTTCGCAGTTGCGAGAAAAGTGATTACCCAATTAAAGGGTTTTTTTCATTATTAAATACAAGCAGGGTTTGTACAGATCCGCCTTCATTAACCCTGATTTTCCTACCACTATTAACAAAATATATTTTTTATTTTATAGGCTTACTTTATAACAAAAAATTACAATTCAAATATAGTGGCAGAGGAAAAAGTAAGAACTGTACGTACTTTAAGAAAAAGTTTCCAGAATCGCATTTTAATTAGTTAACAACTTTTTGTAAAAATGTAAAATCTATTGCGGTTTTTCCTAAAAACATACATACTGTAGCTGAGAAGTCAAACTAATCCGGAGTATTGTTAGCACCCGTCCTTTTTACCACACAACTGAATTTTTAGAGTAACTCTCTTTATATATTTACGATGAAATAAGAAGAAAAAGGCTCTCTCTCTCTCTCTCTCTCTCTCTCTCTCTCTCTCTCTATATATATATATATATATATATATATATATAAAGCGGGTACTAACAATACTCCGGATTATTAATTAGGTTGTTGTTAGGTATGCAAAGGTATAAAAAGAACTGGTATCACCAAAAACATTTATAAAAATAAACTTTTATTAAAGATGTTGGCAGCTCTGCTATGGTTTCGCTTTTTTTTCTACTCTTCCACACTGAGAAAAGAAATATACCGCTTTCCTCTAGAATGAATAAGTGGCCATTTTCTAAATCCCTTAACTAGAAATATAGATTTCCGAGCTATGCGCATAAGGCACGTCAATAAACTGAATAGACGAAATGATCGAGAATTTCTAGTGTACACATTTCTAGATGGTGAAACAATATTCTGAATACTCTAAATATTCTGAATCATTTATATTGCGAAAAACTCTCGCTTGATTTTCTAGAATTTGGTAATAACCAAGATTATAGTTGCAGAAACCCGCCTCTTGTAGTCTCATTTATTTGCAGAGATTTTTAAATAACTTTGCCCTCGAGAATATAGGCAAATGCTCTAGAATTCTAATAAGGGTTTCTAGAACTCGCTTTCCAAGGGGACTAGAATTTATAAGGATGACATGGAACTATTTTTTCTAGAGCTACAATTTAGATTCTAGATGTCAGTTACAGAAATTTTTCTCAGTGCAGCAATATTTTTATGTAGCTTTTTTAATCTTAACTAATTAGGAAAATATATTGTAGAAGACTACTGTATAAAAATAGTAGGATAAGTATCAGGAAAAAAAGCAGAATTGTAGCATGTAGGAAAAGATATAGATTTATAAAATTCAGCTTCGTCATTTTATCATCAAAACTAATTCCAGCAAATTTATTTCAAGAAATGCTAAAGTAGAATCTTCCAAAACATAAAATACATTTTCTATATTAGGAAGCTTTTATATATATATTTTAATATTTTAAAGAAATTTTGGAGAATATTGCGAAGAAAATAAAAATATTTAGGAAAATTTATTTTGGCATACTAACTTTTTAAGAATGTGCAGAGCTTGATTTAAGCCGGAGCATACTTTCACCGCTAGTTTTTAACATTAATTATTATTCATTTATTTATGATAGAATTTCAGTGCTTTCAATAGAAAATTATTTACATGAAAAATTAATGTTATCGAAATATCAAATTTACGCATTGCCAGGTAGACGCATTTTTAAAAAAAATTCTATCACATACAGTTTTCACAGAAAAACTGACTTTTTGGCAAAAATTATTTTAAAGTTTCCCTTTCAACCTCTTTTCATTTATTTCCCAGAACATCTAGGCGATGTGAATGAAGAACAACGAGAGCGATTTCATTAAAACATCAAAGAAATCGGAAGAAGGTATCAAGATCAATGAAATATTAACATGTTAGCAGATTGTTGTTGGATGCTGCATAGAGAGTGCCCTCAAGCTATACACAAAATAAAATGTTTTAAGATGTACGGAAACAGAGACAATTAAAAGATTATATGTAAGTATTAGCCTCTTTTAATTTATTTTACACGTAAATAGTTTGGATTCTGTTATACCCTCTGTGTGAATTCTTCCTATTTTCATCCTTACTTTGTGGAAAACCTCACGTGATACTAATAAAAGACAAGCATTTCCGAATTTAACACAGAGTTGCCAAATTAAGGGACATTTTTACTCAATATCTACCACTGATTTTTAATTGTAACGGTTACCTAATCACTTCGAATATTATTCGTCTATTATGTATATCAAATATTACTCCTCCAAATTATTGGCGATTGTTGAATAAAAATGTCCCTAAGTTTAGCGACACTGATTTAATGTATCAAAAAACATTCAAAGCAGTTACAAATAAAAATAAATAAATGAAACTAAATAAATGAATGTACGATTTTGCATACGAGTGTAGTTGCCTCATTATTTTAGCCATAGCATCCTAAACTACCGTAATTTCTGGTAGATAACCCGCAGGTAAGATGTGTCATTTCTCCACCAGAAGTTTTATTTAATAGAGAAATCTATACTTTTACGAAGGAAGAGCTCGTACAAATATAAATTTATTTACCAATTGAAATTTCTGGGGCAAAACTGGATTATATAACCAGCGGGGTAACTACAAGAAATTACGGTAGATGCCTGTCGCGTGGTTCGGAAACTTGGCGGTAGACAGCGCCACCTAGTACAGATTGCGCAACTTTTTTTATTCAACAGCCACCAAAAATTTTTTAAAGGGGGATTTGGCATACATAATAGGAGAATATAATCGAAGAAACGTCGATTATATCTATCATTTATCACTTCTTAAAAATTTTGGGCATTGTTGCATAAAAAAGTCGAGCAATCTGTATCAGGTTGCACTGTCTACCGCTTGAACTGTTGCCAAGTTTCTGAGCCACGCAACAGGCACCTCGTTTAGGAGGCTATGATTTTAGCAACGATTTTTTTTTTTTTTTTTAATAATTATAAGCTAAAGTAATTGTTAAAAATTAGTGGTGAGTGCATGTTACTGGGCTTAATCAGGCTCTGAAAATCTGTTACATGCAGTTTTTAATATTACAAATTGAATTTCCATTTAACTACGATTGCTTAATTCTGTAATCTACATACTTCTTTCTTCTTTCTTCATTTATTTTTTTCAGTTTACGGAATTGGTTAAAATATTTCCTTTCTATTACTTAAAGTTTTGACTATTAAATTCTTAATAAATCTACTTACCAGAAATCTTCAGAAATTCATGTATTTTTTCTAGAAAAATCTCAGACCTGTGACTTTTTACGGTTATTGAGTGTATAAGAATGTTATGTGCATTTCGCACATAAGCATTTATAATTATTTTAAATAAATATTTTTTAATGATTTAAACTAAAGTATTCTTTTAAATATACATTTTTCTAATCATGTCGAGCGTTTAGAATTTTTTGAAAAAATTCTCACCACTATTTAAAAAAAATTATTTTGAACATCGAGAAATCAACCTTTTTTTTTTTTTTTTTTTGGCAGGAGGTTGTGGGGGGGGGGGGGGATTTAAAATAATTTAATGACAAATATGTAATCCCACAAAAAAAAAAAAAAAGTGGCATCTATGCTATTAGGAAAATTATAAAAGATATACATTTCTTAACTTTAGCGGCTAAGTTAGAACAGACTTCATGAAATTTTAGTAAAAAATGGATTTCTAATAATAAATAGATTTGGAAAATTATTTACTTATTTTTTGATTTCTCATAAAGACATCCTTACTGATTTTAAATCAAATTATAAAAATAAAACACAAAAAGTTTAATTAACTGAAATTGTTTTAAATTAATCACAAAAGAACGGTACGTTTTTTGAAGCACTTTATGCTTCAGGTAAGCATTTTAATGATGTTACTGAAATATTATGTTAGCAGATGTTGCTCGAAAACTCTGCTTCAAATGTTATTATATTTTAATTTTTTGTTCTCAAGAATAATATTATAATTATTTCAGTAGTAAAAATTTTCTCTTTTACGCAGAATTTTCGGATGTCTCATTATTATGTATTATTCTTTAAGCTTGAAATCTTTTGAAATTAAGAAAGAAAAACTTCTTTTTTTCTTTCTTACAAAGCAGTGTAACAGATGTTGGAGTAACTTCAAAATGTAATTAATAAGTTTTTTTTTCGAAATATAATAGAAAAGATTTTTCTTCTGACCAGTAAACTCTTATTTAAAGGAAATATACTTAAAAGAATGATTTTACTTGAAACTATTTCTGTTCCTTTCTCTACTACCTAGTAATTTATCTGTGTACACTTGTATATGCAGAGATGAAGGTCCTCTTCTTTTTCTGTTACTGCTACATAACTGTCCAGTGTTACGATGTTTTGGTAGCAAACTTTTTTTTTTAAAGAAATTTTTTTTAATAACCTTATGTAGCCGTTCCTTGCGATTAAATAAGATAAAATTGCCAAAAAAATAATAAAAATTATCATTTGGCAGTTATACAAATATTTCCATACAGACCATAATTGCGGTATTTTTTAAATTTCTTGTTTTGTGTGTATATTTAAATAAGACGTAAACTATTGTTTGAATGTATAGCTTTATTATATCTAACTATATATCTAGCTATAGGAGCATGCACAGAGTACTTCTAAAAGGAATTATAAAACTAACAAATTTCAAATTCAATAGTGTTAAGCATCTTTATTTTAATTTCAGTATTGTTTTCTATTTCTTTAATTGTTTAACCATACCTTCCAACATACCAGAGCCTGATTAAGGGGGAAGCACACATTATTTATACTTACACCGTTATTTTTTAACAAATACTTTCCGCCTATAATAAACAGAAAATTCTGATTAAAAATTATTTTAAAAGAATTCTGGTGTCTAATAACGGTGAGTAAATTGGATTGTTTTACACCGTTCATTTTTTATAAAAAATATTTCCTCGTGAAAGCGTGGAATTTCTCTGACATGAAGTAAAAAATAATTGTAAAAATATTCCGGTCAGAGCGGAGATAATGTGTGCTTCCCCCTTAATCAGGCTCTGCAACATACTGATTAATATTCCATAGTATTGTTAGCCCTGCCTTCTTTTTCACACCAGTGTATTTTTAGAGTATTTTTCTTCTTATTTAATCGCAATTACATTTGGAGAATATTACACTAAAAATTTATTGGCGGGAGAAAGAGAGCGGGACTAACAATACTAAGGAATATTAATTAGGATGTTGGAGGGTATGGTTTAACGTATGTCAGGAAACGTAAAGAATGTAGTGTAACACTTCTCTTATTTTTATTAAAACAGTCTTGCTTATTACATTGATTACTAGTATCGCCCAGTGGTCGAGACTCGACCATTTTTTTTGCAAAGCGAGGCAAAGCAAAGCCTTGTCCTAAACGGAATGCAATTGCAACACAGCTGCGGCAATTGTTTGACGATATTCACTCTAACTGAATCAGCAGAGTTTTACTTAATATAACTATTTCTCTCTGTAGATGTTAGTCTTTCCTGAAATGAGAGAAAATCGCAACGTGAAAACGCCCCTTGTTGTATGATACAGCCCAGAAGCTAATAGGTACCATGTCAAACCAAGGCCCAACCAAGTATCAAATTCTGTTAAATTAATTTGATTGGTTCATAAAGTACAGTGTTTGAACAAAAAAAAAAAAAAAAAAAAAGATATTTTTCAAAAATGGTCGAATTGAGTTCGGGAAATTTCAAAACGTGTAACTTTATCGAAAACCGAAAATCTAAAACTTTTCTGAATCTTATATTTTCTACTTATATATGCAGAGGAAAGAATAATAAATCCACTTTTAAAAAAATAAAAATAAGTAGTCAATTTCACTTAATTAAAATGCAAGGAAATCTCAAAACGTGTAAATTCATCGAAAACCGGAAATGAAAAGTTTTTATGTATCTTCTACTTGCTTCTTCTATCCACAAAAGCTAGCAATAAAGACACTATTTAAAAAAATAAGTAGCCAATTTCAGTTAATTGAAACGTAAAGAAAGCTCAAAACATGTAAATTCAGCAAAAAACGGAAATCGGAATTTTTTCCGTATCGTAAATACGGAAATCGTATCGTTTTATACGGACTTTTTTCCGTATCGTCTACTTATACATGCAGCAGTTAGAAACAAATCCATTTTCCTTTTATTTAGTATATTAGTTGAATATTTATTGTTTAAATATCACCCTTTGAAATGAAATGTTTATGTTTACATTCGAAACTGGAAGTTTGCCATTTTTTTTTTCTGGAGTTTTGTGATTTTAAATTAAAATTTTATCAATTTTACAGAAAAAATAACTCAATCAAACACATGTAGACAGTAACTTAACTATACCCAAATATCGGAATTAAAATCGGCAGATAATTTCCGTTATTTTTTAATAATTCTTTACAAAAAATCCAATGGACGATTAACATAGAAAATCTTTTTCATGGCTCCATGGACAGACAGTGACGTCATCACTTCGCTTGCGTATAGTGATGCTACATTATACAAATTACTGTGTCTATGGTTTTATTTGAGCTTTATGAAATTACCAGATTTAACAACTTTCTACTTTTAGGTATTTTTTAATGTAAAGGAATACGTGTATAAAAGGGAAAAATGGGGGAAAATGCATAAAAAACAAATGTATTTTTAAATACCTTCTTGACATCGTAAGAAAATAATATTTGTATTCGCACCTTCCGGCTAACCATACCTTTCGAATGATATCATTTTCAACCCTCTACTCCCATAATTAATATGTTAAAAAGGGACTACAAATTTTATGCTTGCCTATTAATATATAGATTTAACATATGTTACGTAACGTAAAATATATAACGTAAAGCCTACCAATTCCAACACAGAATTGAAACAAACAAACAAACAAAAAAGCATGTAAATAATAAAAAGGTACGAAAGGTAGTTTTATTTATTGTTCAGATATAATATTTCATTTATATCATACCCTCCAACATCCTAATTAATATTCCGTGGTATTGTTAGTCTCGACCTTTTTCTCCCACCATTACATTTTTAGAGTAATATTCTCCAAATGCAATTGCGATTAAATAAGAAGAAAAATACTCTAAAAATATACTGGTGTAAAAAAGAAGGCGGGGCTAACAATACTACGGAATATTAATTAGTCTGTTGGAGGTTATGTTATATGTATGTAATATTTTTACATTATTTAAAGTATAAGCTTCTTACTGATTGAAATACGTAATACTTTTTTAAAATAAAGCTTTTTAGACCGTTACCAGTTATCTACATCATCGTTTTTTGGTCTGAGTATACCAGGGATGTAAATCTAAATTCTTAACTTACCATTATTATAGACATCACAAATTTAACGTATTTTTGCGGCGTATAAGCCGATGGTCACCGAAATCAGTTTTCTAACTTATTTTCATTTTTCAAAAAAAGCTATTTCCAAACGAGCTTTATGTCTACATAATCTTATTTGTAATTTTTTTTCTTTTGTGTGTGTGTGTGAAACCGATTTATGTGACATGTGGATTATATACAGGAAAAATGATAACTCCTTACTTTTTTAATTTAAAAGTTTAAGGAAAAGATTATATAGAGGAAAAAAGGGGGATAATGTGACATGGGACTACTGTGGTCAACTTGAATAATTCTGCTATTTATTAGCGAACATTTTTATGTAAGTGTTCGATATTTGATCACACTGATATGCACTTCAACGAGCAGTTATATAATACAGGGCTCATATTGTCCGCCCTTTTTTCAGGACGCTCTCAAGAAGAAGAAAATTTTAAATTTATAGATACCACTATTTTTATACAATACTCTTTACTCTGTATGATCATGGCACGTTGCTATAAATATATCTAAAAGTATTTCTGTATGAAATCAGTGGTGGCAAAAAAAGGGAAAATTTCTTATCTCTGAGAGTTTCCTGAAAAAAGGACGGAAAGTACGACCCTGATAATAACACAATTGTTAGTTCAGCAATAATTTAATAAACAAGTTTCCTACGTTGAAAAAGTATGTTTCTGATTTGCTCTCTAATTTGTAGATTAGGCTATTTCATTTCTGTAATAAAGAAAAAACAGTGTTTTATAAATATTTATATGTAATACACAACTTGATAGTTACTTTTGATTTACATGGGTTATGTAAACTAGTATAATGTCTAAATATAGAAAAAATTGCATGGGGCTAGTATGAACACACGGGATTCATAACATTGCCCCGGTAAAGTAAAAAAAAAAAAAAAAAAAAAAAAAAAACGGATTGTGAACTACGAGGTTTATTCAGAAAGTAAGGTCCGAATAACCGTAGCTAATCGAATGTCGCGTGAACAATAAAACGTACATACCCACCGATTCTCGGCATGCTTTGCTCGTCAAATTAAGCTGGTTACCTATTGTTTAATTTGTTGCAGTGTGCTGTTTATAGTGTCAGTTCAAAATGTTTAAAACATTAAGCCCACAAAGGGTGGCTACAGATCAGCCTTTTTTCTCTGATTCTTCCACCAGTATATTTAAATACGTTTCTACTTAATTAATCATGCAAACTTACTATTTAAATTTCCGAAAAAAGAAATATTGGTGGTAGAAACAGGGGGAAAATGTGGCCTGTCACCATACGGTCAGTGATTCAGTGTTTGACAGCAAGAAACGGATCACCTGAGGAAATTCATCGAAAGTTAAGGGAAGTGTATGGTCCCCAATGCCATAAGTGACAACAAAGTGAGTAAGTCGGTGAGAGCTTTTCACGGATGGACGAGAAAATGTCCATGTAGAACCACAATCAGGCCGACCATCAGTGATCACAGAAGATTTGATCAATACCGTGGACGAAAAGACTTGTGTGAAGATCGGCGATTCACAATTTAGCATTGAAATTTTCGAATGTGGGTAGAACAACTTCGCACAAAATTATCTCTGAAAATTTGCAATATCACAGAATCCGCGGACACAAACACATCTGCTATACTGTATGCTCAGCCTCATAAATTATTTGCGACGTTCGGACTGCATTTAGTTTTTATTCGATGTGTGTGTACATATTTTATTTTTCTTTCTCCATACATATTTCATACCTGCCAACATTCTAATTAACACTTTTGCGACCGCTGACGTAGATTCACCTCATTTGAAAATCTGTAACTCCGCCAGTGGACGTTTCTTTTGTTATTTGTATGTCATTTATATCTTGAAAATATACACAATATTCATACTTGTACTGTACAACTTTGAATACAAATATTTTGATTAGAAACAGTATGATTATAATGTATATCCATTTGTAATATGAATCTGAATATAGAAAATTTTGTTCTGAAACATTGTAACTAGGGAGAATAACAACCGCAGGCGGAACTTACTGTCAAAAAAAGCAAAAACACCCGGTCACGAAAGTGTTAATATACCGTAATAATTTTAGGACCCGCCTTTTTTCATACCAGTCTTTATTTAGTGTGTATTTCATACTTGCCAACATGCTCATTAATATTCTTTAGTGTCGTTAGTCCCGCCCTTTTCTTCACACCAGTAAATTTTTAGACTAATAGTCTTCAAATGCAATTATAATTTAATAAAACAGAAAATACTGTAAAAAAAAAAAAAAAAATACTGGTGTGAGAAAGAATTCGGGACTAGTAATACTATGGAATATTAATTAGGTTCTTAGCAAGTATGGTATATTTATACAATCTTAATTACGTTTGGAGAAACTTATTCCACAAATGAAGTGGTGTGGAAGAAAAGGAGAGTACTAACAATGCTACGGAACATTAATTAGATTGTTGGCAAGTATGTCATGGTGCTACACGCTGAGCACAAACGTCTTACATAGTTTCATGCTTCCTTTGAAACGCTTTGATGAAGCGCATATCAGACACAAAAATTAAAATGTAAACAAATTTTGACTTTTTTTCACCCCTTAGAAATTATGTTTGAGTTTTAATTCCTTTTTGACAGAGCCTGATTAAGGGGGAGGCACACATTATTTATACTGACACCGTTATTTTTTAACAAATACTTTCCTCCTATAATAAACAGAAAATTCTCATTAAAAATAATTTTAAAAGAATTCTGGTGTCTAATAACGGTGAGTAAATTGGATTGTTTTACACCGTTCATTTTTTATAAAAAATATTTCCTCGTCAAAGCGTGGAATTTCTATGACATGAAGTAAAAAATAATTGTAAGAATATTCCGGTGAGAGCGGAGATAATGTGTGCTTCCCCCTTAATCAGGCTCTGCTTTTTGATGAAGGTTAACATCGGTTACGACCGATCGGTTACAAGAAAGTGTTTCTAAACACTTCCGTAGACCTAGGTATAAAGGATATTATGCACGTAGCTGCCAACATCCTAATTAATATTCCGTAATATTACTTGTACACGCTCTTTTGTTCGCACCAGTCTTTCTTCAGAGTATTTTATTCTTATTTAATAGTAATTACATTTGGAGAGAATTACTCTGAAAATAAAGTGGTGTAGAAAATGGGGCGGATACTAATAGTACTGCGGAATATTAGTTAGAATAATGGCAGCTATGATTATTCACCATAGTTACAACATTTTAAACGTATTTATATGAAATATTTTTATCCGTATCATGTAACTTAATTAGATTACTAGGTAGTGTGTTTTAGTGACTTATTTCAAGATATGAGCAGTACGTTTGGTATTAATAAAAATGCAATTTTGAAAAACTTAGCTAAATGTGTGATTTATTGATAGCAAGGGTCACATTCTACACCTTTGATTTAAGGCTTTTTCAGAGAGAAAACATTTTCGGTTATTTTGCTAGCATTACTTTTATAGAGAAAATTTTATTGTATTTAATTTGTAATGAGTCGTTATAAACAGGATACGAATTTTTCTATAAAAATAGTGGTAGCCCAAAAGACAGATAATTCTTATTCCCGAAAATGCGCCCCCCCCCCCCCAAAAAAAAAGCGAAGTGTGCGACCCCTGTGATAGACACGATACTTCGATTCATTTATTATTATTATTTATTTATTATTTAATTATGTTATTCACTATGATTACAAGTATGCCATAAATGTTTGCTATTTTAGGTAGCAATGAATAGGTTCAGATCAGCTACTTGCTCTAAATTTCACTAACACTATTTTTGTAATGCCATCTTTAATGAATCGTAAAAACATATTACAGAAATTATTATTTATTTATAGTGTTGGTGAACGTTTCGAGAAAGGGCAACTCTGTAATATAATTGTTATTATTGACACATTGTATATTGAAATCGAAGTAGGATACATAGTATAGCAAAAGAATTCCATTGAAATTTCAGGCATTACCTTTAAATAAATATTTATTTATTTTATATCTATTTGTACTACATATATTTTCTGACTTGTACTAAAACGCATTCAAGTATTTTTAATATAAATATAAAAATTCATTAGAAAAACAAAGCTGACCTACCAGCATTCCTAACCAAATCTGAAGCATTGTTAGTACCCGCCTGTATTTTCACACATCATTTTCAAAGAATACAGTGGTGATCGTATTATTAGATTTTTTTTTCTGTTTTCTAAAGAACACGCAAAGAATATTCTTATATTCAGACTTTACAGTAAGATACTTATGACTCGTCCCGCCCGCAGGCACCCGAGTAACAAACTGTCTCGTCGAAATGACAGCATCCCCACAGCAGGAGCCCACACAGGCTCAGACACCCCGACGCCCCAAACACCACAACGACACCAGCGCGCGCCAGCCGGAGCAACCCAAGGAGCCGAGCGAAAGCCCGGTACCCCCAGCAGGTGCGAGGCACGAGCTCCGAACCCCGCAGAATACCCAGGCAAAGCCGCAGCTAGCGGCACCGCACCACAACTCACCAAAAACCACCCAGACAAGAAGGCAACAAAAAGTAACAACGAAATACAAATAAAACTAAACTAATTCTAGAACTAAGAATAACAACTGTACATAAAATTTACAGACAGTAGGGGAAGGAGCAGGGGCAAGGCTAAAAACTAATTAATAAAACCAGCTCAGGGGCACGAACAACCTCTCCACCAAACCGAAGAAGAGAAACCTAAAACCCCACCCAAAATAAAACAGTAGATACAATATTTATTAATATAATATAAAAGTGCTTAAAACTTATAAGCACAAACAAAAAACAAATAATCAACATAATTATAAACTAGTAAATAAAATATTACAATAGTATTTCACAATCTGCAATAATCCAAATCTGGTTCTTTTCTTTGCGATCAGAACACGCAAGCGAACATCTTTATAATCCTTGGGAAAATGCTCAAGTCTGATTCTGTCGACCAGGGAGCAGCGATAAACAACGTGGTTGATATCCTGGATCCCCGAGTTGCAGGAACAAAGAAAACTCTTATTGAAAAAACGATTTTGGTACGTTCCAAAGAACCCGTGATTGGTGATAATCTGGTTGAGGTAGAAGTTTCCCATAATTCTTCTAGAGTCAATCTTCGGACTTAAACTGTATGTATGTCGTCCTTTGTCGAAGCTATCCCACTCTAGTTGCCAATCTCTAATTTTTAACTCCTTGCATTTTAAGTTGATGATGTTCTTCTTTTTAGGTAAGGCAATTCTTATGTCTTCCAGGAGGGTGGCATCCTTAGCCAACCCATCCACCACCTCATTGAATTCGTAACCAGCATGGGCTTTGATGCAGCACAACCTGATGTCCACTTCATATAACTCTTTCTTGAGATCTTTGATTTCGCTGATAATCTTGTTTTTTCTGAAGAAGCCTTCGAGAGACATCAGTGTTGATCTGGAATCCGAAATAATAATGACTTTATCAAGTCGATGTCGCTTTATAAACTTAAAGATTCTAAGATGGCAATGGCTTCGGCTTCGAATACACTAGAGTGGTCTGGCAACCTGAACTTTTCGGAATGAGAGATGGCATTATTGAAGATATGGAGGAAGGCACAGCCTACTTTACCATCCAATTTTGAACCGTCCGTGAAGAAGTAATTTACATCGCTCTCCCTGTCGATAAGGTTGTAATCGAAGTAACTCCAGGTGATGTTAAAGACATCCCAAGGAGGAGAAATAGTAGTGAAAGATAATAGACTTTACAGTAACAATTTACACACGAGTGCAATTAGGGGACCGACAAAAATTGAAGAAAACAAGTATAATTTGTATTTCCCTGTTTCATAAAATGTTACAAATTACTTGTAATTTTGGCACATGATTTCACATATTGTTTACAATATTTGAATGTCTTTTCGTGTGACTACTAAGAATATTTAAACAGACACTATTTTTCTAAAATTATCAATTGTTTAGCTTATGAATTTTTGCTTGTAACAAGAACAGATTTCAAGAACATTTTACCAAACTTACAGAAAAATTTAAAAACATTAAAGTGGCTTTTTCTGAAATACAGAAAATATATTTAATTCTCGTTTATATTTGAGTATTTGCAGTAAATTATTTTTAACTGTGCATGTGTGAAAGATAGCATATTCTTATTACAAACATTGATAGCTAGATAGGGAAACTAATGTCAAAAGCACACGTAAATAAAGTAAAATATGAGCAAATTTTCGTAGCAAAATAAGTAAATTGCTGTTCTTGGTAGTCAAACAAAAAAGCATACAAAGAAGATAAAAAAGGAAAAATAATCAGATAGTTAATGAAACCATGTGGTACATTTAAAAGTCATTTGTAATTTTTTATGATTCAGGGTGTTCCATTTCTTTTCTTTCTTTCTTTTTTTTTTTTTTTTTTGGTAGGTTCCTGTGAGTTTACAAATATTCTTTCCATTCATGAAGTTTAAAGCCATTTTGTTTAGTATCCCGTTATAAACAGAGCCTGATTAAGGGGGAAGCACACATTATTTATACTTACACAATTATTTTTTAACAAATACTTTCCTCCTATAATAAACAGAAAATTCTCATTAAAAATTATTTTAAAAGAATTCTGGTGTCTAATAATGGTGAGTAAATTGGATTGTTTTACACTGTTCATTTTTTATAAAAAATATTTCCTCGTCAAAGCGTGGAATTTCTATGACATGAAGTAAAAAATATTCCGGTGAGAGCGGAGATAATGTGTGCTTCCCCCTTAATCAGGCTGTGGTTATAAAATAGAAATAATGCCTAAGTAAATTAAAATAATAATAATTTTATCACCCACTGTTGATTTCCTTTTATCGTAAATACATATTGGAGATAATTACTGTCCGTAAAAAATTGATGAAAAGCGAGTACTGACAATGCTACGAAATAAATTACAAAATTTGGCATCTCCTACAAAATACATTTGGTATAGCAAAAATGTGCGTCCTTTTGAAAGAAGAAACTGATAATAGAAAATTTTTTTTGATAAAATTGTATGATGCACAAACATTTAAAAAAATTAAACTATCACAGATTCTTAAAAATGTCCTGGAAAAGTGCGAAAAATACGAATTCTACTCTAAAACAATACTGTAATTTAAAAAGTATTCGTACGAATTCGTTTTAAAACCATTTAAATTATATTCTCAACAGTTGATGCGGCTTGTTAAAAAATAGCTTTTAATCTAAATTCAAATTTCCGGTGTAATTTAACAAGTATGTGCTTTGTACGCCGGAAAATACGGTAATCATTTGTGTGTGTGTTGTACAGTCAGCCAAAAAAAAAAAAAGCCCCCCCCCCACCTAATTTCGCCGTAAATTATCGTAGAAACATGCGGCCGGTACCTATCGATCTGTAATAACGTCTAGATTTTAATGGTGTAGTCAGATTTTGCTTAACGGGTCATCTACATATTAAAACACGTAAAAACTTCATTTTTTTTAATGACGACCCCTATTTTTGACCTCATATTCAGATTTCTGAGATCAAGGCAGTTAGGAAAACCTACCTATTTATATACTTTACTAAACATAGTTACACGTGAAAATGTGTTAGGGGACCGTCTATACATTTAGAAAAAATAAATCGTGATCTACCACCCAATATACATTATTTATTAAATTTCACACCGGAAAAAAAGTTCAGAAATGTTAGTTAAAAAATAAAAAACGATTTAAATACGCAGAACTTTCTGTGTTAGCTTATGAATTAAAAGATTTCTATTGGTTTCAATTTATTAAACATTGAATAGTTAAATACAACACTTCATATAAAGAAAATTAAATAGCTTGAATCATATGAACCCTACAATGTTGAATTACAAAAATCTAGATACTAAGGTAAAAGAACAATAGTAATAATGATAATAATATTAATAGCGGTTAAAAAAAAAGTGTTTAATATTTAAGAAAATGAATTATCTACTTCTTAAAAGCAAAAACTGTTTTATTTAAGAGACAAAAATTTAAGTTAAAATATATATATAATAATATATATATATATATATAAACAATTAAAATCTACTAACTAACAATTATTATCTACTTCTTGTTGGGTATATTTTTATTTTATATAGTAAGTCTCGCATGAAAGTGTTACTATAAAGATTTACATTTAATTTTAGGCGTACAAACCAACAATAGATAATAAACAAAAATATAGATAACAAGATTTAAACTAAAATCTGAGAAAGGATATTTAACATTTTCGCGACCACTGACGTAGTTTCACGTCATTTTGAAATTTGTAACTCCTTCAGAGGGCGTTTCTTTCACAATTTGTGTGTTATGATATTTCTTAAGAATATTCATTATATTCATATTTATATAAACAAAATAGTATGAATACAAATACTTTCACTAGAAAGAGTATAATTATTATGTATATCCATATGAAAAGAAATATGGATATAGAAAAAACAGTTTCCTATTGCCTAGAACGAGTATTCCCCGTTGTACTGTACTTGAATTCTTAATTTTAAATGTGTAAAATCTATATCTTTGAAAGTAATAAGACATGTTACTTTGTTTTAAATTCTTTTTCCGTGATAAATGGGAAGCCAGTTTTACGCCGTGATTAGAATAATAGAAAATAAATAATATTGCGCTTTGTTTCAATAATATATATTAAAAACTTAAAAAAAAAAAAAAAAAAAAAAATACTACTTTATTAGTCAGTATTAAAAAAACATTTAATAAAAATTTTATCATGCGATAAAATTTAAATAGCATAAACGGTAGAGTAAGCGATTGCGAAAATGTCACAACAAGATTAAAACAGAAAATTTGTTTTAAAAAATATGATAAAGATTAATAAAAATAAATTATATTAATTTAAAAAAAAGGAAAAAACAAAATTATTGTTCACTGCGCATTGCTCTTTCAAATAATAGTCCTCGTCTTACCGCGTTTTTTTACCGTCATGATACTTAACTTGAGGAGCACGAATCGTAGAATATTCAAGTTAAAAACAAAAGACAAAAGGGACGAAATAGAATTTTAGCAGTTAGAAACTGGGAAACGTTATGTACCCTTTGCGGCGCAAGACAATTCGGATCATTTAAATTATACTGCCACCGGAATTCATGAACAAAATTAAACTGAAAGAATTTTTAAATTTTAAGATTAAAAGAAACGGTCTTTTCTGATATGTTATAAACGTAAATTTTTGCTAAAAAATTTCCGGGATGAATTTTTGCAGCTGGATCTTAAATTTTGCGTCCTCGCAGCGATGACAGCGCGCGTTAAGGGGTTATGGACAAAGACTTAACATTTCAGAATCGAGTATAAACCTTTTTGCAACGGAAGCCACGCCTTTACACAGTTTTTCTACAAATTTACATTATAAAACAAAATTATTTTACGTACTTCCAATTAAATCATTTAAATTTTGTCTTCAGCATTCGATGTAGTAAATGCCATTGACATTTATGCATACCAGCGTCACATAGAGAGTCATATACGAATACAGAAACTAGTTATTTTAATAATGTTTACGCAATATAAAGGCGGGGTTTCATTTCTTTTGGAATTTTTTCACAATCTCTCGCTTGCATTGCGATAATTTTATAAAAATGATCTAATTTGTATCATAAACATCGAAATGTTGCTTAGAAAACAATTAGAATAACATTAAGGTAAATTAAAATAGTTTTCCGTCAAAATATATACAGATATTTACTCACAGAGGATACAAATTATTATAAGTGACAGCCCCCTAACAACAGTAAGAAATGAAATATCACTGTAACTCAAAAAATAAAGTTAAGAACGAGCTGTAAATTTGGAAACCCATGTTTTTGATGATGCCCGTTCTATTTATGCAAAAATTAGCATAGGTCATAATTCATAATTTTTTCAAATATTAAATTATTAATAATTTTCTTGTTTCAAAAAAATTTTTTTATCAAAAATATGCATGGAATATGTTTGGGTCACTTCATTCTATCATATAAAAAAAACAGAATTTGAATATCATAAATATTTTGGAAGATATGAATTAATGTTTCTCACATTCATTTAACATTAGCGCACTCATAGTTTGACAGCTTATAACACTCTGAAGAATTGAGCAAAATATATAAACTATACCATTTACCGCGATGATTTTGTCCAAAGAATTCAAATAAATTATAAAAAATGGGGGTTACTATTGAAAAAAATGAAGTTGATGCCAGTTTTTATATGTAGACGACCCCTTAAGCAAAATATAACTATATCATTATAAACTAGACGTTATTACAAATCGATTGGTACCAACCACATGTTTCTACGATAATTTACGGCGAAATTAGGTAGTGGTGGTGGTGGGGGAGCGTTTTTTTTTTTTTTTTTTTTTTTTTTTTTGGCTGACTGTACATTAGGATGGATCGAAAAATGCGTTTTTTCTGCAATACAATTCTAATAGCGCGGAAAACTTGCGCATAGGCGTCATTTTAAATGAAAAAATATTTTAAAATTTTTTTTTCAAAATTTGAAATCGCGCAGAAGGCCTAAAGTTACCAAAAAAGTCAAAATACCGGTAAATTTAAAAAAAAAAATGCAAATATTACAAATAAATACATTTTTTGTTCTAATAGTGAAAAAAGTGTTTTTAAGAGTGTCCTTAATGCATACAAAATATAATTAGACCCATTCTTGTTTTACTGAATTCGCGCAAAAGGCCTAAAGTTGCGGGTTGTATCGTAAAAAACGATATTTCATGATTTTCGACGATTTTTAAACATGTGCCAAAACCCATAAAAGTTTTATTTTTAATTTGTAATAGTGTAAAAACCATTCAAAATAGTTTTCCCAATCCAGAAATAATACTTTAAGACCTGTTATTCCTTAATTGTATTCGCGCAAAGGGTCTAAATTATAGAATAAATTAAGTTATAGAGTCCCGTAAAAACGCTGTTTTCCATATCTGATGAGTGTTTATTTAACACATTAAGGTTTGTAATAAGACTCTAACAAGTGATTTACAAAAAATGTATTAGCCAAACATATTATATTGCAGCTCTCAGCTCATTTCAACATTTAATCTGTGCTGAAATGACCCAGGACTCACGGCGAGGACGTGGCTGCAAGGTGAGTCCCACCTCCACCCTACCCAACCAACCAACCAGGGTGAATTTTATTTACAATATTTACAGGAACTATTTACTTTGTACAATGCATATATGTTCGTTGTAGGCAAACGGTTATTTACATAGAAGCCTCTTTGAATTCTGACTTTGAATTAAATGTGGGCATCAGCTGTCTTGATTTGAAAGTAGCTGTAATATAACCATCTCGATTTTCATGCCCGCACACTTTTTCTGCTGCTTCTGTAACTAGTTTTACACACCTCTCAACTGACTGGGTGTGGCATGGGAATTTGAGGTAGTTAAACTCTGGTAGCGCTTTGTCTTTCAATAAAGAAACAATGTATTCAGATGGCATCTTGGACAGTAGTGGCGGCGGTGTTAATTTGCAGATTGTCCAATCAATTTTTTCGGTATAGTCGTTTGCACTAAAATTTATTGAAGGTATTTTGAAGTCTCTTACATAACCTTCAGCTGATGGCTCATTTCTGGATTTAAGGATCCTCCTGTAGCCAAGTTCTCTAATGTGTGGTCTCTCATCCATTATCATAGCCAACATCATATTTTCAGGGTGGCAGAAGAATGCGTTCCTTTGAATTACTGGATCAATGATTTGCTTGATATTGTCCGGTAGATGCCTGGTTATTTTAACTACCTTCAAAATATGCTTCGGTCCATCTTTCACAGTGTAGTTTTTCTTTATATCAAACCAAACAGGTGCATATGACTTCACTATGTAATTTGCAAGAGTCTGTAACTCAATTGTCGGACTAGTCTGGGATACATACAATTTTAAAACCCGGTTAGCACAGGTTAGCCAACGAAAGTGGCTGATGCGACCAGGATCCCTAGCAGCCAATTTTGGATTACAGATTCCTGTGTTGACCGCTTTTACAATGTCTAGGAGATACTTCTGATCTTTACTCAGATCGTTTTTAGTGATATCAATGACTTCTTCTGATTGTATCGGCTCAAAATCTACAACAGGGAGTTTCTCACATCCAGGGAGTTGTTTTCCAACTGGACCGCTAAATGATGCTGGTCCTGTTGTTGTTCCATCCAAGTGATCAAACAAATGCCTATAACGTAACTCGTAAAATGTCCGCCACTACTGTCCAAGATGCCAACTGAATACATTGCTTCTTTGTTGAAAGACAAAGCGCTACCAGAGTTTAACTACTTCAAATTCCCATGCCACACCCAGTCAGTTGAGGTGTGTAAAACAGGTTACAGAAGCAGCAGAAAAAGTGTGCGTGCATGAAAACCGCAATGGTTATATTAGAGCGACTTTAAAATCAAGACAGCTGATGCCCATATTTAATTCAAAGTCAGAATTCAAAGGGGCTTCTACTTAAATAACCTTTTGCCTACAACGAACATATATGCATTGTACAAAGTAAATAGTTACTGTAAATATTGTAAATAAAATTCACCCTGGTTGGTTGGCTGGGTAGGGTGGAGGTGGGACTCGCCTTGCAGCCACGTCCTCGCCGTGAGTCCTGGGTCATTTCAGCACAGATTAAATGTTGAAATGAGCTGAGAGCTGCAATATGATATGTTTGGCTAATACATTTTTCGTAAATCACTTGTTAGAGTCTTATTACAAACCTTAATGTGTTAAATAAACACTCATCAGATATGGAAAAAGACGTTTTTACGGGACTCTATAACTTAACTTATTCTATAATTTAGACCCTTTGCGCGAATACAATTAAGGAATAACAGGTCTGAAAGTATTATTTCTGGATTGGGAAAACTATCTTGAATGGTTTTTACACTATTACAAATTAAAAATAAAACTTGTATGGGTTTTGGCACATGTTTAAAAATCGTCGAATATCATGAAATATCGTTTTTTTACGATACAACCCGCAACTTTAGGCCTTTTGCGCGAATTCAGTAAAACAAGAATGGGTCTAATTATAGTTTGTATGCATTAAGGACACTCTTAAAAACACTTTTTTCTTTATTAGAACAAAAAATGTATTTTTTTGTAATTTTTGCATTTTTTTTTTTTTTTAATTTACCGGTATTTTGACTTTTTTGGTAACTTTAGGCCTTCTGCGCGATTTCAAACTTTGAAAAAAAAAAATTAAATATTTTTTCATTTATAATGATGCCTATGTGCAAGTTTTCCGCGCTATTAGAATTGTATTGCAGAAGAAACGCATTTTTTGATCCACCCTACTGTATATACTTGCAAATATCCTAATTAATATTCCATAGTGTAGTTAGTCCCGCACTTTTTTTCACACCAATAAATTTTTAGAGTAATATTTGCTAATTTCAATTACGATTAAATAAGAAGAAAAATACTCTAAAAAATACCGGTGTGAAAAAGAAGGTGGGGCTAACAATACTACGGAATATTAACACTTCGCGACCGCTGACGTAGATTCACGTCATTTGAAAATCTGTAACTCCACCAGTTACAGATTCTTTCGCAATTTGTTTGTTATTTATTTCTCAAAAATGTACCCATAATTCATATTTGTACTATAAATATACTATGGATATAAAAGCTTTGATTAGAAAAAGTATAACTATAATGTATATCCATTTTTAATATAAATGTGAATACAGAAAATTCTGCTCTCAAATATTGTAACTAGAGAGAATAACGCCCACAGGCGGACATTACTGTGAAAAAGACAATAACATGCGGTCGCGAAAGTGTTGGCAAGTATGGTGTTGTATATCAATTATCACTTCTAAACATTGTTAGTGACCACTGAATAAAAAAGTTGCAAAATCTGGCAACACTGCGTTCGTTGCGATGGAATCAGATATTATTTCATACGAACAGATATGCCCCAGAGTATATACTTGACTAGAGAGAGCATTCAAAACTAATGTTCCTGTTCAATGACTAACGCAAACTGAGGATAATTTCTTTCGCTCATGTAACGAGTGAAACTGACAGATCTGTCGCTAAGCGATGACACAGCCAGAGCTCGAAATCTCCACCCTTTTCTCAGGACACTTTCGGGGATGAGACATTCCCCTCTTTTTTGCTACCAATATTTTATAAAGAAATCTTTACTGTATTTTTATAGAATTGTGTCGTGATTATATAGGGTAGAGTGTATTGTATAAAAATAGTGGTAGCAAAAAAAGAAGAAATTTGTTGAGTACGCCCCCTGTTTTACATAATTTTGAGTTGAGATTACACGTTGAGCGAACTTTCGTGTTGTCTTTCAGGTTTTTCGCAAAGTGAAATTGGGATACCAGAATAATTATACAGCATATATATATATATTTAAATACATATCAACGGATATCGACGAGTCAAGTTTATAATTGCAATAAAAATGTATGTCATTCAAATTTCCCTTTGTGGGAACTTTACTGCCTGCTGCTAATAGCTATAATTAACTCGGTAGTTCGTCATTTGATGCAATTTCGTTAAAGAAAATAATTAAAATTTAAACACAAATAGTTTCTTAAAAAATAAGAAATATTGATTGAGGCCATTTAATTACAATCTGAACAGAATATAAATTAAAATATTTTCTGTTGAATACATTAAAAATAAGTACAAATTTAGCTAGGTAATTTTCCCTTTTATTTACTAAAATAAATAGCTTTAAATTATTTTACAAAAATAAATGAAATCTGTTCTAAAAATGAAAACATTCCAAGTCAAGCAATTTGCACAATTGATTAAGTAAATGTTATGAAATTTTTTGGGGTTTTGAGCTTATAAATTATGTACAAAGTAAAGACATTCTATCCTTCATTATATTAAAATTTAAAGTCTCAAGATTATTTTTAATATTTAAAATTTTCTTAAAAACTAGAGGATTATTTGTTTAAATTTAGTCTGGAGGCGTATTTTATTTTTTAACAAGTTATTACTTTTTTCTTGTTTTAAAGAAAGCAACATCTTGTGTTTGTTTCACAGATCAATAAATTTCACTTTTTTTCTAATTTTTCATCCTTTTACTTTAACGCTTTTTCATTATTTTTGTATCAACATTTAATGTTGGGAAAATTTTGTAAAATTAATACTGAGAAAATTTTATAAAATAAATGTTGATGAAATTTTATAACACTTTAATAAAATTTTACATTATAAAAATGTAGTTTATAATTAATATTTTGAGGTACAGCTAATCTCTATACAATGCATGAAAGTTTGCGATTTTCTTTTTATCCCTGCTTCATAGTTGCTTTTAACCGTACTTCATAGTATTTTAACATTTTCGCGACCGCTGACGTAGATTCACGTCATTTGAAAATCTCTAACTCCACCAGTGGACGTTTCTTTCGCAAATTGTATGTTATTTATTTCTTAAAAATATACCGACTATTTATATTTGTACTATCAATATACTATGGATATAAATTCTGCGGTTAGAAAAAAGAATAACTGTAATGGATATCCATTTGTAATATAAATGTGAATACAGCGAATTTTGTTATGAAATATTATAACAATGGCGAATAACGCCCACAGGCAGACCTTATTGTGAAAAAGACAAAAACATGCGGTCGAAAGTGTTAATTTCTTAGCTGCCAAAACTTGTACGTCTTTTCACTACTGGATTTTTTTTCTAATGTTAATAATCCTTTTAGCAGTTTCCTTCGATTAAGCATGATTATTTAATTTAATTTAATTTATTTATTTATTTATTGTAACAAAGAAATAGTGGTGTTAAAAAAACGTACAATAATTTTCTAAACTATGCAGGGTAGTTAAAAAGCCAACATAGGAACATTCAGGGGTGGCAGGCAGTGCAGCCAGATATTTTATTCAATAATTACCAATAATTTTAAGGTGTGATATTTGATATACGTAAGGGACTATCAATCTTCGAAGTGATAAGCTAAACGTTACAATTAAAAATTATTAGTGATTATTGAAAAAAAAAAAAAAATCCGCCAAATCTGGCAACACTGGTGACAGCGCACACCATAAGGATTGAAAATTGCATAGGAACCCATAATCGCAAACGACACTTTGACACTTTGCTTGAGGGTCACGTGAAATTACGTTTTTCATGAAAAACGAGCCCCGCCTTCAGGCGTTGCTCTAAAAGAATACTCTACTATAAAAAAAAAATAAAAAAAAAAAAAAAAAAAAACGACTTTACGTGTTCGTATTTAACCATAGCCTCCTAAACTAGATGCCCGTCGCGTGGCTCGGAATCTTGGCAACAGATGAAGCGGTAGACAGCGCCACCTGATAATAATTGCGCTACGTTTTTATTCAACAGCCACCAAAAATTTTTAAGAGTGGGATATGATATAAATAAGAGGCGAATAGAATCGAAGAAACGTCGATTATATTAATCATATATCACTTCTTAAAATTATTGTTGACAGTTGAATAAAAAAAGTCCCGCAGTCTGTACTAGGTGGCGCTGTCTACCGCTTCAACTGTTGCCAAGTTTACGAGCCACGCGACAGGCATCTAATTTAGGAGGCTATGGTTTAACACTTTATATGCTGCTGGTGTATATATATGCTAGTGACATTTACAGAATCAATTACTAATAATAAAATTTGTATAATTTAACCATGAATACATAAAATCATTTTAATAAATAACATAACATTTTAGAGGAACGCCAAACAGCGGGACTTACAGTTCAAAATTTAAATACCTCGACGACAATGTGTCAATGATGTTTTTGCATGGATATGGGCGAGCCTCTCGAATGTTTTTTTTTTTCTTTTAAAAAGTTTTTACATGCTAATTTTTACATAAATAAATAAATTCTGTTTTTTTATCGATGTATTTTATCGCACTGATTCCAGTAATACAAACATTTTGTATAATTTTGCGAAGTAATGAAGCATATTAGATTTTAAAATTAATACAATAGGTGGAGTTAGTAGTACACAGTAGCCAAAAACATACAGTTCTCACAGGGTTAAAATGAAATTTGTGGCCATAAGTTCTTATGCAATTCCCAATCCTTCTGATGTGCCCTACCACCCCTAACAATTTGTAAGTTGACATTTGAATTAACGTGTGCAAATACGATAAAACAAGAAAAAACTACAGGCGGGGTTTGAAATGCTCTATAATAGATTAACATATTGTTGTCGGGGTATTTTCCTATTTTGAACATTAATCCCCACCTTTGAGCGTTCCTCTAAAACGTTATATTATTTATTAAAAAAATTTTACGTTTTCATGATTATGCCAATTTTATTCTTAGTAATTGATTTTGTAAATGTCACTAGTATATATATACAGTGGTGGACATAATTATAAGACAACTATCTAATTTCACAAATAGTGAAAGAAAAGATTCAGAGCTTAAAAATGTTTTATCAAATACGTCAAAAACATAAATTTATTCTGTTATCATATATAATTATTTTGTAATAATGATATTTTCATACAATTTAATGAACAAACTTAAAAACATAATGGACAAAATTATAAGACACCAACCGTTTTTTCCAAATACAGTGGTCAATATAATTATCAGACACTAATGGTCTAAAAGAAAATTCTCTAACATGGTTATTCAAGATTTGGTGGAGCCGCCATTGTTTTTTATAACATGAAAGATGCGATTCGGCATCAAATCTATCAATTCTAACAAAATATCGCAAGACAGTTCTTCCTAAGCACATTTTATAGCATTCTTTAGGTCTTCGACACATATAAACTGCCTCCGATTTCAGTAAACCGCACGAACTAAGATCCCCCACAAGTTTCGATGGGATTTAAGTATGGGGAGTGAGAAGGCCACGGGAGAACATTGATACTTTGCTCTGAAAGCCACTTTTTTGTTTCGTGTGATGCATGAATCGGCGCGTTATCGTGCTGCAAAGTGTAGTTTTCGCCCCAAAGAAGTTCACCGTATATGGCTAGTTGATCTTTAAGAAGATTATTACATTTTTCCGAATTCATTCTTGAATGCACAAAAACAATATACGTTTTCCCTTGAGCCGAAAAACCAGCCCAGACCATTACCGAGCCTCGACCCATTTGGAGGCTCATTAGTACATGAGGAGACTGCCGTAAATCATGCCAATAATATTGAAACCCGTCAGGACCATCCAGTTTAAACTTTTTTCATCAGAAAATAACACAGAGTACCATTTGGAGGTCCAGGCCATAGTTTGTTTAGCGAAGTGTAGATGCTCCATTTTGTGCCGGCTTAGAAGCGGTGGTTTTTTTCTTCAATTTTTTATATTTCACATAGGAAGCATTATACAACACCCGGCGAATGGTTCTCCTTGAACAATTCAGTTTCAAAGGATTTTTAATGCCTGTAGTGGTAATCTTATTCTGTGTAGCGAGCGAAAGCACATGCCGAATGTCTCTCGAGGACAAGCAAGGAGTATGTCCAGTTCTTTTAATCACCGATTCATTAATTCCTCTTTTTAAAATATATCTAATTGCAGATATAGAGCGTTTAATAACATTTGAAATATTATTAATAGAAGCACCAATTCCATTTAATCTCCAAACTTCGCAATTTTCACTTTCTTTTAATTCTGTACCTCGTGGCATGTTTGTAAATGCGTAAAGTCGGTTATCGTCTGCTTTAGTTAACTGATGACGTCATAACAGCGTGCAGAAAATATGCATATTGCACATTATTTTCGAAAAAAAGCAGGTGTTTTCAGAGCCTGATTAAGGGGGAAGCACACATTATCTCCGCTCTCACCGGAATATTTTTACAATTATTCTTTACTTCATGTCATAGAAATTCCACGCTTTGACGAGGAAATATTTTTTATAAAAAATGAACGGTGTAAAACAATCCAATTTACTCACCGTTATTAGACACCAGAATTCTTTTAAAATAATTTTTAATGAGAATTTTCTGTTTATTATGGGAGGAAAAAATTTGTTAAAAAATAACGGTGTAATTATAAATAATGTGTACTTCCCCCTTAATCAGGCTCTGGGTGTTTTAATTAAAATATTAGGGTGTCTTATAATTTTGTCCATGGTATTTTTTTTTTTTTTTTTTTTTTTTTTTAATTAAACTCTATAAAAATATCATTTCTGTAAAACAATTACGTGTGATAACAGAATAAATTTATGTTTTTGACGTATTTGATAAAACATTTTTAAGCTCTGAATCTTTTTATTCACTATTTGTCAAATTAGATAGATGTTTTATAATTATGTCCACCGCTACACCATCAGTATATAAAGTGGTTAACACGAATACGTAAAATCGTTTTTTTTTTTTTTTTTTTAACCCTTCATCCGCCGTTTGAAATATATGGAAAAATTATGGTTTATTCCGAAATATATGTGACGAGTTCAACGGAAGGTTTGGGTTAAGAATTTTTTCGGTGTAAAAAATAGATGAAACTTATCCTCATTTTCAGGAAAATTAGTGTTCGCTGTAATAAACCTTCATCCACCGTCTGCAACATATAGCACAGAGTGGGTTTACTCATAAATATATGTAAAGTTTTTGATGAAAGTTTAAGGTGTTGTGTTGTGTTGTGTGTTTGTGTCAAGGGATTTTTCGTGTAAAATATCGATTACCCTTTCTCTCATCTGCAAAAAAATTTGCGTTCGCGTTTAACCTTGCAGAATATGGCAGAATTTATGTTTACTCATAAATATATGTTAAATTTTGTTTAAAGTTTAGGGTGTTGTTAAGGGCTTTTTGGTGTAAAATGCCAATTACCCTTTCTCTCATCGCCAGGAAAACTTGAGTTCGCTGTTAACCCTGCAACATAGGGCCGAAATTGTGGTTATTCATATATATATATATATATATAAAGTTTTTGAGGAAAGTTTTGGGTTAAACAGGGATGAAAGTGTTCCACTGTTTGTGCCCCAGTAGTTCTATACAGAAATTGTTCTCATATTTTTACTTATTTTTTTTTTTATTTTTTTTTTTTGTGTGTGTGATTTCCCAGGGTAGAATTTTTTTTTTCTTTTTTGTATCAAAGTACTGGCGGCAAAAAAAAAAAAAAAAAAAAAAAACGAAACGCTCTTGGTTAAAGGCTTTTTGGTGAGAAAAAATAGCTTTTACTTATGCTCATATTCAGAAAAATTCAAGTTCGCTGTTAGCAATTTAATCGCAGGTTGTGAAATATAGCAGAAATCAGGTTTACTCGTAATAAGACATAACGATTTTGATGAAAATTTGCGATTAAATGTTTTCAGTGGTGTAAGCTCGATTGGACTTATACTACTCATCTTCAGAAGTTTGAAGTATGTTGTTAAGCTTTTATTCCGCCGTTTTTAACATACGGCAGAAATTGGGTTTACTGATAAATATATATATAACGATTTTATGAAAGTTCGAGATTAATATTTTTTTAGTTTGAAGAATCGATTGATTTTAACCTCGTTTTCACGAAAATTCGCATTCGCCGTTAATCTTTTATCCACCGATTGCAAAATATGACAGAAAATGGGTTTACAATGAAATGCATTTTAAATTTTTAAAGAAAATTCAAGTTTAAGCGTTTTTTGGGATTCAGAATCGATTGCATATATTCTCATCCAGGAAAATTCACGCTTGCTGTTAATCCTTTATCCGTCAGATGCAGGAATTTGGCAGAAGTTTGAATTATTCGGGAATGTGTGTAAAGATTTCGCTATTAACCCTCTATCAGCTGGTAGGAAATTTTAGCAGAAAATGGTATTATACAGAAATGGATATAGCGATTTTGACGATAATTTAGCGTTTGATGTTTCATTTCAGATGAGAAAACTATCTGAATTACTCTCATCTACTCTAAAATTGGCGTTTACTGTTAAACCTCACTCTATCTGAAATATATATATATATATATATATATATATATATATATATATACTTGAGTATAAGTACTTGAATGATTGATAAAAATTTAGATTTAGGGGATTTTTGAGTTTACAATTCAATTTGATTTGCCATCTTAAAAAAAAAAAAAAAAAAAAAAAAAGCGTTCACCAGGTACCTGTGATTCACTCTCTAAATAAATGGTATAAACTTCATTTTCTTCGAAAATTCAGGATTAAATTTGATAAAAATTTAGAGTTAGCTTATTTTTAAGATGCCATTTCGATCTTAAATGGTGACGTTTCAGTCGATTCTCTCTTTCGACAACGCCCTCATTTTCAGGATAACACCGCTCGACAGGAAACTTGCCTCTGACACCATTTCAGCATATTCTTATGTAAAATGACCTCCTGAATCCGAATATGACGCCCATTTTGCCCTATCACCCACCGTTTTTTAGGAATGCCCCCTATTTTTATCTTTTTTTTTTTTTTTTTTTTTTTTTTATGGCTATAAATTTAATTTTTAGAAGAGGGGGGATCTCGTTAACCGATAAATATCTTCTGAGGGGCTACAGAGTTGGAAAATTCTAAAACATGGACATTTGCGACAAGGGAAAATTTTTGGGAGGGGTTTGCCACTTAAATTAAGCATTACATATCTTATATTTTTTTTAATCTGCTATTACTGTTATTTTTCATACTTTATATACATTTTTTTTTTGTTTTTAGGTGTCAAATTAGCTATTTTTCATTCTTCAAATCAAGTTCATGATCATAAAATTATCTAACAGGTAAAGAAATTGAGGAGGGGTGGTGTATCTAGAAAACAGTGAGTGACTGGACAAAATGGAATCCATATTCGGACTCAGGAGGTCATTTTACATAAGAATTAGTAAGAATGGTATTAGATCGCGATTTTTTTTTCTCAGAGCAGTGTAATTAGCATTCATTGATAAATCGCATTCCATTCGAGTAAAATACACAGAAACAGAATTATTTTGGTAATCGCTGGAACGACAACAAAATATAGTGTTAGATTTTTTTTTTGAGAAGAAAACCAGAATTGACTTATTTTCTTTCTCAGAAATATTATCAATCGTTGGTAATCCGGGCTTTACCCAGAACAAAATGTTGCACAAACCTTGTTTTCTAGGAAACTGCTCTAACGGTTGTGATATAAATTTATGCTTAGAAGACTGACTTGATAATTCAATTAGAATTTTCCTTATATCCAAAAAAGTTAGCTTTCGCTGGTATACCGCGCTCCTTCCGGGGCTAACAAATAAAAATAAATATTTTTTCTGAAAACAAATCATTGTGAATTTTATAATGTGAATTCGTTGAGGCAGATACTAATTTATCAAAGTAAGATAATAAAAGAACAAAATTTCTTAGTGTTCAGAATTTTAACAGGTAAATAAAAAACTGGATTTGCAATGCTTTAGCAAATGGTTCTCAGAAAACTTTTTTTTTTTTTTTTTAATCTAATTTTCTTATTTTTATTTTGTACAGCAGACACAGAAAAAATATTTTATAAATGGTATTTTTATTCATATACTTATAGTTTTATTCACTTCGAAAATATTTTGTATTAATGAAAACGTTAAAAGAAAAAAATATGATTGTATTAATGAAAACGTTAAAAGGGAAAAAAATGACTGTATTAAAATATGAATCTTTAAGGAAAAAATAGAAAGCTGTTTTTTATGTTATTGATTATAACGTAAAAAAAAAAAAAAAAAAAAAAAATAGTCATAAACATAGAATTTTTTTGGTTATTATTTATCTAATTTTTTCTTTCTTTCTTTCTAATTTTAAGCTTGTTTTCTTCAGCTTAAAGCATAGAATTACACCATCAAAGCAAAAATGGGTAATGGACGTTTTTCTCTTTTTTTTTCTCTTTCTGTGCAATAATTATACTGCTTATTTATCATTTCATATGCATAATAATTCATACAAATTACACATAAAACGACAAATTAATCCCATCTAACACAGCTTTATTTCCTGAAGGTACCAAGAAAAAAATATTTAATATTCTCAAATGGAAAAAAAAAAACAAATTTTTATCACAAAGTTAACAAAGTTAATGAAATTAATGCCTTTTTTGATGATCGCATGTGCAATTATTATAAAAAAAAGTTTGCAAAACAAGATTTTTCTTTGTAAGAATATACAGATCAATAGCGTTTAGATTAGGATGTAACACAAATTAACACATGAATCAAGAATAGATATTTTCTTATGATTCAATACATTGGTACAATTAATTATTTATTTTTTATAATAGTTTTGTCACGCAGTTTCTGTTTTTTATATGAATGCAGGCGTCTCAACTCTCAGCGTTCCTATATATTTACAATCGCTTTATTTGAGTTACACTACGATTTTTAGAAAAAAAAAAAAAATTCCTTGAAAGTTTTATACTGTTTTAACACGAAAATCTTTGGGGAAATTTTCTTTTTGAAAATTGTGGTCAGAGTATAATAAAACGATCATACAAATATTGGAACGCTGCGACCTCTGTGAATTAACAAAATTTTTCATTATTTTATTTATTTATTTTTTTTTTTTCTTGTGGGAGTGTTGCATAAATCTTCTAAGTAATTTCGGTTTAATAATCGATTTTTTTTTATGATATTTGAAGTTTCTAAATCTATATTCGAAACATCTATTACCTAGTACTATTACAGGCGATATCATAATTAAATTTTGCTGTGCGTCCAAAAAAGTAAGCTTGATGATTATTATCAGCGATAGTTATATGCTTCAGGATTTTTTCGGCAATCTACGTAATAAACGTTTACTGCTTCGATTTTGTTCACATATGCAAATAATATAATAATAATAATAATACAATAAATACGATAAATAAATAAATAAATGAAAGAGGCAGAACGTGCAGTCTGAATAAAGCTAAATTGTAATCTTAAGAGAAGCATCATGTTAGGAGAATATTTCGTATTTTTAAATATTCAGTATCTCGTCTTCTGATTCTTTGCTATTTGGAGCGGAAAACTATCATTATCGCTGTTCCTCTCTTCAAAATAACTAAAATTACTTTCAGTATACATTTTATCAGAAACATACGTTATGTCATTTGCAGTACATTTCCACAGTTGTCAACTTTATTATTTACCTGCAGACTACGCCCGCTTCGCTGGTCACAAAATTTAAATGAACTTTCAAAAGAATTGAGTCGCTATTTATTTTTTATATCACATTTTGGGCATTGTAATATAATTAAAAAATCCTTTTAAGGTCAAAAAGGGAAAATAACATTAATTAAATTAAATATTTCTTCCGTTTTGCACTCGTTTTGCAACAATGCTCTATGGTCTTATGTGAATGATTCTGAAGAATGAATCAACAATTGTTTACAAATGTAAAAGATTATGTATGGGGAATAAGTACGCTGTAATTTAAAAAATACAGCTCTTAGAACTTCAAAACGGATAATTTTTAAAAAGTTATTCGTTATTCTTTATTATTAGACTGTTTTTTGTTTAATATTAGACTCTTATTTTAGGATAAAAGCAATCGAATGACATCGCGTTGTGAAACTTTGCAACGTAAAATCTTTAAATCCAATAACTTTATGTATATAGTGTCCTCACAAAATATGAACAGTTCATTCATCAGTTCAATCTTTCATCAGTTTTTCCTTAAAAAAAAAAAAAAAAAAAAAATGGCCGACCTTCATCAAAAGCAGTTGAATGATATCGCGCTGTGAAACTTTGCAACGTAATACCTTTAAATCTAATAACTTGATGTATATAGTGTCCGCACGAAAAAAGAACAGTTTTTAGAGCTCTTTTTAAAAAGTATAACATCTATGCAGCATCTTTTTAAAAATGACATCAGTTTTTACTAAAAAAATGGCCGACATTCATCACCAAAGTAGTTAAATCTAGACCAATCAAAAATAGAAGTGTTCCACCGGCAAACTCTTTGCTTTATTTATATAGATTCCGGACTATTTTGTGCCCTACCCTCTTACCGCACCAGAATTTTTGCAGATTACTTATTTCCACAGTTGTCAGACTTTGCGACTTTTTTATTGAACATTATTTTATATGACATTAGATTCTGTATAATGAAATTTCCGGTATGAAATGAATGCGTCTGACCCTGTTTTGACAGACAAGGTCTGGCAACACTGCCTCAGGCGCAGTCATTAAGAAAAATAAGAGAAAGTTGGCAGCCCTGATTTATTTTATTTTTATCTCAGATTACCAGTTTTGCGTAAGAATAAACTGTACACTTTGCGTTTAAGACGCAGGTTTAAACAAATATTTTTTGCACTCCATATAAAAAAAACTTTCGATCATTTTGATGTCACTTTGTTCATAGCCTCCTAAACTAGATGCCTTCCGCGTGGCTCGGAAACTTGGCAACAGTTCAAGCGGTAGACAGCGCCACCTGGTACAGATTGCGCGACTTTTTTATTCAACAGCCACCAAAAATTTTTTAACGTTGGATCTAAAATACATAAAAGGCGAATGGACTCGAAGAAACGTCGATTGTATATATCATATGTCACTTCTTAAAATTATTGGTGATAGTTGAATAAAAAAGTCGCGCAATCTGTACCAGGTAGTGCTATCCACCGCTTGAACTATTGCAAAGTTTCTGAACCACGGGGAAGGCATCTAAATTAGGAGGCTATGCTTTGTTGCTACAACTCCAGACATTTATCAATTAGGCGTGGATATCTTTGAGGCGTCAATAATGTTATTTAATGATTTATATCTTTCATATTTTCTGAAGTAAGAGCTTGATATCACCGCCATTCTTTCAGGATACTTTCATTAAAGAGAAATTTCTGCACTTTTTGCTACCACTATTTTTATGCAATAATCTCAATTTTTCTCTATTTCATCAATTTCTCACTATTTCATCTATTAATGCAATAATCTATATTTCATCACGACACTTTAATATAAAAACACAGTAATAATTTCTGTTTAAGTATAGTGGTGGCAAAGAAGCCTCAAATTTTTAATTTATGAGAGTGTCCTGAAAAAAGGTTGGATAATTCGAACTCTGGAATAAGTGCAACCAACTTTTCAACACTTTCACGACCGCATGATTTTGTCTTTTTGGCAGTAAGGCCCGCCTGTCGGCGTTGTTCTCCCAAGATAAAATATTTCAGAACAAAGTTTTCTGTATTCACATTTCCATTACAAATGAATATACATTATAATTATACTGTTTCTAATCAATATATTTGTACCCAGAGTATATTTTATTACAAAAATGTTAATACTAGGTGCATATTTATGAGATAATTAACATACCAAAAAAAAAAAAACGAAAGAAACGTCTTTTGACGGAGTTACAGATTTTCAAATGACGTGAATCTACGTCAGCGTTCGCGAAAGTGTTAACTGACTCTTGTATATCATGAAAAGGAAACAATATCGTTCAACATTTAGATTATTGTGATGTGCATTTTTCATAAAATATCGCGCGTGTAAAATTTCCATTTTATGCATCTCATAAAGTTATTTTCAAGTATATAAGCAAGTGAATTTTCTTATGTTCCAGAAACACTATTAATTTTATGATGATATAAATAGCGAATTCCAATAGAAAAGTAGTGTTCTGAGATAGAAAAAAGAACTCTTGACATCTTAATAAATCATCAGTTTGTGCTTAATTTTTAAAAACGAATTTTGTATATATACATTTAACTCTTTTATTATACCTTACGCTTTGTGACTTAGTGATAAAAAGAATTTATCCGGTTGCTGTTTTTGTGCACATTTTAAGGATTCTCACATAATGCTACATAGTAAAATGAAATGCACCAAATAAAACAGTTTTTTTTTTCTTTTTTTGTAGATTTTACATAATCCCTTTTATGTGACATTACAGTTTTTCTTTAAATTCATTAAAAAATAATACAATTTATTACTCGTATAATAAATATAGAGTAAAATTTCCTAACTACTTAAGATTAATGAAATTCTGGAAGACATAGAATGACACGTTTTACAGCCTTTAGAAATACAGGTATAATTATAGAGCATAATCCTAATAAATTATTAAAATAAATAGAAATGGTTTTATCTATACAAAAAAAATGATAATATAATTTTAGTTAGAATTACACTAATGAAACTTTTCTCTGGTGATTAAGAAATGTATTTAATCATCACTAATTTAGTACCAAAAAGACATTTAAAGTTTCAAGCACACAAAAGAAATGACACGGCAAGAGTCTTTTAATCTTGTAAGAATATTTTATGTCTGTCAGTGTGGAGCATCTTTCTTTTTTTTTTTCATAAAGTAACGCATTCATTATGGGGAATTACTTAAAAGCAGTACAATAAATCATCCAGGCTAGAGGAACTGCTGGTCCAGAAAATTGAATTTCTGGGAAATATCCAAAACGTTTTTGGTTTAAAAATTACGAATATAAAAGTGACTTTGCATTTTATCTAGAATTTGTGTAATTAATGTTAAAATGTATTGAGATATTTAGATAAAACAATTTTGTTGTGTTAGAGAAAAGGGAAATAGAAAAGATGTGATAAATGGCAAAATGTTTTTCTGTTTGTTTCCCCTGAATATTATTAGAAAAGGAAATAAAGTAAATATGTTATTTTTATTTATTTTTTATTTTTTTATCAGATGCTGGAAATTAAAAAAATAATATTAAACTGATATGTTTTTAATAATATTTAATCTTACCAAAGTGGAACGATTTAGTTTATATATATATATATATATATATATATATATATATATATATATATATATATATATACATATATATATATATATCAGAGTTTTTGACGGAGTTCAAAATAGTCTTTTTTTATCTATGCTATTAATTCTGAATAGAAATTTTTCTTATAAAATGAATTTCTAAATTAGAAAAAGGAGTTTATTTATTTATTTTTATTTTTATTTTTATTATTTCTTTTTTTCAAGAGTCGTGAGAGTCATTATAAAAAAGAAAGCTTGGTAGAATTCTATGTGATATTTGTAAATGGTATCTCACTATTCACATGAAGTTTAATCCGAAAATTTTAGCATAATGATGTAAAAACTGGAATATTTTAATGAACTCTCTATAGGATACATGATCAAATTATTTAATTTAAATAATAATAATAATAATAACTTATTTTCGATTTTCTAATCAAAAAAGAATATTCAACGAAATGGTTTTGAACTTTGTACATGCAAAGCACATTTATAAACTCATATTTTCCACTATTGGTTTAGTCACGAGTACAAATAGGGAGCCAATTACAAACTTAGGACTATCACAAATACTTTGAATCACCCTGTATCATAAAAAGCTACAAATGACTTATAATTTTTACTCATTGTTACACTTGCTATATACAATATTTTCATGTTTTCGTTTAAAAATAGCACAAATATTCAGGAGATATTTATTATTATTATTATTATTAATGTTTTTGGCACGTTTTTTTGTTTATAACAGGAAAGGATTTCAAAATTTTTACAAAACTCTCAGAAAAATGACAAAACACCAGTGAAACTTTATTCTGAAACATACAATTCACACGTATAAGGTTTTCTGAGATATAAGCATTTACAGTAAATATTTTTTAACTGCGCATGCGTGAAAAATAACTTCTTTTTCTTTATTATTTCATAGGTTGACAGCTAGATATATCGGGTGCGCCAAAAAAATGTATACACACTTTGAACCGTCATAGAAAATTTATGCTCCATTCTATAAGGTTCAATTACTGAAAATGGAAAACTTAAAGTCCAATTTGAAATATAAATGCACTTTATAATGCAAATGTGATTACTGTACAAAATTACTTGTAGCTATACGCAGTCGCCCTGATCGACCTTTATGCACATCACACATTCTTCCATGCATTTCGAATTTATCTCGTAAACGTGTAATTGTTACCCTTGAAGGTGGTTCTCTGTACCATACTCACGTCTCTTTGAACCGCAGCAGCATTCTGAAACTTCCAGTACCACTTAATTACCTGCTTCCGCACTTCAAAGCTCAAACGTACGTCCACCATCTTGCTGTTACGTCCTTGCCACTAGCTGGGTTGAGTAGCTAGAGCGACAATTCTGCTGCTATCTGTGAAAGATAACATTACTTTCTCCCAGAAAATGAACCTGCTTGTAGCACGGGAAATACAGTTTCTATGACGGTTCAAAGTGTGTATACATTTTTCTGACGCACCGGTATTGGGCAACTTATGTAAAAAGTTCATTTGAACAGTATTAAAATTAAGCAAATTATCATTAAAAGAATGAGCTAGATTTTAGATATTTTTAGGAGTTGAAATTTCGTAAGGGGTTTTCCACATGCCACGTAATTAATTTAGAGAAAAGTGTCCCGGAATAAATTAAAATATTGACAGCTATGCATTTTTACTATGTTCAAATGAACTTGTCATATAAGTTGCCTAATATATCTAGCTTTCAATATATGTAATAAAAAATTTCTGTTTTTCCGCATGCGCATGCGCAGTAAAATAATAATTATAATAATGCTCTTATTTCAGCATGTATTACATGTGTGAATTTTATGTTTCAGAATAATGTTTCTCCAATGTTTTGTTAATTTTTCTGCAAGTTCCATAAAATTCTCTTGAAATTTTTTCGTGTTGTAATAAAAAAAAATTGTCAAAAAATAAATAATTTTTGAAAAGAAAAAAAAAAAAAAAAAAAAAATCAGCCTAGCGCTATTCGCAAACCAAAACATACAAATATTGTACATTGTAAGTGTAACAATGTGTTAAAGCTATCAGTCATTTGTAGCTTTTTATGATACAGAGTGATCCAAAGTTTTTGTAATATTCTTCAATTTGTAGTTTGTACCCTAATTACACTCGTGACTAAGTCGGTAGTGGAAAATTTCAGTTTATAATTGTTTTTTACATGTCTGAAGTTCAAGGTCGTTTCGTCCAGTGTTTATTTTATTTTTTTTTTTTTTTTTTTTTAGAAAATAGAAAAAAAAAAATTTCAAAAAAAAAAAAAAAAATCTAATAATTTAATCAGCTACTGTATACTAAGTTTCCTTTTTTTCTTTTTCTTTTTTTTTTCTTCTTTTTTCTTTCTTTTTTTTTTTTTTTTTTTTTTTTTTTTAATGCTAATATCTTTTAAATGCAATTTAGTCGGATATACAGGGCTCGTACACCTCATACTTTTACCAGGTCACTTTCAGATATAAGAAATTTTTGCCTTTTGTGCCACCACTAATTTTATGCAGAAATTTTTGTCGTATTCTTATATTAATGTGTTATGATTAAATAGGATAGAGTTTATTGCATAAAAGCACTGGTAGACAATCAAGGTGAAAACTTCTCATCCCCAGAAGTGACCTAGAAAAATGGCGGGATGTACGAACCCTAATATAATAATATATTTTATTTATTTATATTCAATATTGTCATCTTTTATCTCAGTGAAATGCTTTTATTGGTGTAATAACTCATCGAATTTTCTATTCTTCAACATCTGATTTAAATTAAATCGATTTTCAACAACGCAGGCAGAGAAAATTGGCGCAAAATTAATACCATAATAATTGAAATTTTCTTCTTCTTAAACCAACGATTTTATAGGTAAAGAAATATTTAAAACGAATACTGGTATGCGTTCTGTGCCAATTTGCCAGCGCTGAACAACAACAAAAAGAAAATTACAAACATATATTTACTTTTTAACGCTTCTTTCTTTTATTATTTAACTATAGACTAATATAGAGCACTTGGGAACTGTGACACGCCGATCGTAACTAACATTTGTAGCTATTTAAAATTTATCAGTATATATACCCTTACCAATTTATATTGGTAATCGTAACTTGGTAATAGAACTGTGTTTAAAAATTCCACTTATTCAGCTTTAAATTAGGACGTTACTTTACCTATTTGACTTTTCTGTTTTTTTTTTTTTTTTTTTTTTTTTTAAAAAACAAGGAAAAAAAAATGTTTGCTTATTAATTTAAATTGCATTTCAAATTGCTTCCACGAAAGATGCGTATATGCTACCAGGTCTGGTCACATTCACATTTTATTCAGGAGTACTCTTAGAGCCTGCCTTTTTCGTTCACACCACTTTGCTTGCAGATACTTTTTCCAAGATGTAATTATGATGAAATTACAAGAAAATGTCTTTAAAAATAATGGTATGAAAAAAAGGGCGGTTTCTAGCGATACTTCGGAATAATATGAAATGTTGCAAAGTAAGTATACGCGTATAAAACTACAACGAAGTAACCCTTAAAATGTCCCTTTGCCACGTGGCTGTTAAAAAAGGGGAAAAAGGGGGAAAAAGGGGAAAATAGCGACTTGAAATAATAATGTTTCACGTTTTTTTTTTTTTTTTTTTTTTTTTTGTCTCGTGAGTCAGTAATCTATTTCGTGATAATAGCGTATTAAGAGCAAATTATGTTAAACAGCGTTGACAAGATCCCGCAATTCTTAAATCAGGCGAAAAAAAAAGGTATGTTATAGATTTTTTTTTTTTCTGGAATCATACTTACACACACACACACATATATATATATATATATATATATATATACTAGCTGACCCGACAAACGTTGTTTTGTCATATAAATTATTTCTAGAGAATATTTTCTAGAAAAAAATAACTAACTTATTGTGAGTGTGTAAGGATGTGGTATATAAGTGAAACAGGTACGGAGCGCTGTGAACGGTGACTGTGAATTCCGATTACAACGTAAAAGACATAATTACCGAAATTTTTGCTACTTGCTTCTTGCTACTTGCTACTTGGTACTTCCTACTTGCTACTTGTTATTTAAAACCTCCGCTGAATGTCGAACAGCACAAAATTTTATTTCATATGGCAAATATTTCAATTTATGAGAGAATCTCTGATAGCAACGAATTTCACATAAAAATTCCGTCTTTTTTGAATAAGCTGTAACAATCTGGACCGATTTGGTGAAATTTTTTATCAAAAAGTTATTACAATATCTAACATCATTACATGTACATTTATCACAATTCAATCAATCGATGCATGTGAGTATGTGTATAGTATGAGCGAAGTGAAATGTAGAGTTCGTATTAATTAAAAACTTAAACTCGTTTTAATTAAAGGTGAAAAAGTTGAAACTCAATTGATTTTATAACAGGTATATTTTTTTAATCTACAAAAACTTAATTTATCGTAATGCCATTGTATGTACAATATTTTTGGTTAATCCTTGAGGAGTATACACAAACCAATTCGAAGTTTTTCCGACCCTGGAACACGCAACATATAATTGACCGTGAGAAAAGCACGGATTTTCTAAATCTAAGCCACAAATTGGGACCCCTTTGGTGACTTTAACTATTTTAAGCCATTTTTGCGATGAATTGAAATGGCTATCTTAATTGTGGAACTAAAGATCTTGGCGAGAAGCGTCCGAGCTACTTCGGTGCCAAATTTCAAATTTTGCCAAAGGGATCTGATACTAAAGGTGTTCCATACAAAAAATAAATAAATAAAATATCAGTGACATACACACGCACAAAAGTATGGGACCCCTTTGGTGACTTTAAATATTTAAGCCATTTTTTCGATGAATTGAAATGGCTATCTCAATTGTGGAACTAAAGATCTTGGCGAGAAGCGTCCGAGCTACTTCGGTGCCAGATTTCAAATTTTGCCAAAGGGATCCGATACTAAAAGTGTTTCATGCAAAAAAAAAAAATAAATAAATAAAATAAATAATAATAATAAATTAGCTTTTGTAGGTTAGGGTGGTTGTTAATCAACGCGCGTGTAAATTTGATAGAAAATAATATAAAATACTCACTCCAATTCCGCACTAAATTTGCAAAATGTACAGTTTTTTATGCACACTTCAAAACTCTTCAAAGACTAATTACATCTTGATGTAATATTTCAATTAGGACACAATTTTTTGTATAACAATAATAACACGAAGTTACAAAATATTTTCCTGAATTTGATCGCAGCACCAACTGTCAGGACAAACCGGAATTACAATAGAATATACGCAAGCGAAGTGTGACGTCACTGACCGTCAGTGGATGCAAGAAAAAGATTTCCTATCTTAATCTCCCATTGGATTTTTTTTAAAAAATTATTAAAAATCGAGGAAAATTATTTCTTGATTTTAATCCCCGTATTTGGGTATAGATATGTATTAGTTATCGTATGCATGTGTTAGATTGAGTTATTTTGCTCTCAAATTGACAAAATTTTAATTTTAAATTTCAAAACTCTGTCTTTCTTGGCGTTTTTTGTATTTGGCGATCAAAAACTTAATACAAAAATATACATGCCAGATGTATATTTTCGTAATATGTATTGTACGAAATTGATTCATATTATTCATTACTCTCTTAATATAAGTTGTTGAAATAACCATTATTTTTGAGAGAAATTAAATATGTTCGCCAGATGATATAGCGATATTTTTTTTTTCCGCCAAGGATGACAGAGTTTTGAGATTAAAAATTCAAATTTTATCAATTTTACAGCAAAAACAACTCAATCTAACGCATGCACATGATAACTAATACATATCTATACCCAAATATGGGGATTAAAATCGGGAAATAATTTTCCTCGATATTTAGTAATTTTTTACAAAAAATCCAATGGGCGATTAACATAGGAAATATTTTTCTTGCATCCACGGACAGCCAGTGACGTCATCACTTCGCTTGCGTATTATTGAATCGATACTACGATCGTAGCGCAGTCTGCCGGATCCAATGTGAAACATTCCAAAATCAACAACAATTTATAAGTGATAAATTAATTAAATAAACAATTTAAATTGGACTGAATTGTAAATCTAAACCCTTCTCGGATCCACCTGAAGACACACAAAAAATTTCATTAAACTCGATCCAGCCGTGTAGGAGGAGTTCAGTGACATGCACACGCACAAACGAAATATATATGATAAATACAAAGGCACAGCTTTAGTATAGACCTCCCCCCCCCTTGTCGACTTTAAATATTTTTGGCCATTTTTGCGATGAAGTAACATGGCTATCTCAATTGCGTAACTGACGATCTTGGTGAGAAACGTCCGTACTACTTCGGTGCCAAATTTCAAATTTTTCCAAACTAAAGCTGTTCCATACAAAAAAAAAAAAAAAGAAAAACTGTTTTATGATATATACAAAATAAAAATAAAAAATTCTAATAAATTCGAAATTATTACTATTTACAATTAAGGTGAAGACATAAAAGAGCCTTTATAAGTTACATATAAAGTATCAATTAAAACGAAAAATTTTGATTTACTGTAGAAAAGAAAAGTACTACTAAATTAAATAAAAATTTTAAGCTAATCCGCGATTGTAATGAAATGCTCGCCCTCTGGTGGGCTAAGGTGAAATTATCATACCACTGCATATCATCATATTATGCAATCGATTTTCCATGATGTAATGGCGGAGAAAGAACAATAATAAATACACGTGGCTATTATATTTACTAACAACTGCAGTTCAGAAAGCGCCATCTATCGATCATTACAAACGCGGATACCAAGTATCTCTATGAAAATATTTATTTACACGCGAATATTTTCATAGTATATTATTTTTTTTTTCTAATTTTTATTGTTTATCACGCGAAATTAAAAATATTTTATTTCCGGAAAAAAATAAACGTGAATTTTGTTTATTTTGGCATCAAATATATTTTTCTTTTTAATCATTTTAAAGTTAAAATGGAGTTTTTTTTTAATATCTTTTGATCCAATTATCCGATTGAACTGAATTGTAAATCTAAACCATTCTCGAATCCACCTGAAGACACACAAAAAATTTCATTAAACTCGGTCCAGCCGTTTAGGAGGAGTTCAGTGACATACACACGCACAAAAGAAATATATATATATAAAGATATATATATATATATATATATATATATATATATATATATATATATATATATAAATGTAATGGATTCACATGACTTTCGGAAGATTTAGCAGGTGTCGGGCGGATGTTTAAATTAATTTGAATCAAAAAGTAATTCAGTAAATAAGCAACAGGGAAAAGTTTTTAGGGTGCTTAAGTAATGTGCCTTAGCACATACTTGCACATACTTAACATACTTAATATACTTATCATACTTCACTGGCACATACTTAGCACACACTTGCACATACTTAACATACTTAATATACTTATCATAATTTACTGGCACATACTTAGCACATACATGCCAACCTAACCTAAAACCTAAAGACTAACCCTAAAACCTTAATAGAAAAAAAACGAACTGAAAAATGCTCTAATAAACACCAAACAAATTAAAAATGCATTATATTATGCAGCTTTATTATTAATCTACTTGTATATTTATTTTTAACATACTTATTTTTGCGTATTTATACTTAACCATTTGAATGCTGAAGCACCTACTAAAACACATCCTTAAATTGCTATCGGTATTTCAGGTCTCAATAAACGTTTTTCCGGTGTGAATATTTAATTTTAGTTTTAGAAAAAATTCGAAACCCAATCATGCCCAGCTGGAAAAACACGCCGTGCAGTACAAATTAAAAAAATCCAAGTAAGCAGCAATCGAAAGGGCATATATAAATGTGTATTTTTATGCATAAATTATTTACCCTCGGTAGCTCTTTCTAGAGAAATAAAATATGAAATTTTCTAATGATCTATAAAAACACATTAATGAAAACCACGCCTTACTGTAGTGTATGTAAAAGGCTAATTAAAGTATCATTAAAGAATGAATAAATACAAAAAACGTGTTTTACCATTAATAATTGTTCACACACAATGTTTTACGAAAATTTAAGAGCAGCGAAAAAAAATAATTTTAATATAGTTTTTCAAGTATGCAATTCAGCGTAATGAAGAAGTGTTTATTTTGATAAGACTTTATCGAGACTCCGCCCATTCTTATTTTTTTTTTCAACTTATTTATAAATATAAAGATATATATTTTTAAAATTATGAAACGAGTGTCGTAATAATTTATGCGTCGAATACCACGTTAGCTATTTCTCTTTTATTAAATAAAATACAATCACTCCTACAATTATCAGTTAATTTATAAATTATTTTTGTGTTTTACAAATAAATAGTGAAAAAAAGAACTTTATAAAAAAAAATATACATATCTATATATATATATATATATTGTAAAAGAAAATGTAAAAAAAAAATAATAATGAAAAGATGATGTTCAACAATTGTATTTTCCTGCACAAAGGCCATGTAGCCCTTTCTTACACTGAGCGCAGATGAGGTTGAAACGCTTTATCCCTCTGCTTGTTACTGCAGACCACACATTGACGTAAATTTCGTCCAGATATTTTTTCTAAGGCGAATTTTTTGTTCGAATGAAATGTTTGTATTAATTCACTATTTCTGAAAGATATCAATTCTTTTTCAATATCAATCGTATCACATTATCTAGAAATTTCGATTGACTGATTGATTTTGCTTACATAAAAAAATTAAACTAAAATTCCGGTGATATCTGAATTCTACCTCGCTCAGCGTTATAGCGCTGCTTCGCAGTTTTCGAGAATAAACGTTGCAGTGCTATCGCGCTGCTTAGGAGTCAAACGGTTAAATTATTTGTCTTGCCAATGATAAAACGAATATTCTTCAGTTGTTTTATTTAGATAGCTTTAAACATTTATTTAACAGATTTTTTTTTTTTTTTTTTTTTTTTTTTTTTTGTGATAATAATTTTCAGTTTATTTAATCCTATATAAAAAAAAAATTAAATTTACTTTTCGGATATGATGTTGCTAATACCTATGTAAATAACAAAAAATACGGAAACTATGCACATACATTTGGTTTGAGCCATATGCTAATTTGTATTCCTAACATTTTCCACCACTATTTAAAAAATAAAAAATAATAATAAATCGCAGTTTTTTGTATTTTTAAGAAGAATCTTTTTCTATTTGCTATTTGAATTCGTAATAAAATCTTTATGTAGAAAAAAAATATTTTTTTTTTAATTAATGAAACACCATTAATTAATTCAAAGAAATTTTTTTAAACGTTTCTCAAAAATTAATACTTAGTCATTAGCAAGTTATTTACAATGGAAAGAATCGAATAGACACAAAAATAAAAGGCATACGCATTTTCTCAAATTGGGCGACTAAAGAAAAGACCCAAAACAAATAAAAACAAATAAATATGCTGTGGACTAAGTTACTTTTATTAACGAGTTAAATATTAATTATTTCTCCGCGAACAGATTATTGGGCCATTAAATTGCTTATAACTCAGAAAGAAACATATTTCATTCCGTGGGAAGCATTTAGCAAGAATATTAAAAAGGAAATTTAATGGGATACGCAAAGGAAAATAATGCATAAATAAACTGCTAAAGAGCTTTCGGATAAAAAAAGAGCTATATATATTTAGATTAATTATTGTAAAGAGTAATGCATTAAATACATTTTAATAAGCTTTCAAGAAGTTATTTTATATTATTATTTTTATGCAGAAAATTAATTACAGTTTGAGTAAGTGAAATTGTTATAGTCCGTTAAAATATTACGCTTGCCGACAAAAAAAAAAAAGTTTTATTTTATGACATATTTTTCTTCATTTTTAGGGTGTTAGAGGACAATAGAAAACTGCAAATAAAAATAAATATTGTTTCAATACTTTAATTAAAGCACAGTAACACGTATCTAATGATTATATAAAATGGCTCATTATTATTTTTTAGCTGCAAAAGATTAATGAAGGTTAGCATTTGTAAAGCAGTGTTTGAATTTGTAAAACCCTTAAAATATATTAATTAATGATGCAAACTTTTGAAGAAAACATGATCCAGACCTATTATTTCCAAAATAGTTCAGTAGTTGCCAGTCAGTTATTAAAAATGTTTTACAGTTATATAATATTTGAACTATGCAAAAATTAACATTTTTTATATTGGGGGTGTACACATGAAGTTAAATAAAATTTCAGTGAAGACTATATTTTTTAACATAATTAACTGAGATAAAAATAAAACAAAATTTTAAATTGTGAAAGATTTTAATGTAAATTTATGTTATTTACATTGTCATTCTTACAAACCATCTCATTAATAACCATACAATTGTTTACGCCCCCTGAAAAAACGCCCCTTTTCGCACACCATTATATGTTTAGAGTAATTCTCTCCAAATGTTGTAACGATTAAATAAGACTAAAATTTCTCTAAAAAGTTATTGGTGTGAAAAAAAAGGTGGGTACTAAAAATTGTACGGTTCATAAGGAGATGGTTGGCAAGTATGCATTGTCAAAAAATGGCTAAATCTGCAATACAGTCATCAAACTTTAATTAAAAGTTTAGTGATTTCATTTACATTCTAGATCAGCATATCCATTTACTTCTTATTGATATTTTTTCTCAGTTTTGAATATAATTTTCTTGAAATATAAATAGTTAAAAAGAAATCCTAATTTTTACAAAAAATATTAAAGACACTTACAAAAATATTTTTTAAAAAATTAAGGTATATCGAGATACGTTAAATTTTTTCTAGTTTTACAGATATTTTACCATGGAAATATCAAAGCAGTGGTAAATATGTTTGTCAGCAACAAAATTGTAAATTAAATAAAAGTATAAAATTCGTATGGAGTTGAGACTACTGAAAAAGAACAGACCTCGACCCGTTAGATTACTACTTGTTCCGCTGGATGGCACACGCAGTTTCTAAGCAGAACTTTACAATGTATGAGTCAGTGGAAAAGTGATCTCTGTATAATTTGCCACCCAGGACACAAAGACCTATTTAGAGGTACCACAAATTACCTGAAAGCATACTTGCCAACCATCTCATTAATAATCGTAACATTGTTACGCCCCTTTATCCAAACCACTTTATTTTTAGAGTAAATGTCTCTAAATTTTGTTGCGATTAAATAATAATAAAATCACTTTTAAAAAAAGACTGGTGTGAAAAAATGAAAAGACAGTGCTAAAAGTGTTACGATTTGTAATGAGATAGTTGGCAGGTATGCTTGAAAGATAGAAGAAATCCGTAGCTAGTGATGACCATTACTTCAATCAAGCACGTGTAGTTGTTTTTGTTAAAATTATCCGATTTTCTTTGCTTAAAAAAAACGCAGTGTGCTATAGTTTGTTGAACTATTTTTGTAGAAAGGAATTGACGATATTGGCACTTTTTGACGATGCTTAAATTTCTTATATTATCATGAAGCAATACATTGATAAAATAGTGAGAAAGGATCAAACTCGTTGAAGTGGTTGGCCGTAGACATTGCACTGTGAACACAATCACCCAAGATTCGATGCTGACGTTAAAAAGTTTTTATTTATCTTCAACTTCGTAACAATAATGCTTATAATTAAATAATTCAGCACTATAGAGTTACAGCAGAAATATCCTTTTGAAAACATCAAGACAATGTTCTTTTTCTAATAAAATGAATAAATGCAGAAATGGAACGGGGATGGACACGAGGAGAGGAGCAATAAAAAAAACCGTCTTTACAGCATCAGAGCAGAGGCAGAAGTGATCAAATTGTTGGCTGGATACATTACACAAAACCACAAAAATATGATGACAAGAACAACACTCTCCCTTTTTCAGTTACGTATCACTAGTACATATTTTAAAAATATATTTGCGATTGATTTCTTAGCCAAAAAATCGTTATCAATGCGTGAGAATCTAGCAAACTAACCTTAAATCTTGACCACAAAAATTTATCGTTAAATTCTTACTCACAGACTTTAGTCGATAAAGTATACGTTATTTCTATTTTAAGCAGCAGATGTGCGCTCTGTTCAATGTTCAAAAATGACATCAGGAAACATTTTATTCTGTTTTATTTCATTGAGATGAAACGAATTGTCATCCACAGAATTAAGCGATTGGAACCTCATCTCTTGCTTTTATTTTTTTTTTATTAAAAGAAATAGATATATAATGGCTTGCTCTTTTGGAATAAGGAATGAAACCGCATATATTAACTCGATAAAGATAGAAAATGAATGGGGAAAAGAATTAAATTTTGAAATGTAATACCTAATTTAGAATATGTGATTTTCAATATCGCATATTTCTCCCCTTCGTCTGAAAAAAAAAGAGAGGTGTTGCTCAGCGTTATCATATACAGCATATATTCTACATATAGAACAGAAAAATTATATATATGTATAAGATATCAAAAGAAATATATATGTAAATAGTTGTACAACTTTGTATGAAATATCTAGAGTAGCTACCATTACAATTCTTTTTTTTTTTTTTTAATATGTGCACATTTTCACTCATGTCCATGAGAATATTCTCCAGTCATATCAGTTTTTTTTTTTTTTTTTTTTTTAATATATATGCTTCATAGTTCACTGCATTACGATTTGTTGATATATCTATATGAATCACTGACAGTCACAATGAAGAAGCAGTAATATTGGATATCATGTACTTTTCTAACTATCTTTTCTGCTAGATTCATATAACTATACTTTGTTTGCAAACATAATAGTACTTTTTGCAAATAGTATTCATATTACAATAGAAAATAATATATATAAATGCAAAAACGAAATATAAAGAAGTAAAATTATCTAAAACTAAATATACAATACACCAAATGATGTGTAAGAAACATCAGAAAAAAATTATCAGAATAAAATTATCAGAATAAAAAGAAAAATATGATGTGTGAATAACACCATAAAATATAAGCAAAAATGTGTTTTGGCCAATTCCAGCCAGGAAAGCTGTTCAATTGTGTTAGGCATCCACCGTAACACGAACAACACACCTTACTCTTGTGTGAATCACAAGTATATGATAACAGCTCCACCACGCCATTGAGAAAATGCACGATCCGGAAACATTTTATTCTGTTTTATTTAATTGAAATGAAACGAATTGTCCTCCACAGAATTAAGCGATTGAAACCTCATCTCTTGCTTTTATTTTTTTTTTTTTTTATTAAAAGAAATAGAGATATAATGGCTTGCTCTTTTGGAATAAGGAATGAAACCGCATATATTAACTCGATAAAGATAGAAAATGAATTGGGAAAATAATTAAATTTTGAAATGTAATACCTACTTTAGAATATGTGATTTTCAATATCACACGCAGTATTGACTGGTACACCTAGTAGTAAATATAATTTGTGTATTTGATTAATTTTATTACTCTCATTGAAAAAAAAAAATCTTCCTTTTAAAGAATTTACCAAAACTTCATCAAAATTTGGCTAACAGTAATATTAATTATATATGTGTAATTTGTAACTATTTTTTAGTATGGTATATTCTGAAAGACTCATCATAATACTTTTATTAGATTGTGCTTAACCCTTCTTTGTTTTATTCTATATTAATTGCTAATGAAAATGTTTACAGTTCATTAAAAAACATTCTTTAATTCTATTCCAACAAAATAAACATAAGCCAAAATTCAAAACGTTTGCTTTTTATTAATTTTAATTTCATTTTATTAAATATCAGGAAAATTTTAAAATATTTTCTATGGGGATGTTTTTGAGATTAATAACTATTAACTTTTATTCCGATTGGGTGTATATATCAGAGAAATCAGAGACTAATTATAAGCAGTAAACCCTGTAACAAATATTTTTAGTTTTCAATGCATACAAAATCCTCGTTCAAGTACCGTAATTTCTGGTAGATACCCCGCAGGTTATATACTCCAGTTTTGCGCCAGAAATTTCAATTGATAAATAAATTTATATTTGTACGAGCTCTTCCTTCGAAAAAGTATAGATTTCTCTATTAAATAAAATTTCTGGTGGAGAAATGACACATCTTACCTGCGGGTTATCTACCAGAAATTATGGTATTTGGAAAGTTATTTTTAAAAAACACCGGTGTCTATTTACCGATTTTTAATTTTATTCCCATGTAGCTCAAAAGGGTTAAATTTGTTAACTATGGTTACTGTGACCAAGGATAATCACTATCATTGTATGTATAAATATACATATATATATATATATATATATACCTATAGTCTTTCCTGTATACCTATATATATATATATATACCTATAGTCCATATATATACCTGTAGTCTTCATAAGTCAAATTATACATATAAGCCATTTAGTAAAAGTAGTATTTGAATTACATTCAAAGGATTTCCTTATAATTTTCAAAAGATAAGAAAAAATATATTAATATTTTACGTGTAAATTTAATAGATTAAATTTATAATGTTAAAAAATAAATATAAATAAATGAAATAGATCTGTACGTTAGAAAAAGTTAGAAAGTTAATTTTAAAGCAAGTCTAAGAAAATATTTATACGGTAAGACCAATTTAAAGTATGAAATGACATTTATGTAATTCAGATGAAGAATCGTGTTTTATGAGTCACTAAGAAGAAAAATATATTATTGAAAGACTTTAATGTCATCTATTTGACTAATGCTCTTTTGTCTTTTCTTAATGGTTATTCCATAAAATATAGTTGATACATGAAATATTTATTACAACAAAAAATAGAAACTCTAAGAAATTTTCCAGAAGGAAAACTGAAATTTTTACTAATAATTTATGTTTTTGTTGAGGAATGTAAAGATAATCATTATACTTAAAAAAAAAAAAAAAAAAAAAAAAAAAAAGAATTTGTTGAAATACTAATCTATTTCAATCGCATTGTTATTTATTATATAATAAATCGGCATAATAATACAAGCAATGATAATGGAGAAATAAGCAATGATAACAAAACAAAAAAGAATATGAGATTTTAAAAATGAAGTAATTATGTTATCCGAGACTCAATTAAAAATTTAATAATAATAATAATTTCCCGCATAATGAGACCAAAAATAAAAAAGAGAGAGAGAGAGATAATTAGATTAAAATAAAACAAAACAATTTATTTTGAACTTTAATTAAAAAAGAAAGGGAAATTTATTTTATTAATATTGATTATAAATTTTGTGAAAAAAATTCAGGTTTTTATATTTTAAAGGAAGTAATATACAACTGACTTCTAACCAGTGAAAAAAATGGTCATTAATAAAATATCGTTAATATAGGGATGGAACCCCGGCGCAGATTTCACACCGGTATTTGTTTAAGAAAATTTTTTACCCATAATATCGTTGATTAAAGAAATAGAATATTTTCTTACATTGATAGTGGTATGCGTTCTGCGCCCGTGTTCCATACCAGTTAATATCGTTTAGTAATACAAACTATAAAATATAAAAGTATATTTTAATTATTTGCGAGCACAATCGTCATCACTTCTGACTTCTTAGCACACATATTTCCAAACAAAAATTTTTGCTTTACATAAAACTAAAATTTTTTAAGTTAATGAGACGAAGATAACTAACAATTCAGTATTAGTTATGTTAGAAATCGGAGAAATTGGCCGCTATGCTGTAGTAGATTTACATATATATCGTTCAAGTATACATTCAAAAGTATTTTATATAGAATTGGGTAATATTCATAAAGTAATAATTCAACAAGAAATAATTCAATCATTAATTTCACCAGGAAATTTTTTAGTGATTTTATATATTCTGAAAATTATCATTTTAGGTGTATTGTTTCTAGTTGTTTCGTTTTTTACTGTAAATATACTTATTTATTTATACAGGTTATAACTGACTTTGTAGAGTCCCTTAAAATATTATATTTTTTGTTTGTAAAAATGTGCATATTATTTATCAAAAACTATATTTTAAGCTTTTAAACATTGTTTACCCATGCAGTGTTTTAAGAGCTGAAAAAAATATATAAAGAATAAACTATAAACGGACTAAAACTAGATGATACTATTTTAAAGAAAACTATTTTTTATGAATGTAGAGATATGGTTTTAATAAGACTGGGGAAGAGTTCAGTTTGTAGAATTCGGCTTTATATTAACGCTTTGTCAACCGAAAATCTATTAATAGGTTATTTATCACAAAATAAAAGTTCCCTGCCGTCAGACACGCATCTAACATTTGCGGAGTTTTTTAAACGCCATATCTGTTCTTTGCGTTTCCATATACGCAGGTGGCACTTCTTCCATCCACTGCTGATGATACAATTTAAGTAACTTAAACATCTATTCATAATTGACAATTTTACCTCTCTTTAATTACTAAAAAATTTTAACATTTTTAAAAATATATTTCTGCAACAGTTTTCATTGTTTAAATAAAATTTAAATTGCTGTTAAAATTTTCCGGCAGCCAAAAGTGCTAAAGTTGGCCATTATGCATGTGTTGAGGATCACATTGACCCGAATATTTCGAAACACTCTTCCACCCCACCTCTGACCGTGAGGTTTTTGCTCTCAAAGCTGGAAGACGGAAGGTGCCAGATTCGATACCAGGTCGCGCTCGTCGGCCTAACCGTTCGGTACTTTCCGTTGTTTTTTTCTGAAACTAGAATGGATATGGGCTAAGACCCTTTAGGAACACCCTCACAGAAGACATTCTACAGCTGCCAACTTTTTTTTTTTTTTTTTTTAATCAGATTTATCACCAGTATTTTAAAAAAGGAATTTATTACACACATTTTCGCCGATTAAAAACTGAAAATGTTTATGAAAATTTTCTGGTATGAAGTCTCCTTGAAAAACAAGATAATTGGCACCTATGGCATGCCACCTATAGGCAGTGTTGCCAGATCTGGCGGATTTTTTATTCAATAATCACCAATATTTTTTTAATGAAACTTTTGCCTAATCACTTAGAAGATTGATATTACATTGCGTGTATCAAATATCACTTCTCAAAATTAGTGGTGGTTATTGCATAAAAAAATCCGCCAGATCTGGCAACACTGCATATAGGCCTAAGACCCTAGTGTAGTCAATCGGCCTTACACACAACCACAATCAAAACGCTCTTCCACCATCATTTTCTAAAAATATTTTGGGCCGCGGTAGCCCAGTCGGTAGAGCGCAGGCCTCGTAATTGGAAGATTGCGGGTTCGGTACTCGAGCCGGCCAAAGACCACCGTGTACACTAATGGTGGCTGGTGCACGTAAAATCTGTCGTGGCCGCAATGTCCTCCACGTTCCCATCAAAAATTATACCTCTTGGGGTCACCGAAGCGAGAGAGCCATCCATTCCGTTGAGGATCAAAATTGCGATGGCATGTCTCCGGACCACTTCTAGGGGTGAGTCCCAGACAGTCGCCAATTGCCCATCTGCGCAGCACTAGTGAGACGTAAACACCCAATCAACCAACCATCTAAAAATATTTTTTATATCTATAGGCTTGTTTTATAAAAAAATTGGTAGCTTTGCGCAGAGTCAGTGTCATAGCCAATGTTGTTCTACCGAGGCTTAACTATTGACAGTTGAAAACAAAAATTGGTATAAACCCTTTATCTATTGCATTAAAAAACAGACTAAAAATATATTTTTTTTTATTATTTAAGAGTATTTTTTAATGATATATGCAATAAAAATTATTCATATCTCCTCACCATAGTAATTAATGAGGATTTAGGGAGGTGGTACATTAGTGTACCACTGGTACATTGAGGTCGAAAGAGATGTTTTGACCTTAAAAAAGTGTAAAAATGTATTTACGTTTCAAGTTCATTACATTTTTTCTAAGAGTGATGGAAAATTCTTGAAGCAATATAATAATTAATAATAATAATAATAATAATAATAATAATAAAACTCATGAAGATCGGGAAAAATGCCTCGAAAAAACAACGAGAGCACTCTATAAATTCCTTTCTGAAACAAAAACGGTTACATGTAACATCAGCATCTAATGTCTTGCAGTGAGATAAAAGTGAAGTATACATTTTCTATTTTTATAAATGTCTTTGACATTTATTCTATAAATTTGGTCTTATACGCTTTTTAAATTAATGTGTTTTTAAAGCACCTGTCAGTAGATAAATGATTAAAATTAATGATATGCAAAATTAAGGACCGTAAGTTTGGGATCGTAGGGTGTTTCTCTACAGTACTATTTGCACAAAAAAGCTTAGAACAAGTACTATGACCAGAGCTGCCAACCTAATCCGGCAAATTGTTAGTACCGCCCCTTTTTCTACACCACTTAATTTTTAGAGTATTTGTTTTCTTCATTCATCGTAAATATATTTGAAAGGAATTATTCTAAAAATTAAGTGGTGTAGGAAAAGGGGCGGTACTAATAATTTGCCGGATTTGGTTGGCAGCTCTATATGACTTAAAGAGAATTTGAACGAAAATGAACACCCATGCCTGAAGCGGGTTTCGAACTCGGAACCTAAAATCTAACCGTTTTCCAGATGCATAAACCTTGATAATTATATCAATACGTAAAATCCTTTTGTTAAATATTGCAACGTTCTGGAGGAATGCGAAAACGCAGCGCATTTTCTTAAAAAAAAAAAAAAAAAAAAAACTGAAGTAGAAGTGTTAATGTAAGTAATAAATTTCTTTTTGAAAAAAAAAAAAAAAGAAAGAAAACATTTGACAAAGTAATTTTTAAATAATGAACACTATTCCTTCTTTTTAATGCTTAATTTCAAATATTACATAAAGCAAAATCGCAAATATTTAAAGATAATTTTCATAAGTTTAATTATAAAATACACACGTAGTATATTGCATTATGTTTTATTACATAATTTTAAATTAATCATTAATCCAATCAGGGAACTCCGTGAAAATATTAACAAATATATTTTTCTTTTAAATTGTTTTAGAGCGTAATAGATTCAAGTGATAATTTAATCAATATTTCTTTTAGTCACGTCCTGCAATGTGTTTAATTAAATGTTTATAAATGTCTCATTTTAAGAAATAAATGTAAATAAAAAGATGGTGTTATTATTCCTTTTAGCTTTTCCTTTTTGAAATTTATTTTAATTTAATTTTCAATTATTGTTAATTAACAAAATACAATGATTTTTAACGCAGTGTTTAAATACTTCACAAGTGTTCCGCATTTTTGTTAATTGTATTTTAGCAGTATTTTTACGATTAAATAACGTGCATTTTTTATTAAAATGTAACATGCTTTTGCTAAATTTTGTGCCGTAATTATTTTATTCTGTAAAAATTTTAAATGATATGCAAAATTAAGGACCGTAAGTTTGGGATCGTAGGGTGTTTCTCTACAGTACTATTTGCACAAAAAAGCTTATTAGAACAAGTACCGTAATTTTCTGCATATAATCCGCAAAAATATGTCATAAAAATATGTCATTCCTCCACCAGAAATTTTGTTTAACACAAAAATCTATATAATTTTGAAGAAACAGCTCGTACAAATCGAACCTCGTTTGCTAATTGAAATTTCTGGTGCAGAACTGACTTACCTGACCTGCGGATTAAACGCAGAAAATTACGGTACTATGACTTAAAGAGAATTTGAACGACGTTTATTACGTAATTGAACGACGTAATTTGAACGACGTTTATTACGTTACGTTTATTGCGACGTTTAATGCGTAAAAATAAATATATTTCAAAATGTGTGATTAAAGCAATTACACTAGAAAATCTGAATAAAATGTTTCATATAAAATCATGGACATTATTTTACTTATTTTTAATAAAATTTAATTTGAAATTATAGCGAAAGCAATAGTACATTTAGAAGATTATTTATAGAATTAAAATAATAATAATCAAATGACAATATCATACCTGCCAACATTCTTATTTATTCCTTGTTGGCTCAGTTCATTCGCAGGGTCAGTGACAATAAATTACTGCAGAAATATGATAAAAAATATTGAAAAAAAAAATACGGGTGTGAGAGTTTCGCTTTGAAACGGATACTCTTGCATCCTTCTTTATTCGCCTGCCCGATCTGAGCTCGGAATAATCCGCAAGGGGTTAATATTCAGTAGTATCGTTAGTTTTCACAGATATTTTCCCATCAATCTTTATTTTTTTTTTCTTATTTAATCGTAATTATATTTTCAGAAAATTATTCTAAAAACAATGTCGTATTGGAAAATGAACGGGTTCTAACGATGCTATAGAATATTAATTAGAATATTCGTTGGTATGCAGTATTCATAAATGGATTCGTTTCTCATAGTTCAGCATTTGACAAGCGTCAAAAAAGCAGACACAAATGGTAAAACAAAAACATTAAACAAATTTTATTGATAAAATCAAAATTATATATATATGAGAGAGAAAATCCTTTTGCCCGAAGAAGTGATGATAGAGGGACCATTAAAGTCCCATTTTGGATACCGAGAGATAGTAAAAGACCTGGGGAAGACCATTGTGTCATTGGAATGATGACATTGGGAAGTTTTTGGAAGACCAGAATGGAGAAGAATTGCAGAAAACAGGGAGATTGGCATCACTTAGGAGAGGATCACCCTGCAGTAGATCGATAAAGGCTGAAATTGATGCTGCTGCTGCTGATAAATATACTGAATATTGACTTCATACATGAAGTGTTTTATACATTCAAAATCGTATTAAAAAAAATCAGTTAAAAATTTCAAGATGCCAAATTTCAAGAGTTTAAAATGTAAATTTTTATAGGGATTCGTATAACAAATTATACAATAAGTAAAATTAGTATGACAAGTATAGTCAATGCTTTAATTAGGTTTTATTCAAAATTTCATATTTTTATCCGAAAATGTCTCAGAGATATAACAAGAGAAAAAAACTGATTCAGACCATTTTTTTTTTAAGCCTTTAAGATTTTTATCATAAAAATTCAGTGGTCGCACTCCTTGCTCTGTTATGACGTCATTTTCAGAGATGAGGAAACTCCGTCTTTTTTGCTACTATTAATTTTTATACAATAATCTCTGTCTAATCACGAAACAATAATTATAAAAATAAGATAAATATTTCTGTATGAAAACAGAGGTAGCATAAAATATGAAATATCTTATTTTTGAATGTAGCCTAAAAGAAGAACGAGACACCTACAAAAATTGCTTTTAAAATATAGTGGTAGCGAAAAATAAGGACTGTACGTAACCTGAATTTTTTTATTTTTCCGACTGAGTGAAAATAATGCCTGGACCGGGAGTCGAACCCCGTATCTTGGACTTACAAGGTCAAGGCTCTACCAATTGAGTTATCCAGGCCGACACCCCGGTCAGCATTACTCACTCAGACAACCTTTAGGCAGAAACATCTCTGGTCTATCATGTAGATAGCTCGACAGAAATAAGCCGCAGGAAATGGAAAACACTATTAGATAACCATTATAATATGATTTTCTTCCACAGTTGATTGTGTGATTTTAATAAAAATTGTACGTAACCTGTTTAAGAAAACGTGACCCTATTTTGAACATTTCTCTGAACAGTACTAGTCCGGTCAATCTAGACATTCGGTGATACATAAATTTACAACAAGCTGATAATTAGTAAAATTGTTCAAAATATAATTATAAATAAAATTTTGAAATTCCCTACCATTCCGGTGTATGGAAAAAATTTTACTCAAGGTCAAAGGTAAAAAAAAATGAGTTTTTCGCGATTTTCAGCAAAACGGTATGTTTTATCATAAAAATACCTGAGACAAAAATTGTAGATCATAAAATTATCTACAAAAAAATGTATCAGGTGAACAAAGTAGGCACGAGTGCTGCAGATAAAGCGACAACACAGTGGTGTCTGTCACTGCTGTTGTCTGCAGCACTCGTGCCTGCTTTGTTCGCTTGAGGAAGGGTCATGTTTTCTTTCGAGTCGAAGTTGCGTAATTTTTTTTCATATTTCGTTTTAACGCTAGCCCTCTGGTGCATTTTTATTATACATAATGTTGATTGTTAAAAATGGTGTATAAAACTAAAGATTTCCACAAATCTTTAAAATTTCGGGCGGGGGGAGGGGTTTGAGCTCGTGAAGTTGGACATTCTTCTATAGCAAAAATGACAGGACTGACATTCAGTAATATTAAATTAAAACGCGCTGACAAAGTTGTTCCTCTTTTAGCTATGACTAGTACACTAAACGTTCATGAAGAGAAAATGACTGTTGACTCTGTATTATTGTTCCAACGCATGAGTATTACTGCAGCATTTCAAGATGAAATATTAACATATTTTGAATATGATATAGCTCCCTACCCTTTAACGTTGTTTGATGAGATCGGAATGCGTAAAACACAGAAATCTGCCATTTACGATTGTTTTGAAAAGGTAAATACTGATATTAACAACACTAATGCGACATACATCATTGACTGGTTGGAACTGTCATGAATTCATCAAATAAAATATCAGAAGATGAAGATGTTGCTAAACCCCTCCCCCCGCCCGAAATTTTAAAGATTTGTGGAAAATTAAGAGTTTTATACACCATTTTTAACAATCAACATTATGTATAATAAAAATGCACCAGAGGGCTAGCGTTAAAACGAAATATGCAAAAAAAAAAAAAAAAAAAAAAAAACACGCAACTTCGACTCGAAAGAAAACATGACCCTTCGTCAAGCGAGCAAAGCAGAGTGCTGCAGACAACAGCAGTGACAGACACCGCTGTGTTGCCGCTTTATCTGCAGTACTCGTGCCTACTTTGTTCACCTGATACATTTTTTTGTAGATAATTTTATGATCTACAATTTTTGTGTGAGGTATTTTTATGATAAAACATACCGTTTTGCTGAAAATCGCGAAAAATTCATTTTTTTTACCTTTGACCTTGAGTAAAATTTTTTCCATACACCGGAATGGTGGGGAATTTCAAAATTTTATTTATAATTATATTTTGAACAATTTTACTGATTATCAGCTTGTTGTAAATTTATGTATCTTCACTCTTATTTTTTGGTCTAATTTGAGCGGACTATACCTTAATTTCCGGCTTTATAATCTGCAAGTAATTTAAACCAGTTTTTTACCGGAAATTTCATTTAACAGATAAATTTATTTTTAAACGAATTTTTGTGTCATAAAAATAAAGGATTATTTGCCAATTAAATTTTTTAGTGTGTAACCGATTTTTGTGACCTGTGGATTATACACCGAAATTTATGGTACTTTACTTTAGAAAACAACTTTGCGTGCTCGTTTTAAGCGCTGCATGTGTCACCAGTGGGCACACACACACACACATACACCATATATATATATATATATATATATATATATATATGTATATATATAGTTATATATACGGTAATTATAATTAAAGTTTCGATTTTATAATGCCTTAAATTTAAAACTACCGGTGAGAATGATTTGATATTTTACCAGAACAATCGTGAGTCGATGGAATTATGTTTGGCAAAGGAGAAAAAATACAATTCCAAAATATGCCGTATGAGGAGTTTGTTTCATGAAGCTCATCTTTTAATATTTTCACTATTACCATTTTCGCTGTAACAGTTGTCAACTTTTATGCTTTTATGCTATCCCAAAATTTTATTATAAATTTTAATTTTACATGGTGTCTACGGACACGGTGAGTCTTAGGTGACTCTTCCAATAGTAAACTCCTACTGTATGTTTCCACGATTATTTAATGGAAAATTATTAACATGGATATACTGGTGGAAGAGTAACAATAAAAAGGCGAGTCAGTAAACACCCGAATTTATTTAACTTCTGTAAACTGTTACAGAAATTTAAAAAGATTCCTATTAAAATTTTTCGGACGACAAAAAGCGCAAAATAGACAACTATGAAATCAATGAAAATTTTAACGCTTGAATGCGTTTACCTTGTTTGTTGGATATCTGAATTGCTCTGAATTCAAAACGTAGAGTAAGATTATTAATATAAAAATATTTAAAAAAAATAATCTATTTAAAAAAACTTTTAAAACACAAATTCTTAATGTATCGTATCACATAAACCTTTCGAAGTTAGAATTTAAAAAAAAAAAAAAAAAAAAAAAAAAAAAAAGCAACTTTTTTGTTTATTAACCAAAAAAAAAAAAAAAAAAAAAAAAATGAGGAAATTTGAATGCAAGTTGGTCTTGTGTGGTAAAGTCTGTATATTACGTTTTTGTGTTCGTGAGAGAAAATTTAAAAAAAAGAAGAAAAAAAAAAAAATGAAAACTTTTTAATCCCACTTCAAAATCATGTGACTTAATGTGAAGCAGACTTTTTTTTTATTTCTACTAACGGTTCTCATACAATCTTCTGCTGTTTCCACCTAAAATTCCTACTTTAGTTAATTTAAAAAAAAACTAATTATCCGATCGATAAGCTGTTTAATCAATCGGATTCACAAAAATTTTTCCTTTCATTTAGTACCTTATTTGTAACGATACGACTGATATTTCTAATCTATTTTCTAATTTTTCTAATTTATTTTCCTCATTTTAAATAAATATACTTTTTTTTTCTTTCTTTTTATTATGTCGAAAAAAAATGGCAACAATTAAATTCATAGATATAGTAATAAGAAAAAGTGATGCCTTTTTCACTCGGGAAAAGACGGCCATTTTACTCTCTTATGGATGTCTTTCCCCGAGTGAATATACACGGGAATACACACAGATAATTTAGCAAATAAAATTTATGAATAATTTATGTACTAAAGATGAATGAAAAATCTCCAGATACTCATTTTTCTTTCTCTCTTTTCTTCTTCTTCTTTTTTTTTTTTTTTTTTTTTTTTTTTTTTGTATGGAATAACGACATTTAAAGAAATTTATTGTTTCCATCTACTATTTCTGTCTGGTTAGAAGTTTTCTTGGTCAAAAAAACTATTGGACTTATTCTCATTTTTTGAAATATTCGAGTTAACCCTTTAACTGCCAATCTCAATATAGTTGATAACAAAAGTGTCCGAACTCTAGCAAAAATTCCTATGTAAAAAAAGTACATTTAATACGGTTTTGTTTAATAATTCCTTATCGAATCATGTTCTTAGACTGACTAAGAACATGATTCGACAAGGATTTACTTAACAAAACCGTATGAAGTGTACTTTTTTTACATAGAAATTTTTGCTAGTGTTCGGACACTTTTGTTACCGAATGTATATAGTAGAAATTTATGTTTACTCGGAAATGGTTATAACGATATTAATAAAAGTTTGGGATAAGTTCTTTTTAGAGACCTAAAACAATTGGAACATTATTAGCTTCAAAAAATTTAGTGTTAACCCTTTAACTGCCAATTGCAACGTGTAGTAGAAATTGAGTTTACTCAGAAATGGATATAACGATTTTGATATTAAAGTTTGGAGTTAAGTGTCTTTTTGTTTCTTACAGGACTAAAACGTTTGGACATATCCTCATCTTCAGGAAAATTTGCGTTAACCTTTTAACGGCCAGTCACAACATATAGCAGAAATTGGGTTTACTCGGAAATGGAGCGCGGACAGGTGGGCAAGCAGGCAGGCAGTAAAACTAATTATTGTCATAATATTTTTTTAACCTTGTTCGGAACTTTAAGAAACGCTCAACACAACTAAAAATGCAATTCTAGCAATTTCGAATTATAGCCCCTAATATGAACGAACTTCGACCAAACTTGTATTCAGTTGGATCTTGACCTAAACTGGTGCTCATTAGATTTGGGAATCAATCGCTCAACAGGTGGTGCTGCCTTTTTTTTTTTTTCTAAGTACTTGACATGACAGTATAGGACAAAATTTCATATAAATGTACATAATGTGAGTTATTTTTAACACATGAATGTAAAATTTATATGAATTATTGATAATAGTAGTTATAAACTTGAAAAATGTGTGTATGTAGGAGTATTACTTTATTTCTAGGAGGGAAGTGCCCTTCCCCGGGGCCTATGTCAATTTTCTATGTGGATATTTTAGAAAGAACTCGTCAATATTTCTAAAACGAATGATTGAACCATAGATCTGTATTAATGTAAAACGGAGCTACCAATTACTTTTATTTTTAATGTTAAATATATATATATATATATATAGAGAGAGAGAGAGAGACATATAAATATACAGTCGAACCGCGTTAACGTGAACACTGTTAACGTGAATTACTTTTAGCATGAACTGTTACCACAATCCCCGTCAAAATGAAGATTACTTTAGTTATATGACGATCAGTTACTGATAGCATGAACTACTGATAACATGAACAGATTTTTGATCCCCCTTGAGATTCACGTTAACGAGGTTCGACTGTATATCTTTTCATGTCTGCACAAAAATGACTTTTTTTAGCATTTATTATTATACTACTTTAAGAAACAAATCGTCTGCATTCACCATGGAAAATATCTTTAATAAATTATAACTTAATAAATAATTTGTATTGCGTAAATTTGCATAGGATTATATATAGAAGAAAGTCTTGTGGTAATACTAGTTATAATATATTAAAACAAGCGGGCTTTACCTCTGCTGCTGCTAACTACATTTAAAAGAATTTTGAAAATTCGATATTACTTACTAATATAAAAACTTAGAAAATATTAAAAATATAATAAAAGTATTCCGTTAAAAATCAAAATAGTATTTAAACCATAATAATAACAAAGCACCTGATTATAAAAAATCATACTTTTCACAAATTAATTAAATTTAAGTTACTTATGAAAACTTATCCCACTTCCTTTCATAAATGTATTTGTACAATTAAAAGCCGCGCAGTATTTCGGCATTTTCAATATATATCAACATTCTATTCCATTATTGTTTCCGAGTTTTATACTCTCTCATGGCGGATGCCAAAAAACTTTTTCGGCATCAAAAATCTTTGCATGTTAACATGGGGATGATAGATCTATATATATTACTATATCTATGATTAAATTATGTTGAGATTCACAAACATACCGTAGTGAATGACAGTAAGTACATAAGAATTTGGAAAAAATATATTGAAAAGCCAAATGCAAACTAATTTTATCAGTACAAACGTTTTCACGGTGTAAAAATACAATCGAACTCTGTTTTTGCTTATATTGCCACGCATCATACGTCACCTTTCGATTCGGAGTTCTAAAGAGGCATTTAATACTTTAAATTATTCTTAATTTTCCACTTATTTAAAGGCAATTTGTTTTCAATTCTGTTCTTAAACATTTCCTTAGTAAATTTGGATGCATGGTCACTGCAGTATCAAGACCTGATTAAAACTGGAGCATTCGGACACCACATCATTTAACAACTTTTTTTTTTTTTTATTAAGTCTCTCATAGGGTAGAAATTTTGCGTTTGCATTAGGGAATTACTTTTGTAACATGTAAAAGTATAGAACATATTCATCTGGCTATTATTTATAAAAAAAATAATTGTTCTTATAGTTCAACGAGGATTCTCTTTTTTTATAAGCCAAACGTAAGCGTTTTCCTGTTTGGAACACTACTTTTTCTGAATAACCATTTTTGTCTTACATACTTGTAGAATTTGTTTAAATAAAATAAAAATGTAATTTTTTGAAAATTCAGGTGTTAAAAATTCAGGAGCAGCTAAATAATAATGAGTATGTGTTGTGATCAAAATCAGACACTGTGTAACACATTTTAAAATTACACTGATACTTTAAATGAATCACCATAGCTGAGATTAACAGCTGTTCTTTTTAATTATTATTACATTTATCTTACATTTTTTTGTTTTTCGAAAGCGTAATTTCTGTTTTATTTCTCAAATAACTATTATCATACATCTTTCACTTTCTAAGTATCGATATACAGATTTTCCGCTACCCGTACAGTCAACACCACTATTTTTATAAGGTTTTCTTTATATTATTGAGTCGTATAAACATACTGTAAAAATCTGTTGTTTATCAGTACTGGTGGACAACGTTACTGGAAATTCTGCATGTCTTACGATTTTTTGTATATTTAGGCATTTTCGGAAATATATATTTATTTAGTAATAATAGACTATCAGAAGATAAATGCGAAATCATTAAAAAAAAAAAAAAGATATATTAAAGGATGACCATGGGATTTAAAATTACATTTTTTTTTTTTTTTTTTTAAATCGTTGCCGCATATTGATTTAAAAATCATTTTTATAAAATAAAACATATTTTTTTTAATGATAATTATGTATATTCAACATGACAGTGACTTTCCCATAATAGTAATATGTCTAATAAAAATGCAAATTTCTTGTAATAAGTATTTTGTCTTGAAAAGGGATGTTCAATATATATATATATATTATATAAAAATATTCAGTAAAAGCTCATTAATGAAGTTAGAGTTTGTTTTTTCATAAAATTGATAATAATAACTTATAACTAATTTAAGTATAAAAATGAGACTTAGGCATTAACGTAATCGATTTATACAAATTCAGTATAAACATATACAGAAAAGTTAAATAAAATGATAAAATCTCCTTATGATAAATGTTTATACATACTTTATTTTCAAAATTTAGAACATAATTTTTGTACGATGAGTATAAAATATTTAGTATGATTTATTTCAATAATTTATCATTAATTAGTTGTATATGCAATAAAAAGTTAATGCTATTGTTAAGACATTTTTAGAAAATTTAACTACCATTTATATATAAAAATGAAACTAGTATATAAAAGCATACACACACATACCAAAAAAAAAGAAAAAAAAGCAAATACAGACATTCCGACATGTCTAATTTATTCCAATTATCCCGTGTGCGGGGCTAGTTATCATTGTTACATCATAGTTCGTACAGTTCTTGAATTTTCTTGATTTTCTGCACCACTTACATTATGCTGCAATTTTTTATAAGAAAAAAGCCGTAAAACCCAAAAGAAAATATATTCTATAAAAATACTGGTGGAAGAGACCTTGAAAAAAGGCGTGACCGTACGAACCATGTAAATGTTCTTAAAAGCGCTTTGGGAGTCGCTTAAACAAGTATGTAATTGATAGGTCTTATGTGATTTTGTAGCCATTTAAGTATTTCATAAAATATATATATATAGAAGAACTAAAAACCTAAATTTATCACAACTAGCTCCGGTCTCTCTTTTAAATTTAAACTTCATAAACTTCAGAATAATAACAATAACTAGAACCAGAGTTCCCAACTTTTATAATTCATTCACGAGCATTTTTAGCTCCGCCTTCTTTCCGCACCAGAAATTTTGTAGATTATTTCTCTTTAACCCTTTACGCTTGGTATAATTTCCGTAAGACACACCTTTTGCGTTCCTTTAAAACGTCACACGTATAGTTTCCAACTTACTACCTTTTGGCTACCGAAAAATTGTAATAATTTGTTTTATTTTACTTCATCATTAAATTAAATAAATCTTTCTGTTAAAATTTTCCGGTAGCCGAAAGGTAGCCTATAGCATACTTGTCAACCATCTCATTATGAACAGTACAATTTTTAGTACCCGCCTTTTTTTTCACACCAATAATTTTTTAGAGTAACTTTAGTCTTATTTAATCGTAAAAACATTTGGAGAGAATTACTCTAAAAATATAGTGGTGTGAGAAAATGTTCGTTTTTTCAGGGGGCGTTAACCATTGTACGGTTATTAATGATATGGTTGGCAAGTATGCTATAGTTGGACGTTTTAGAAAAATAACATTTCATTTGCAGAGGAACACCTTAAGGCATGGTTTTTAATGTCCCCTCAGATGGGATATATGAGCGATAAGGGTTAATATGTGACAACGATTAAATAAGAAGAAATTCATTTTTCAAAATTTCCGGTATGAAAAAGAGGCGGGGCTAAAAATACTCGTGAATAAATTATAAAAGTTGGGAACTCTGACTAGAACCCACGTGTCCGTCAGACCCGCATTATTAAGAAACTCTTCAAGCAATATTTTTCAAAATTAAAACTTTTATAGGATAATTTCTATGTTTATAGGTTTATTGTTTCATTGCAGAATCAGGGGTTCTCTGTAAAAAATAACGGTAGTTCTTACAGCAGAATATGCTAGAAAACAGTGGTCCCAGCGCATTCTGTTGTTAAAAAGAAATAATTTACAACAGAAATATCTATAAAAGAGACTTTCTTTACTCATGTTTTGTCTGTAAATTTCCTTATTTAACAGCAGAATGTCTTGACATTCAGCTGTAAAAACTACCGTTAATTTTTTTTACAGTGTAGAGGAAAAAAAGTGCAAAACCTGATTCAATCCCAAAGCTCTCCATCAATATTTTTTGGAATTAGTTTACATTACCTTATACATTCAAACCACATTTGAAAAATGTGAATTTCCAATAGATTATTGAAATATTACTGGAGGAATTTTTCGATACAGAATTTTGTGTTAAAAAAGGAAAATTTTATCATTTTCTACTAGTACATTTTCAACATATGCGAATGTATCACTTTTTTTATTATTTAACCATAGCCTCCTAAACTAGAATCCTTCCGCGTGGCTCGGAAACTTGACAACAGTTCAAGCGGTAGACAGTGCCACCTGGTAAAGATCGCGCGCTTTTTTATTCAACTGTCACCAATAATTTTAAGAAGTGATATATGACATATATAATCGACATTTTTCGATTCTATTTGCCTATTATGTATATCAAATCCCACTTTAAAAAGTTTTTGGTGGCTGTTGAATAAAAAAGTCGCACAATCTGTACCAGGTGGCTCTATCTACCGCCAAGTTTCCGAGCCAAGCGGAAGGCATCTAGTTTAGAAGGCTATAATTTAACTCTTTTTGTACCTGCCTACATCCTAATTATGAATCGGAAGATTTTTAGTACACAAACCCTTTTTCCATACCACTTTATTTTTAGAGAAATTACCGTAATTTCCGGCATATAATCCGCAGGTCACATAAGTCTGTTTTGCACCAGAAATTTTATGTGATAGATAAAGTTATATTTGTTCGAGCTATTTCTTCGAAAGAGTATAGATTTTTCTGTTAAATAAAATTTGTGGTGGAGAAATGACGTATCCTACCTATGGATTGTACACCGGAAATTACGGAATCTCTAAATGTAGTTTCTGTTAAATAAGTATAAAATTTCTCTAAAGAAGACTTCTGGGAAAAAGAAAAAAAAAAGAAAAAGAAAAAGGCGGGAACTAAAAATCTTAGATTAACGATTATTAATGAGATGGCTGGCAGGTATGTCTTTCATTTTTTAGTGGTATGCATGTCCTTTCATATTCCCTTTGCTTGTTTTGACTAATTCTAAACAGAAAATATATTTTACAATATGCCAATATGTTAAAAAATATATACATACCTGCCAATCATCTCATTTATAAGCGTAAAAATGTTAACGCCCTTTGAAAAAACGCCCCTTTTCTACACCACTTTAATTTTAGAGTAATTCTCTTGAAATATTGTAACGATTAACCCCTTAACGCGCGTTGTCCTCGCTGCGAGGACGCAAAATTTAAGATCCAGCTGCAAAAATTCATCCCGGAAATTTTTTAGCAAAAATTCACATTTATAACATATCAGAAAAGGCCGGTTTTTTAACCCTTAAAATTTAAAATTTCTTTTAGTTTAATTTGGTTCATGAATTCCGGTGGAAGTATTATGTAAATGTTTTAAATTGTCTTGCGCCGAAAAGGGTTAAATAAGATTAATTTTTTTTTTTTAAATGACTGGTGCGAAAAAAAAAAAAAAAAAAAAAAGGCGAATATTAAGAATTTTACGCTTTATAATGAGATGTTGACAGTGGTGGAAGGTTCTTCAGAAAAAAGCCAGTCGGAAGGAAACCCACCCTTTTAAACGCATCATGAAAATTCTATTATGAAAAGAAATATTAAAACTTTTCCGACCGCATACTTTTATCTTTTTGACAATAAGGTCCGCCTGTAGGCGTTATTCTCCTAAGTTACAATATTTCAAAACAAAGATTTCTGTATTCACATTTATATTATAAATGGATGTACCTTATAATTATTTTCTTTCTGGTCAAAGTATTTGTATCCATAGTATATTTCATTATAAAAATATGAATATTGGGTATATACTTAAGAAAGAAACAACATACAAATTATGAAAGAAATGCCCAATGGCGGAGTTACAGATTTCCAAATGACATTAATCTACGTCAGTGGTCGCGAAAGTGTTAAACAATCCAAATTAGTTTTAAATTTAAAAGTTCAATTTCTTCTAGATATTTATAAATTATTGTTAATTAGATATTTTGCTTTTTTTTTCTTTTTACTTCTCCGAGTGTTATTTTAAATTTAACTTATTTATATATTATTAAAAGATTTTAATTGATAAATCTTTCATTCGAAGAAAAAAAAAATTCATTAATTCTAAATAAAAAATGGAATATCAATATATGAATTGAAAGTAAATATTTGAAATATTGCAAGCTTAAAAAAAGTAAAATATTATTGAAAATATAAACATATTTTACCAGAAAGCTTTTAAATTATCGTCATTTTTTCTTTAGATAGTACTTTATCCATCAATTAAGGAATGTTAATATATTATAAAAAATTTCTTATTTATAATAATGTTTTGTCTTTGTTACGCTGGCTTTAATAACAATTATTTGGAAAATAAGAAGCAGTTTCAGCGGAAATAAATAAGATTTTATTTTGAAGAGTAGCTTTAGACACTGCTAGAAACTTATTAATAGTATGACATAAAAGTTTTAAGTGGAATACAAATTACGTGTTTCAAAAATTGCAATAGGAGATTTCAACTTAATGAGCATAGAGAAAACGTGGTTTTAAATATCATGTAATTAAAGTTAAGTTACGTTAAAAACATTTGTTCATCTAACAAGTTATATGAAGTTATTTAAGAAAGCTTGAAAGTCGATACGAATTTTAAGTTGTAAGCCATTTTAAATTATGTTCCAAAAAATGTATTCTTATACTAATTATTTAGGATTTATAGCTTATTACTATTTTAAAAAATAGCAACTTTTATTATTATAATTATTGTTATTATTGTTATTGTTATTATTAAGTTTTTTATAATAGAGTATGGCTAATTTAAACTAAAAATTTTCATCTTGGAATTACCGTAATTTTCTGCGTTTAATCCGCAGGTCAGGTAAGTCAGTTCTGCACCAGAAATTTCAATTAGCAAACGAGGTTCGATTTGTACGAGCTGTTTCTTCAAAATTATATAGATTTTTGTGTTAAATAAAATTTCTGGTGGAGGAATGACATATTTTTATGACATACTATTGCGGATTATATGCAGAAAATTACGGAAAAAAAAAAAAAAAAAAAAAAAGAAAGAAAGAAAAATTACTTTTATAACTTAGTGAGGAAAAATGTCACTTCTTTCTTTATTTTTTTATTGTTATAAATTCCGGTGGTTTTCCTTATTAGAAACAATATAACTAAATATTGGCTCTAAAAACATTAAATGTATTGACGAGTTCTTTTCAAAAATGCTCATGCTGAAATTTTACATATTACTTTTTTTCACGGACGGGGGGATATATATATATATATATTTTTTTTTTTTTTTTTTCAGGTTTGAACCGATACCTCCAAATATACAAAAACATTATCGTAATTAATTGTTGCTATAATAAAGAATTTTTTTTCACTGTAAAATATTTAAAAAATATCCTGATTATTTTTATTTGTACGAAATTTTGCCCTATGCTGCCATATAAAAATTTTAATAAATGAGGACGATAGGCCCTCTTTTTATTGATAGACACCAATTTATGTCAAATTGATTCTAATTATACTGCATTAAATTATGTGTATTATTTCTTCATCAAGCGATGAGAAAATATTTGTCAGGCACACAGAGAGACAATATTTCAAAAAACTTTAAAGCGTGCAGAGGATATCTTGAATTGTCAAAATTTAGAAGTCGAAATTTTGTACGAATACAATAAGTTCTTCTATTTGAATAAAGAAAGAAAGAAAGAAAGAAAACATGAGTGTATAATGCATTTCAATTATATGTTCAACGTTACGCATGAAGTTTATATATTTATACCGCATTCATTTCCTTATTTTTTCTTTATTCCTTTAAATAAAAATAATTTGAAGCATATACGATCATTAAAACCGAATTAGTGAATATAAACATCATAAAAACGATAAAGTATGAATCTCATTTTTATCAATGATTTCTACATGTTTTATCATCATATTGAAACAATAATCACGTACAACCATAATGGGAAATGTACGTGGTCATTTGAATTTTTGTGTCTTTTTAGTAACATTTAATTCTCAATGGATTAAACTCTGAAATAATGTACAAAAATGAATAATGTTTTCTTGAAAATCGCAGTTGTGAATTCATGCATTTGTTTCGTTTTCTAAATTATTCTGAAAATAAAAACATATTCAAATATAGTACAAAAACAAACTTATTTTTATTTCTTGAAACAAGTGTAAAAGTAAAATATTCAGCTAAATTGATATCAAACAATTTATTTCCAAAAAGTATTAATTTATCTAAACATTAAATTAAATAATAATAATAATAATAAAATAAAATAAAGTAAAATAAAAATTTTAAAAACAGTTTTATTTCCTCTACAGTAAAATACAAATGTGTTTAACGATTATCCAAATTTAGTAATAATCTTAAGTTGTATATATGAAAAAAAAAAAAAAAAAAAAATATATATATATATATATATATATATATATATATATATATATATACATATATATATATATTTACAATATTTAGTATGATTAAGTGTTGCATTAACTAAAAAAAAAAAATGTTTGAAGTCTGATAATTATCTCATTCATGATGTGGTATGAACATAGCAGGAATGAACAAGTCTCGCTCTTTTCTGCCACCCGTATTTTTACATCGAAATTTTTACCGTATTTTTACAGTTCTTGTTAAGATTGTATTGGTGAAATTTTTGCAGAAAAATTCTGGTGGCCAAAAAAGTTGAACAGTTTCATCGCTGGCATAGTTTCCAACTTTATTGTTTTACTAAGCAGATTTAGCAACATTAGGTTTTCTATTCCCAATCATTTATATATTTAATCAAAGAAAGCAAATATTAAAATTTCTATTCGAAATTAGTGGTTATATCTGCTGAGAAAATGTAAAGAGTTTGCGAATGTGTATAAAACATCTTTATTTCTAACATTTAGAAATAATTCTTAATTAAATTTAATCAAAAAAGGAGCTATGAAATTACATTATCAATGCATATTTGTGTTTTGTGTGTTTTTAAATCGTCCTGTATATTAGTATTAAGAATTAGTATATTTTACAAGATTAAGCTTCACCACACAATCACATAATTTTTGAGAAATCTGTTTATCAAATACTATCATTTAGAAAATTCATTATTACAAATCAATTAAAAATTGAATATAAATAAGTATTCATAAAAATGTAGTTTCATGTAGACAATATTTAATAAACGTAAATTCTGTACTGGAATGCGAAAATTAATGACGAAGTGGAGATGCTATTATAAAATTTTATGAGGCAACAGCTCGGACCACAAAACAAACCAAGAGGTAGACTAATGGGACCTGAAAAGGAACAGATGCATATATATGGCCAGTAATACAGGGAAAGGAATTTAGAAATAGTATAAAACACGTAGCAGGTCAACGCTCAATCTGTCAAAATTATTGGACAACGTAGAGTGATTACATCGTCGCCAAGTCTCTTTTTAACCCCTTGTCGGCTCAGTTTATTCGCAGACTGGCAAGAGTTTTCGTCTCAAAAAGGAGCACTGAGACCAGTATTCTTTAACAATAATTTCTATCAGAATAAATTACTGCAAAAATACGATAGAAAATTTTGATAAAGAATACTGGTGTCAGTGTTTCGGCTTCAGACGGAAACTCTTGCACCCTTGTTTGTTCGCTTGCTCGGGATAAGCCTGGAAGGGATTAAATGAAGTTTATTAAGCGGATTAAAGTTTTAAAAAAAATCATTTGAAGGTACTTTTATAGAACTGCAAAAATATCTTACTTCCACCGTAGCATTGTTAATGCTCGACTGTATTCAACACCAATTTTGTAGAGTAATTTTCTCAAATCTGTAATTACAGTTTTAAATAAGTAGAATATAACTTTTCAAAAGAAATCGTGTAAAACGAAGGTTTAAAGAGCAAGTCTTTTAATTTATTCCGGAGTATTGTTAGTAATCATTGTATTTTTACACCACTTTTTCTGATGGATATTTTTCGTACTATTTAATAGAGTTGACAAATTTTATAATTTATTCCCGAGCATTGTTAGTATCCGCCTTTTTCCTCACATCAGTATTTTTGAATAACAATTTTATTCTTACTTAATGCTAGTTACATATCGAAGAAAATTATTCTATAGAAATCATACTGCGAAAAAAAGATGTGTACTGACAATGCTGCGAAATAAGTTTGAAATTTTAGCAACTCTGTGTTTAATCATAATTACGAATTATAAATTAATAAGTGCTTGAAAAACGTTCGGGTATTAACAGTGCTACAGAATAAATTAAGGTGTTGGTATGTCTGTATTAATAATGCTAGAGAAAAAAATAAGATTGTTTGCAAGATCTGCTTTCATGCTATTGTTAAATACTGAAAAAATAATATTTTTCCTACAGCACTCTAAAAGTAAGTATAATTTTGTTATCACATCACTCTTATTTCATTAGTATCAAGCTAGTTTTTTCTTTTTTTTTTCTTTAAATAGTAGTATAAAATAATTTTCATGAAAAAGAAAAAAAAAGAATATTTTTCCTTATATTTTTTGCATTTTCTTTTGTATCTAAATATTAGTTATACTGCTTATTTTATATTTCGGCCATAACTAAGTACGTACATATTAAATATGAAAGTAAGGCTTAATTTAACCCGAAAGACATTTATTGCCCGAAGTCCTTAAAAGAAAAAAAAATTCTAAGTTTCCCCGCATAAAAAACAGTCTGTCTTATTATTTTCCCCCAAAATTAACTAAATTTATGAAATTAATTGTTTTTCCGAATGTTGCATAGTGGTTTGAATTAAATACAGTTGAAGAACAATATTTCTTTGTAAGAGGTTTCATCAATGCTATACAAGTTTTGTTCTAACCTAATTTAGCTGATAAAAAACTGAGGTATTTTCATGCATTTTTGTAGGAAAATGTTAAAATATTCTGACTGAAGATATTGCGGATAAAATAATTATTTTACACTGCTCTCAACAGTTTTTAATATGTAGTTACATTTTAAAAATACCAAACTTTACACTACAGAATTGTACAAATTTAATAATTTAAAATTAGATCTTATATTAAAGATTTTATGCGTCTATGAAATGCAAATCATAAATGTTAAAATTATTTTAAAATAAAAAGTTTGTAAAAAAAAATTCTAATCATCATTTAGCCAGAAATTCCTTAAATAGTCAGCCCTACCAGTGGCCGAGACGTTCTGAAGGCGGGCAGTGCCAAGTTCAATCCCAGGACGTGCTCATTGCCCTAGTCATTCGGAGTTTTCCATGTTTTTCTCAAAAATTCAGGCGAATATGTGCTAAAACTCTTTAGAAAGACTTTTTAGTCCCCCCTATAGAGCATCCCCCTCGTTAGAGAATGACCCCTTTAAGGCATCCTTTCTTAGATCCAGGTCCCTAGAGTTGAAAATTTTATAATTTATTCCTGAGCATTTTTAAACCCACCTTCTTTTCGCACCATAATTTTCTAGAACATTTCTCTGTAATATGTTACAATGATTAAATAAAAAGAAAATAATTGTTAAAAATTACTGGTATGGAAAAAAGTGGGGCCAAGACAGCTTTGGAATAAATCTTAAAAGTAGACAACTCGGGGTCCATTTTGTAAACAACTGGTCTTAACCCCCAACACCAACACAAACATCTTAAAAAATCATTACGTTTAAAAATTCAAAACAGCATTTTAAAAAAATATATTTTTTTATTTGTTGTAGCAAGAAAATTATATTATGTAAGCCAATATTATTAACAAAGTTGGAAAGTAACAAAATAATGTGGGATTTTACTCATTAAATAAAAAAAAAAAAAAAAAAAAAAAAAAAAAAAAGAGTATATTGTAAAGATATTTTAAAGCATGATCTGACATTTATGTGATTTATATGAATGATTAGGTCTTGTAAGTCTCTCAAAAAAAGGGAAATATATTACTGAAAGACTTTAATGTCATTTATTTGACTAAGACTCCTTAATCTTTTCTTGATGGATATCCCATGAAATATTCCTGATGCATGAAAGGATACATTTTCACTGTAAAAAATTAAGAAAGCTTCCACGAGGGGAAAAAATCCAAGGTAAGATAACTTATGACGTCGTTATAAAATTTAACGCTAAGTATATAAAAATAATAAGATGTTTTACAAATTATCTTATATATTGTTTTCCTAATAATTACTTTTGTCGTATAATACTGGATAAACGATTTGAATATATGGTGCAAATATAACTTACTACGTATGTGTTGCATTGTTGGAAAGTAATGTGCAAGTAACAATATATCACTAATTAAAAAATAGTTTAGAGTATACAAATTGTAGTTGCAATGTTTATTATATTAAATAAAAAAAAAAAAAAAAAAAAAAAAAAAAAAAAAAGAAAGAAAGACATACGTATTTTATCAGTTATGATGTAAAATGCATACTTTAACATAGATTTTAAGTTTAAGATCATATATGTGCTTATGTAAAACCTAATCACTTCTTTACAAACGAATGTTTTCCAAAATAAAACAGTAGTATTATAAGTAATAATTCGCAGCTACTTGAAATTTTTCGCCCAAAATATAGACATTATTTGAGAAGAATCTAAAGTATAGTGCAAAATTACCAGTATTGCATGTAATTATATAAAAATTTAAATTTATTTCTCATAATTTAAAATAAATATAAGGAAAATTTAAGTACAGAAAAAACGAATTTTTGTAAATTTTAAAAACAGATTCGATCTATTATAACGTATGATTTTAAGAAGATAGGAATGCATTTTTGAAAAAAAAAAAAAAAGTTTTATTTTTAAAATTTGTTTTTATTAAGGTCCAATCTAAAATACAATTTATTATATTTCAAATTTACATTATTTGTTGAAAATAATTAATACTCTACGCTAATTTATGTCATTCTGAAATTTAAAGTGTTTTCTGACTTCTTTCATATACCGTTATTCATTCATACGTATCTAAAACTGTGATGTATTGTGTTGACTATAAATGTGAATTTATTTCAAAGAAAAATACTTTACCAATTTTCAGTCTAGCAAAGTTTTGAAAACTAACTCTTTGCAAAATAATATCTGAATCGTTCTTTGACAAATTGCATTGAAAACGAACACTGTATAAATTTACATTTTTTGGAATAACTATTAACCTCTATATATGCATTGATTAAAAAAAATAAAAACTTACGAACAAGAATCTATCTGATTCCTTTATGTAAAGAATCATTATTGGAAATTAGAAAAAAACGAGGGCTGTAAAAAAAGTAGTGCAAAGATGAAAATATTCCGTTTTATTTTATTTTATTTTCTTATTTTTTTTTTACCACTACACTATTTACCAATAAGTATGGTACTCTTTCGAATTTAGACGTTTTGTTAAATATCTAGAAAAGTTCTTTCTGAATCATCTTGAAATTTTAGTAATGGAAAAAACATGTTATACTTTATATATTTCAGTAAAAATTGTATCCTGAAGACGAAAAGGCGACCAGGAAAAAACTAAACAAAAATCAAAATGTTTTGGAACACTCTGTAGAAAGTAATGCTTTAAATACATTTTGGCTGTAGCATGTGAATATGAGGATTTTTTTCATTGTCTGAACAATTTTGTATGAGGCTACCTACCACATATATTCATGGAGATATAACGTTTTTTTTTTTTTTTTCCTTAACTTGAAAAAAAAAAATCTACTTTTTTAATTATAACACGTAGGGTATTAGACCTAGTATAAACCATTTTTAGGAAATTTGACATACTATATTAGACATAGTATACTGATATCAGAATGCAAAAATCTTATATATCATGCGAAATATGAGCATTTTCACTAGATAATTTTCACCTACGCATGATCTAGCATTTAAAAAAATTCAGTTACATAATTTAATAGCCATAAATATTGATCAACTTATACGGAATCCCCAAACAATTATCGTGTAAATTTAAAATGTTATGAGAGATAGAATGAACAAAATTTCAGTTCTTCTATTAAAAAAAAAATAAATAAATAAAGGATGATAAGAGCTATCAATATTTATTTACAATCAGCTAACACTGTATTGCCATTGGGCATTGATTGAATCAAAATAAAAACGTGAGTAAATCCTTTATAGTTTAGCTTTTACTTTGAGATAACTGAATTTATTTTCATTTTACCTCTCAAAACATTTTGAATTTACGTGATATTTGTTTGGGTTTCCATATAAGTTGCTCACTACTTTTGGCTATTAAATTATGCAAATGAAATTTTTAAAAGCTAGTGCATGCGTAGTTAAAAATTATTTAGTAAACATGTTCATAGTAGGTGAGGTATTTAACGTTTTTGCATTCTGATTGCAGTATGCTGTGTCTAATGTGGTATGCCAAATTTTCTAAAACTATCATTGCACAGGGCCTAATACCCTACGTGTTATATTTTTATATTTTAAAAAATGGAATTTTTTTTTTTCAATTATTTAAAAAAAAAGTTATATCTCCATGAATATATGCGGTAGCTTCATAAATTTTTATACAGAAAATGAGAAAAGTCCTCTAATAACATGCTACAGCGAAAACATTACTTTTAAAACATTACTTTTTACAGGGTGATCCAAATGATTTTGACTTTTGTTTCATTTTTTACTTGTCCCCTTTTCCTCTACAGAACCTAACCTTTTCAGAAATACATGAGATATAACATGTTTACTAATTATTATTATAACATTAACCAATATTTTAAGATGATTCTTAAAGAAAACTTCTAGACATTTGACAAAATGTCTAAATTCGAAAGTGTCCAAATAATTATTGGTAGATAGTGTATTTCTGTACAGAAACCTTCATGGTATTTTATTATATATATATATATATATATATATATATATATATATATATTATTTTTATATTATTTATTTATTTATTTATTTATTTATTATTATTATTATTATTTTGTAATTGAATGAGGTTAAAGATTTTGTACAAAATTGATGTTATCAAAAATCGCCGGATTTTCTCATCCCCTGTAGTGACAACATAGACAAAAAAATTAACCTACAAGTAAATTTGTATTACATTCTTTCAATATAATTACTAACAAAGATTATTAATTTTGTCAAATGTCGGGAAGCTCGTTCTCACGCTGCCCGATTGTTGATGAAAGCGACGGGCCGCATTACTGTTCGGGCCGGATATGCATACAGTTTAATTAATACTGGAGCATTTTTGTTAACGTCCTTCTATCACACAACTTTTCTTGAAGTGTATTTTTCTTATTTAATCGCGTTTAGATATTTGAAAAAAATCACCGCAAGGAAATTGGTATGAAAAACGGTTAGAGGCAATAAGTTAATAAAAAAAAAAAAAAAAAAAATTAAAATATTGATAAAAATGACCTGAAATAATACGTATTTAAATAACGACGTAAGGATGGACAGTCAGGTGAGATATGGTGAACTGTAAGTTAACTGAGGGGACAAGACGGCTTCTGTTCCATGAGGAGTAAATGTTTGTGAGTTAATCTAGAACGCCCATTTCTGAGGCGGGTAACTATAACATCACGTTTCCGTGGAGCAAGTGTTGGCCTAATTGAAATCTCTGGTTTAGTATTCACGTTCTCTTCCCCAATTGTCTCTAAAATTTTATAACATGTTTTAGATCTTCATATGAAACAGGACAATTTATAGGAACAAGAGTTTGCTTTAATAAAAAAGCACCACAAAACTGGCGTTGTAAAAAATATTACTTACAAACTTTGAATAAACACCATAAAATACAATAAACTCGCAACAATTGTTTCGGGTCGAAACAACACACGACCCTTCATCAGGTGCCTGATGAAGAGTCGTGTGTTTTTTTGACCCGAAACAATTGTTGCGAGTTTATTGCATTTTATGGTGTTTATTCAAAGTTTGTAAGTAATAAGAGTTTGCTTGGTTGCTTTATCAGCAGCTTCTTTGCCTTTTATACCTACATGTCCAAGAACCCAACAAAATGAAATGTGAAACCTCTTTTCAAAAGGTCGTAGAAAATTTTAAAACAGATTTAAATGATGGAGAGCAAGGGTTTAATGGCTGTGGTAACAGAATACACTTTGAGTCTGTGTAGATAATAAACTTTCCATTAGAATGCGAGGAAATAAAATTTATTGCAAGCTCGATAGCAAAACTTTCTTCAGAAAAGATAGCGAAGTAGCCAGGAAAATTGTAACTGATTTTTTTTTTTTTTTTTTTTTTTTTTTTTTTTTAACCTCAGACAACAACACAGGCCACATGATCACCGTTTTGGAACCATCAGTATAGATATCCGCATAGTCTTAGTAATCAGAACGATTTGAAGCGAAAAGGGACTGAAAAGGGACTGAGTTTGATTTGTTAAAAGCTTTGAAAGGAAAAATGCAAGTAATAACTTGAAAATTCTTAGGCGTCATATTTAAAATTAGTCGAGTACGAACATTGAAGGCAATATAAGGTTTGCCTGTCAGGGCATTATAAATTCTTAAGCCGAAATGTGGGATGTACGATGGGCGATGTAGAAACAGATTCTGATAATTATTCTTTAAATGAGGATGAATAGGATGGTAGGTGTGTGAAAGGATACGATGACATAATTCCAAGGAGACCTGTTCTTTTATAATACTCAAACGCGGCTCCACGCAGTCAGTATATAAAATCTGAATGTGAGAAGCGCGAAAAGCAGGGACTGATTTAGACCGGGGCACGCATTATTTACACTTACACCATTATTTTTTAAGTAATACTTTCCTCTTATAATAAACAAAAAATTCTGATTAAAATTTATTTTAAAAGAATTCTGGTGTCCAATAACCATGAGTAAATTCGATTGTTTTACACCGTTCATTTTTTATAATAATAATTTCCTAGTCAAAACGTGGAATTCCTATGATATGCAGTAGAAAATAGTTGTAAAAATATTCCGGTGAGAGAGTGCCCCGGCCTAAATCAGGCTCTGGCGAAAAGCATAAGAATAAATTCTAAGTGCCTTGTGATGTGCAGTGTCTAGTTTTTGTTTTTGTTTTTGATAAGAATTGAACCTGTGTAACCATAAATTTGGCATGTATAGTCTAACCTTGAGCGAATGACTGCTCGATGAATTTTTAATGAAAGACCTCTACCCAAAGAAGTGTTAGACAGTACTTTTAGAATATTTAGTTTTTGTCACAATTTTTCCTTGAGTTTCAAATACGTCTGCTCTGAGCACATGTGTCTGTTACTGTGGAAAGAAGAGGAAAGTGAAGGAAGTATATGGAAAGGCCGGTACAGGTCAGTTCGACGCCAACGTTTCGACGCCAACGGTTGGACACCAGCGTTTCGACGCGGGGGCAGTTCGACACCAGGTCGTTTCGACGCGGGGTCAGTTCGACGCCATACTTTTTTTTCGTACTTTTATTTATTTTCAGAATAAGTTTGCATCATTATTCAAATAAATGCGATATGCCTGATATAATATATATATTTTATATGTTATATATATGCATACTTGCCAACATACTCATTAATATTCCGTAGTATTGTTAGCTCCGCCTTATTTTTCCCACCGGTATCTTTTTAGAGTATTTTTCCTCTTATTCAATCGTAATTGAATTTGGAGAATATTACTCTAAAAAATTATTGGTGTGAGAAAAAGGGCGGGACTAACAAGACTACGGAATATTAATTAGGATGTTGGCAAGTATGTATATATGAAGCGTGATTCAAATACCGATGCTGATTTTGCTCTCTATGCACGTATGATTCCTGCGTTAAGTTTTGTGCCTATCAAAGAACTTGAAAATGCTTTAGAAGTTTTGACTGAGAATTTACCTAATCAGTTAACCCCAATTTTTAATTACTTTGAAGATAATTACGTTGGAAGGATTCAGAGAAATAATCGTCGCCGTCGTCCTACTTTTAAACCAGAAATGTGGTCAAGTTATGCTAGAACCTTAAATAACGAAGGACGCACCAATAATTTCGCGGAAGCAGCGCACAGGTGTCTGCAGGCCGAATTTGGTGTTTCACACCCCACATTATGGAAATTCATAGATGGTCTCAGACGCGTTCAAAAAACAATTAATCAATGTTATGAACAATTTGTAAGTGGAGATGAACCGCCGCACAAGCGGAATAAGTATCTGCGAGTTCATATGAGAAATAAAGTAATAGTTGAAGATTTTGAAGCCTCCCTCATGTCCCGGGGCCTTGAAGTTGGCGTGGGGGCTTCTCACTAACCTGGGACACAAAAAAAAAAAAAAAAATCTAGAAAACTTTTACACATATACACGTATATTTCTTTCAGATATGCATGCAAACAATCGCTAATTCAATAAATAAAAATCAGTCATATTACTTATTTGAATCACGCTTCATATATATAATATATAAAATATATATATTATATCAGGCATATTGCATATTTATTCTAAAAATAAATAAAAATACGAAAAAAAAATTGTGGCGTAGAACTGACCCCGCGTCGAAACGTACGGCGTCGAACTGACCCCGCGTCGAAACGTTGGCGTCGAACTGTTGGCGTCGAACCGTCGGCTTCGAAACGACCTGCTTCGTGGAACGGCGAACCCTCTCGAAGATAATGTGATAAAAGAGTTTACATGTGCATTTTAAATCCGCTGTCTTATTTTATCCATACGTCTCCGTTATCGATATATCTAAACTTTTATTCAGATCTGATCAGTAGAACAGGGACTATCAGTCCCTTATTACCGTTAGATAATTTTAAGCACACTGTCTATGTTCGGGATGTAATAAACAAACTTAAACATATCGTGTTTAAAAAAATAAAGTGAAAACGTATTTCTCCTTAATAAAATTTTTTTATATAAATTAGGTATATTTTAAGAAATTGATACATGAATAAAATATAAGTTTTTTTCTATTTTAAGAAAAAATACAAATGGATAAATGGATAATTTATAACATGATACTAATGATGGAATGTTTTACAAAACGAAAAAGAAAAATGTGTTTTAAGTCATTTACTTCCAAAAAAAAAAAAAAAAAAAAAAAAAAAAAGCCGAAAAAGCAATTTAAAGCATGAAATGACATTTATATGATTCAGATGAGGGATTGAGGATCATAAGTCTCTCATAAAAGGAGAAGATATTATTGAAAGGCTTTAATGTCATTTATTTGACTAAGACTTCTTAATCTCCCCTTGATGAATATTCCATAAACTACCTTTGATACGTAAATGGCTATACCTTCACATAAAATAAAAAAAAAAAAAAAAAGAAAGAAAAATCCTTATGAATGCTTTGAAGAGGAAAACATTTTTTTATGGTAAAATAAGTTATGACACTGTCACAAAATTTAACGCTAAACAACGGATTTAAAAATAATGAGGTGCTTTACTTAATTTTTTATTCTGATATGTTGTTTAGTGCATAGTAATTGAACATAATATAATAAAGAAAGAAAGAAATTACACTATGAAAAGTGACATAGAATACAATTTTATAAATTTTGTCATTGCATATTTTTCAAATGTATGATGGTCTAATTTTGCATGTGAAAACGAATGAAAAGTAACTTATAATAAATCAAAAATATAAAGATTGCCTTTAAATAAATAAAGGAATGTTGTTCGTGATCAACTTTCCATTATTATATGTTTTCTATTGCTGTTCTTTTAATTTTCGTTTAACATAACGTTAAAAGGACAAAATATTGAAGCAAAAATTGCATTCGTCATCATTATGTTCTCTGGCATAGCTGCATACCATTCTATTTTTGAAATCAGAATTGCCACAACTAGAACTCCTACATTGATAAGCTGACGCATCCGCCATTTTCTAGCCAACAAGTCCGGCTGACAATTTATTATTGGTGATTTTTCGGCAATAAATTGCAGGAATAACTCCATAAAAGGGCATCGCCTGTTTATATTTTATTTTAATCCAGAAAGAAGGAAAATATGGATTATAAATTGCAGATGTAACTCGTGGATACCCAGAGCAAGAGCACAACTTTGTAGCGCAAGATTTCCCTTATTTTCAACTTATTTCATTTTATTTTCAAAGTTCTTTGACAAATTTAATATGAATGTACTGTTTTTTTAAGTTTTTGTTTTTAAATTCTTTTAAAATTAACTTTAAAATTACATTTTTTTAACGTGAAGGGTTACAGTTTTGAGAATGTTGGCTATGTTCTTAAAATTGCCAATGTGTTTGTTTCGTGATAAGAAGTTCTAGCTCACGCTCACATGATCTGTGTAGAAGTTTAAAAGCGATAACAACGGTAATCAGGTAACCTAGCTTTTTCTACCGCCAACGTTTTCCCAGATGGGCTAGAAAATGGCGGACAGTGCGTCAGCTCGAACCATATAGGAGCATTAACCACAACTATTTTTAAAAGGAATTTGTCATATGTATTTTCGATGATTATTAAAATGAAAACATTTATAATTTTTTTTTTCGGTATGAAGTCTCCCTTGAAAAAAGAGAGATGGTCATGGAAATGGTCATGGGCGCGTATCCGTGTTTGTGTTTTTTCTCTTCTCGGCCACTCCTTTTTTCACCGTCACAATAGTTGAACAACACGTCGACCATTCATCGTATATTTTTGGTATCAGTGGATCTTAGTTAAACTTACAAGGGAGGGTCACCAATTGTTCAAAAGGTATTTATACGTGTTTTATATCTTCTTAAAGCTCTAACTGAGCTGATAATAAAAATATTCATCTTATCGGCAAATGCGCCCCCTAGTGTGAGTTATTCTCAACTAAAGTTTGTAAATTGCAGGCTCTTCAGATATGTACTTTGAAGAACTTCTATCATTATAATCAATTTTTTAACAGATTCTCGTGCTAATTATGACTGTTTGTATTGTTAGTAAAGTATTTTATTATGTATTTAATAATTATTTTGTGACAGCATTAAATTTATAAAACCAATACTTTATATATGTAGCCATGTGTAAAATATTTACAATCAAAAAGATTTTCCTGTGCATCAACATAATCGATATTTTGGATATTGGCATGGGGAACAATAAAAGAAATTTAATGCACTAACATTGTAATGGAGGGGGGGGGGGGATAAGCGGAAAAATAAATTTCTACTTTTGAAAAATTAAAAATTAAATTTTAGTACCTACAATATAATATTGTAATGAATATGAATATATAAAGTAATAGTTTTCTGCGTTACTATAAAAATTACAATACCTTCTTTTTTACTTTGATTGATTTTTTTTTTTAATACTTTTCATACAGTTTAGCTTTAGCATGTATAAATTTATTGTTGACGCAAAGTAGTTATTAAACAATAAAATACTTTATAACATGTATATTTATTTATTTGTTTTTCAATGGCGCGAATGGTTGCAAATGAGTACTGACTGTGCGGTCGCTGAACTGATAACCGTTTGAAAAGGAGTACCCAATGGACGGTCATCGCAGCCACTTACAGGGATAACAAATTCATACTTTGTACAGGATTCGCACCCAGCCCTACTGTGAGGAAGTTAGGGACGCTAACCACAACAACGGGTGACCTTTACTAATAATATATACAGTGGTTTTTAGAATAAGAATCTTTTACAAAACTGATTATAATGATAAACACTATACAAAGCACATTGTTAAAGAATCTGTAATTAAAAAACTTTAATTGAGAATAACTCGCGCTAGGGGGTGCATTTGCCGATAAGATGGATATTTTCGTTGTCAGTTCAGTAAAACCTCTCAGATGATATATAATATGTAAAAATACCTTTTGAACAGTTGCTAACCCTCCCATGTTAGCTAATTCAGGGCATACTGTAACTGTATCTAATATGCTGATAGTGTCAAAAGTTTGTAAAAATACAACTCAAAGGATACACTAAAATACTCCTTAAAGAAAGAAAAAAACTAGTTTAAGAACATGTTCCTGGAGGGTGCATTGCATACTTGCCAACATCCTAATTAATATTCCGTAGTCTTGTTAGTCCCGCCCTTTTTCTCACACCAATAATTTTTTAGAGTAATATTCTCCAAATTCAATTACGATTGAATAAGAGGAAAAATACTCTAAAAAGATAACGGTGGGAAAAATAAGGCGGAGCTAACAATACTACGGAATATTAATGAGTATGTTGGCAAGTATGGCATTGCAACCAAAATTCATTAAAAGGCATGCAATAACTAACTGTGGGCTAATTCAATACTTTCATTCAATGAGCCATTTAAAACTGTTATTTTTACATTGAAAAGCATTATGGCAGATATAATGGTAATTGTGTCACTGTAAATGAAAAACAAGAAGTAGCATTTCCATAGACAGATGGGGGATTGAGAATTAGATCGTTTAACCCTTTCATGATCACTAAAACGTATACGCGGTCAGGAATTTTTACTTCTAAATAGCCATGACCGTTTATAAATGGTCAGAATTTGTTACTTCTAAATGGTCGTCAACGCAATAAAACGGTGAGAGTTTGTATTTGGAAATGGTCATGAAGGCATATCCGTGTTTGTGTTTTTTCTCTTCTCGGCCACTCCTTTTTTCACCGTCACAGTAGTTGAACAACACGTCGACCATTCATCATATTATTTGTATTTTAGTAGAATGTCAAGGATTTGGTTAAAAAATGCTTTTCAGAATTTATTTTTCTGTAAATGGTTAAGAATAACATTGTATTTCAAAACAGATACAAGGCTTGAGCGAGGCAACTTCACAGAATATCATTGTTCCTTTATCTCATTTTATATTCTTGTGCATAATACTGTAATTCATTATAAAAACAATTTTATTTTAAGTTCGTTGCAGTGTTATAGTTCACTTAATATGTTGTTTTAATGAATAACTTTTATTTTTATTTTTATTTATTTTTTTATTTTTTTTTACTAACAGCATTTCTGTTATTCCTGTTAATTATTATACTAAATAACTAAATATTACTGGCAAGTGGAGCTTTTAGAATGTTATGACTGTCAGAACCGACACTTCCCTTATGAAAATAATTTGTAAAAAATATCAATTTGAAAGTTTGAAGAGTTGGACTTCACCTGAAACATTTTTTTACGAGTGTTTGTAGTCGATAATGTTTACTTAAAAAGTGTTCTATTTATTAAATTAAATATTATTTGAATTTAATAAGGTTAATTTCAAATCAAAAATTTCTCGAAAAGGAACAATACTATTTTTATTTTTATTTTTTAAATGTTTATGATCAGTTATGAGACTTTTTTAAAATTAGTTTAGTAATTTTTAAAATAAATTAAGTAGTGAACGTTAAAGGTTTAAACGATAAAATTAGTGATTTTTATACGAAAATATAAAAGAACACAAGTATTTTTATTTTTATTTTTGGCTTTTGTGTTGGTTAAAAAAAATAAAGTGTTTGGAAAATTGAGAGGAATTATTTCACATCTTCTATAACTAATGGATCTATTGATCGGAAGCTTCAATGCGCCATTTCTATTCTTACTGTTGTTTATTATTGAGTAGTTAATTTATTCTATGTTTTACATATATATACAGTTTTGTATATATACCCTTGACGATAGCTTTAATACCCTGCCCTCCCAGTTAACTCTTCGATGTCTTTTTCTAGTCAGTTTTGGCCTTTTATTGCTTCCGGTGTCAGCTTTTTTTTTTTTTTTTTTTTTTTTTTTTTTTTTTTTTTTTAAGTAATTAATTAATTTAATTTAATTTTTATTATCATTTTTTTTTAAACACTTAACATTATGAGTTTTTTTTTTCGTTTTCATCCCATGCTTTTTCTATGGATTTTGCAGTCTTTTTTTTTTTTTTTTTCCGGTTTATCTATGAGTTCCTAGACTTTTTTCCTCATTTTTTACATTTTAAAGTGCGGCAATTTTCCACAGCACTTTAGAATGTAGAAAACGTGGAAAAAAAACTAGAAATTCATGGATAAACAGGAAAAAAAGACTCAAAAATCCATTTAAAAAAGCATGGGATGAAAACGAAAAAAAAACTCACAATGTTAAGTTTGTAAAAAAAAGAAAAAGGATAACACTGAAAGGAATAGAAGGAAAAAACCGACTGGAAAAAAAGCATCAAAGAGCAGGCTTGGGGGTTGAGGGCATTAAAGCTATCGTCAAGGGCTTAATACGTCTCGCCTAGTATAAAGTGGGTGTTCCAATTTTTAGATTATTATATCTTTTTACTTTTTTTTCGATTGTTTAAAAAAATATTAGACAAAATTGCCAGAAACTTCTTACATGCAAAGAACATTCAAAAACTCATATTTTTCACTATCGATTTAGTCTAGAGTATAATTAGGGAATCAACCACAAATTGAAGAAAAGCGGAAATACTCTGGCTCTTTCTGTGCCACAAAATGCTACAAATGACTTGTAAAATACATTGTTGCACATACTATGTTCAGTCAGAAAAAAAAAAAAAAAAAAAAAAAAAAAACGCAACACCCACTGTAATTCCGTTATTAATTGACGCAGGAACATCTAATAGACATAATTCAACAGGAAATTAAATGCACTTTCTGAAAATGTCGTCGAATTCTAAATTAAGGGTAATCTACATATCAAAATAAGCGCCAATTTTGTTTTTGTTTTTTTTCAAGAGCAACACCCAATTATGACTTCAGATTCGAATTTCTGAGAGTCTGGCAGTGGGGAAAAGTATACTGTTTGTATACTTTATCTTTAGGATTTACAGAGTTATAATCAAAAATGTGTTAGGGGGTTATCTGTAAATGTAAAAAAAATGAAATTAAGATCCTATGAAAAGTAGACAAAATTTTAATGTTTCACACCGGAAATCTTTCAGGAAAAAAAAAAAGAATTATAAAAATTAATAAAAACAGTCACCCTTTTCCAGTTCTTTACGTATCCTGAATTCAGCTTTTTAAATTTCAGGGATGGAACACGGGCGCAGAATTCATACCGGAATCTGTTTAAGAAATTTTACTACCTATAGTATCGTTGATTTAAAAAGTAGAAAATTTTCTTACATTGATAGTGGTATGAATACTGCGCCCGTGTTCCATCCCTGAGATTTGTATATATTTCAGCACTTTTTTTAGATAATTTTAGGTCTATTTAAAAACATTAAAATTGCGATTTGTCCAGACAGTACTCTTTGAAAACTGTGCAAATTTTTTCAAGTAAAAGTGTCTATTATGGCTGTACTGATCACCAATCAAGCTTAAATTTTCTTTCGTAGGTGTAACATAATATACGAAATGAAATAAATATATATATAACAACGCATAAACTAAATTTTTTCAGATAAATTATTGTAACTGTTCATGAAGTAAATATTAAACAATTTTAATCGCACTTACCACTTTTGGGTCAGTTGAACTTTTTGGAACTGTACGATTCGTTTTATAATTTCTGTGAAAATGTAATTTCTTTCGCAACTGCTGACGTAGATTCACGTCATTTGAAAATCTGTAATTCTGTCAGTGGGCGTTTCTTTCGTAATTTGTATGTTAGATGTTTCCTAAGTGTCCAGTGTTCATATTTTTGCAATAAAATATACTATGTATAGAAATATATTGATTAGAGAGAATACAATTATAATGTATATCCATTTGCAATATAATTGTGAATACAGAATTTTTTTTTATGTAATATTTTATTTTGAGAGAATAACGCTCGTAGGTGGATCTTACTGTCAAAAAGACAAAATCCTGTGGTCGCAAAAAGTGTTAAAATGTATTTATAAAAGTTAAAATATATTAATAAAATTTTAAAGACTAAAGTATCCTTAAAATAACAATCCTTCCCCCCTACAAAATAAATAAATAAAAATAAAGCAATATATGAAGCAAATGAAAGCCTTTAAATATGACGGTAGTTAAGAAACGGTTTTACAAGTCTTTCTTGCATTCCAATTCCATTCATTTTTTTTTTTTCTTTTTATTGAATATTTTTAGATTAAACCTATTTTTCTATTGTGCATCAATGTACAATATGAACTGTTTGTAGGGCTGTGGATGCGTCTGAATAGGTGAATATGTTAAATCCTCTTAAAGTCTCTTGAATGCATTTTCACAGTCTTCTGCCCACAGGAACATATGTTTACCTTCTGTCAATTTATGGAGAGGTCTACAATACTTGAAAAACCCTTCGCGAATTTCCTGTAGATTGTACATAAGCTCGACTGCAAAGATCTTCTCGGGATCCGTTCCCACTCCTTCAGCAGAGATTATACGGTCGATGAACTCATTTTACGAAGGAATAAGTTGCACTTGCTGGAATTCAATTTCAGGTTAGCCATTCTTCCTCCAGCACCTTACGAATGTTTCTTAAATGTTTTTCAAAAGTACGCCCCACAGTGTTAATACCGTCAAGGTACACAAGACAGGCTTCCTAGGAAAGTCCTTTTAACACTGTTCTCCGTCAGGCATTCGAAAGTTTCAGGTGAATTGCGTAATCCAAATGGCATAACTTTAAATGGTCACAATCCTTGTGCTGTAGTGAAAGCATATCTCAATTTTGTGAGTTCCAGTGTTTGAAGATTTTTTTTTTTTCATAAGTTTGCCTTTGTATGCAATTTTTTCGTTTATTTATTAGTGAAAATAAACATTATATATTTCTATGCATCTTTTTGAAGAAATTTTACATCCTCTCTTTATTTGATAACTTATTTTATTTTATTTTATTTTTTTAACAATTTTCATTTACAATTAAGTGTACACTTAATTTAAGGGTTGACTGTTTATCTAAGAGGAATTAAGAATTAATTCCGAGGTAAAAAATTTTCAGATTACTCGATGCATAGCTGTCAAACTTTCTAATTTTTAAATTAAATGTATCACCATTATTTCTAATGCAAATTTTTTCGACTATTACATAAACGGAAAATCACTATAAAGAATGTCCGGTATGCATAGCTGTCAATATTTTAATATATTCCGGAGTACTTTTAGCCCCGCCTTCATTTCGCACCACTTTATTTATAGAAAAAAAAATTTCACTATATAACTTCGATAAAATAACAAAAATTTACTCTTAAAAAATAAGTGGTACAAAATAGAGGCGGGGTAAAATTACTCCGGAACAAATTAAAATATCGGCAGCTATGGGTATGCAGTGCTGCCAATTTTTATTTAACTCCCACCACTAAATTTTAATTGAAGCGGTTTCCTAATCGTTTCGAGGCATCTTCCACAGAAATATTCTATGTAATTAGGTAATCGTTACAAGTAAAATTTAACGGTGGATTTTGAATAAAAATTTCCCTCAAATCTGGCAGCACTGCCGGTATGTTGTCTCCTTTGAAAAACAGGAGTCTTGGCAACTTTGCCAATATGTATTTGCACTTATTGTCTGAAATGGTCTGTATTTTTTTAAATAAATAATTAATTAATTAATTAATTAATTTTGAGAAATTGTGAGTGTGTGTTTTTTCCTCCATAGGTCCGTGAATCAATGCTTCTATAATTTGGATAGTGAGGATGAACGGGTTCATAAAAAAAAATAAACAATTACTCTCATCATCTAAATAAAAATTAACGATTTTTACGTTTGTTCCTAATATTAAAGTTTTTTTTTTTTTTTTTTTTTTTTTTTTTTTGGAAATACTTAAAAGAGTATAAAGGATAGCATGATACACATTTTAATTCATTAAAGTCATTTATTTATTCATTTTTGTATTTTGTATGAGAACCGAGTCTGTATTACGGATATTTTATATTTTCTTAATAATCTCATACAACAACGTAACCGCAGTTGTTACAAAGCGCAACATAAGTTAAAGGTTAGTTAAGCACAATAGAATTTCTTAATATATCATGGTTCAGACTTTTAGTCTATAAGAATTATCAATCAGAAAAACAAAATTGGTAATTATATATGCATATATATTTATATATATTATGTAACAAAATGTAATTTTAATTTTTAAATTTTTATGGTGCGTGATCTAATATGAAATAAATAGCTAGATTTAAATCTGCTTCGAGCCTCAGTACGAATAAGCAAATATTTTGACTCATTTGCTTTTCGAAATTTAAGATATAAAGAATCTGATGAAATTCAAAACTCTGACTTACAGTAATATGGTCATTAAAATTCTTTTGGGTATAAATTTTCTATTTTTTGAAAAGAAAATATAAATATTCGTAGTAAGAAAAGATTTAAATGTGCAGAAATGAAAGGGGAAAAAAAAACTAAAATTTTTATTTAATGCAGATGCTTTTATAGTGTAGTATCAAAATATTTTATTCCTTTCAGAGGAGAACAAAAAATGCAAATTATTTCTTTTTCTTTGTCACTCTCATTTTGCTTTTAAAACCAGCATATCAAACAAAAGCCCTTGCTCATTACTTTCAAACTTTTAACTCCATTGTTCTACCCCTTCCTATTGTTAACATATTTAAATTTAGAATTGTTCCATCAAGAGTCATACTGAATCATTAATATGTTAATGCTACATTGATTATTCATAATAACATTTTCTGCTTCTTAAAATTTTATACTTTCTGGTAAATTTTAATTTCAAATGAAGACTAACACTCGGATAAATTCTGAAATATTTATTTTCTTTAGTTCTCGTTAGTTATATAAATTCGGAATAAATTTTGAGATGTAAAAAAGAAATAGTAAATTTATATTACTATGACTTAAGTAAATGTTAAAATATGCATTTGAAAAATAATTTTTTTTAGCACATGAAAATTTATGAAGTCATCTTTTTTATAATATATCTAAAAAATTTAGAATAATTATTTATAACATATTTATATAGAAAATCTTCCAACTGTTATAAAGAGCTATTATATTTTAAAGATTAAAACTCTTTCAGCTATGATATTTTATTCATAAAAGTTAATAATGCACAGTTAATAAGTAAGACGCCACTGATACTATTACGAATCAAATGTAACTTCGATCCCCTAACATTATTATAAAATTACGCACATAATTTCGAGAGCAAATTGTGGCATAAATATTATCGATATATACTTACTTTTACTTAATTAAATGCCCTTTCTTTTGCCGTTAAAGGATGCCGTTAATTAATTGTGTTAGTTGCGGCATTCATTTTATTTTAGTGAATAAAAAAGAAAAAATGAATCCTCTTCGCTAAAGCAATATTTTTTTAATCCCATAAAACTTCGAATTTTTGCTTCAATTTGTGCTGCATTCATTCTGCGATTTCATTTATTTCGACCTCACAATCTTCTTTAATTCATTCAAAAATTGTCAGCACATAATTTTTCTATAACCGCTATGTAATATCTGCTGAATAACTCTATTTGTTTTTAACTGTGTAAAAAAATGATAAGGTAACATAAAAAGAGTTGCCAATATTTAACCCTTATCGCTCGTATGTCCCTTCTGAGGGAACATTAAAAAATCGAGCCACGCCTTAAGGTGTTCCTCGGCAAATGAAATGTTATTTTTCTAAAACGTGTAACTATAGACTACCTTTCGGCTACCGGATAATTTTAACAGAAATATTTATTTTATTTAATGATGAAGTAAAATAAAACAAATTATTACAATTTTTCGCTAGCCAAAAGGTAGTAAATTGGAAACTATACGTGTGACGTTTTAAAGGAACGCCAAAAGCCGTGTCTTACGGAAAATACGCCAAACGCAAAGGGTTAACTTTATTCCAGAGCATTTTTAGCCCTGCCTTTATTTCATACCACTCTTTTTATAAAGAAATTTTTCTTATTTTCTTATAGATATATATTGGAGAAAATTATTTTAGAAATAAAGTGGTGAGAAATAAAAGCGCGGCTAAAAACACTCTGGAATAAATTAAAATGTTGGCAACTTTGCATAAAGCATGTCTCAAGGTGCATGCGGATCCGCCCTTTTGTAAGGATTTTTCCATCCTAATTTTTTTATTTTAAAAAAAAATTACATAAAATATCAAGCTCAATTAATGATAAAAATTGCTATACACTTTTCTGGTACCGAAGAATAAGGACTCTACAAACACTGAACTCTCTATATGAGTATAAATTAAGTTCACAATGTTGTATTAGAATCAGGATTTATTTGTTGAAGATTAATGACTTTCAGTAGTTCATAGTTGCCAACATTTTAATTTATTCCGGAGCATTTTTAGCCCCGCCTTTATTTTCCACCACTTCATTTTTAGAATATTTTTCTCCAATATATAACTACGATGAAATAAGAAAAAATTACTCATTAAAAAAAGTTCTGTGGAATAAAGGCATTGCTAAACATGCTCCAGAATAAATTAAAATGTTGGCAACCCTGGTAGTTTTTAATAAACTTTTATGTCTTCCACCAAGAAAATACTATATTCCTACAATATTTCTAATTTATTCGGAGTATTGTTAGTACCCGCCTTTTATGAAATTACATATTTTTGTCGAGAAATTTTCTTATTATTTAATCGTAGTTATATATTAAAGAAAATTACTTCACAAAAAATGTGGCACGAAGAAAAATAGGTACTAACAATCTCCGTAATAAATTAGAAACTTTCACAATATCGTTTTCTTTATTTTCTGGTATACATTTTACAGATCAAATAAATCTGTTTTACATGAGAAATTTTAATAATTACACTATTAACAGTTACTGGAATATTGAGATTTATCAAACACAATTTCTGGCTAAATTGCATAATTCCACCTTCGAATTACACGCAGGAAAATATGGAAGTTACAAATAACCTCTGGATCAAATTTCAATGTTGAAAGGATCAGCTTTAGTAAATTTATTTGTTATGGTCATCACAAAAATATAGCGTAACCACGTTTCCTACGCCTAGCATTGAGGACGAGACGAAAATCTTGGAGGGTCTCCAAGTTGACCAACAGGTTTGAACTTAGTAACCATCCAGTCTTCCCTAGTTGACTCCGCACTTGCACAGAAGCTTCCATGGTCGCAAGCAATGTAGTTAAAGAGTATGTTCTCTATAATGCTACATAACGATACTACCTACCTGTAATATGCACAGAAGTCTAATCGACGCGTATCACAATAAAAGTTTTCCAGGGGAAGTTTAATAAAAATGTGTCAGTATACATGCTGAGATGTAACCACACGCAGAATCACAGGAATAAAAAAATAGTTTAATAATAGAGTGCTATATGCTAGCAGATATATACCCAATAGAATTTAAAGCAGCATTTTTTCTTTTTTTTCGTAATGACCGTCTCATGTATAAAGTTTAGTGCATTTATTCGCTATACAAGTTGCGATATTGCTTTTCCATGCACAGGGAGCTTCCGGACCACGTCCGAAGCTATACGCCTTGTCGGATTAGGAATCATGGTCTGGCAGAATGCTCAAATCTCTTCAAGTGGATCCGCGGCCAGGGGCGCGGCCTCGAAGAAAGCAGAAGAGGAGTAAAACCCCCGAACACCAGTGTTGCCAAATCTGGCGGACATTTTATAAAAATGGTCAAATTGTATTCAGGAGATCTCAAAACGTGTAAGTCTATAAAAAACAGAAGTCGAAAACTTTTATAAACCCAATACATTTTTTTTTTTTTTTGTGAATATATATATTTTTTTATATATATATATATTTTTTTTTATGTTGGAGAATTGGAAAAAATTCAAAGTAATGGAAGTTACCTTGCGGTATGCAAGGCAAAGCAAGTTATGGCGCATGTAAAACAATTTAGTGTTTAATATTTAAATAATAGCATCTTTATTTATTTATTTTTTTTAATATAGATTGTCCGCCGAAGGTTCGAACCTTTTATCAATCTCTTAGAGAATTCACCGAGGGATTTTAATTTTAATTATTTATTTATATAAACATTATTTAACCTTTTTTTTTCAGATGTTAAAGAATATTTAAATTAAACTTTTCTTGCTTGTTATTCATGAAAATCGTTCTAAAAAAATCATGATACAGTTTATAAATAAAGAATTGTTGGTTAAACATTTTATGAGAATTACCAATGTACAATATCTGACAGCCATTCTTATGAATGATGGCCGTTAGATTAAACATTTATAGTCATAATTACAATGTTAGTTGTACTGAGCCAATGTAAAAAATGATTTTACAATTAAAGCAACACCTGCTGGCGAAAAATTAAACTAATTTGGCAATAAATTATTTGTTACTTTAAAATAACCCCATGTCTCTCTCTACATTTCAGTGAAAACCGCATAGTGTTAGAGACAATAGTTTTTGAATAATATATATATATATATATATTTCTGTGACTTTTTGGTCAACCGGAATTTTACTCGTTAAAAATGTGTTTAAAAAACTGTACAAGTTGGCACTCATGTGCGCGTGTATGTATGATTGTGTGTGTTAAACCTTCGAGGGATTTCGATCTGCAGTTTTTATAATTTAAATTTTTAAACATTCTTTATTCTGTTCATGAAAAAAAAAATATAGCTTCTGAAATGTATAATTTAATACAATTTCTTGTTCTTAATTTCCAACAAAATATCTTGCTGTACATAAGGTGTGGAAATTGAAAAACGCATAACAGGTGACACTTAAAAAAAAAAAATAATAATAATAATAATAATACCCTTTTTTTTTTTTTTTTTTCATTTTAATCTTTGAAAGAATCAAAATCTAACAATTTCTCAAACGTTTTTAAGATTTTTCTTGCGGATCACGTAATATTACGTTTTTTAAAAAAACGAGCCCCATCTTCAGGCGAAAAAAAAAAAAAAAAAACACTGCATATGCTGATGGTGTATATATATATATGCAAGTGACATTTCCAGAATCATTGACTAAGAATAAAATTTGAATAATTTAACCATGAATACTTAAAATCATTTTAATAAACAATATAACGTTTTAGTGGAACACCAAAAGGCGATGCTTACTGTTCAAAATAGAAAAGACCCCGACGACAATGCGTGATGTTTTTCAATTTTAAGTGACTTTTTAAATTATAGTGGGAAAAAAAAAATCTTTCCTTAACAATTTGTGATATAAAACTTTATATATGTAGATGCATTTGAATTAAGCAACTAGATGTATTACGGAAAATATACTGCTTTGTTTTTTTCCGTCAGTGCATAAAAACATGTTTTCACGATAAAACAGGAAAAATATCTTTATTATAATATCAAAATAACTGTTAGAGATTTTTATTTGAAAGGTAGAATGTTGTTCATTAAAGCTACTAATATCCACATAAAACAAGAATGATTAGATGGATATTTTTTCTCCTAGTCCACTTTTCTTTCAAGACACATTTAATGCTAGATAAATTGTTGATTTCATTTACGATTATTTCGTTATTATATTTTCAAGATAAAAAGCATATTATCTTTTTTTTTTCGTTGGGCATTGATTGCAAATTTTTAAATATAGCATCTTCATTTAGGAAAACTTCTACATAATGTGCAAGCTTAAAAATTATTTAAATAAAAAAAATATGTACAAATTTATTTTTAAAAAGCTATTTTTTTTAAATTATTTAATTTATGTTACATTTCTCATGCAGCCATTGAAGCTGAATGGATTTCCTAAGTTTAATTACCATAGCTGCCAAGTCTCTGTTATTTGCAACGGAGAATTCATACCGGAAAGTTTTTTATAAATGCTTTCAGTTTATTTAATTTTATTTTTTCGGCGAAAGTGTACTGTGGGCAGCAAAATAATTCGAACGATAGCAAAATTCCTACATAAATAAAATTATACTTTTACAAAATTAAAGAACACGCTTATATTGAAAGGTTAACTAAAAAGCACAAAATATCAATCTTTATAGTATTAAAATGCAGGGTAAGAAAAAATTGTGTGAGTGACACACCATATTACAGGGTGATTATAAAATAATTTAGAATTAAACAAAAACCATTTTTAAAAAATCTCCCCTGACTGGGCTCGAACGTTAGACCTTTAGGTTCGTAGCCCTGAGCTTTACCTCACAGCCACAGTGTTCACCTAGGGAAAGTCTTTTTTTACAATATAGATTTTTTGTTTGCTCACAAAGAGGTTACAATCATACATACAGACATACATACAGGTGAAGCTAATAAAAGCGTGTTAAAAAAAGTAACTGTTTTGTTAAATATATCCTTGTCGAATCATGTTCTTAGTCAGTCTAAGAACATGATTCATATTTCGTTTAGATCAGATTTGGTTAAGCCAGAATATATGTATATATACTTAACAAGACATTCAAGATGGGGAATGAAAAAAAAAAAAAAAACTTTTTTTTTTCAACTGATATGCTGGGATGAAAAACAGGCCTCCCAGCGTTCCTGAAATTTTAGGAATCATTTTGCTACATTGTCACTACTATTTTAAATGAACACTTATTCACCTAATACAGACCGCGCAGCGTTCCTTAAAATTTACTAGCGTTTTATTATACTGCCACCACCATTGTTAAAAACTTTTTTATTCAAGGTTTTAATGTTAAAGTATTAGGTAAATAAGTGATCATTTAAAATAGTGGTGACAATGTAGCAAAAGATTCCTAAAATTTTAGAAACGCTGCGAGGCCTGCTAATGTTTAAAAAGAAGACCTTCAAGAAGAAAGTGTTTAACAATGGTGGTGGCAGTATAATAAAAGGCGAGTAAATTTTCAGGAACGCTGCGAGGTCTGGAAAGAGATTTTTCAGCCATCAGTATTTCTATATAGAAATCTTTATCATACTTTTACAGTTATTTCTGTGATTTTATAGGTGACCAATTTTTGTCGGAAAATACTGGTGGCAAAAATAGCGGAACTCTTTCATCCCTGGATATGTTCAAATAATTATTAGTACATGCGTGCCATTTTTGTTTAAGGGCAATTAAATTAAAATCTGGAACACGCAAAATATTTATAATCAACTCTGCCAATTAGTGTTGTACGTATGCAATGCTTATTAAATTTTGTACCTTCCATTTACTTTCTACCGTATTTTATTAAAACTATTACTGAGTTAGCTTTTATATAAATCTTTATTATTGTGCACTACTCCTTATATTTGCATTTTAATATAATTAAGGAAAATTTGATAAAAGCTGGATCTTAAGCTAACAGAAAATAACGACCACTGGCTATTATTTAGTTCCGAAAAAGTTCTCACTGTGCCTTAGCAATTTTCTGATACTGGCAACATTTTAGGGGAATTTACCCCTTATTTAATTGTAGTATTCTGTTTCTAAAGCGTTAAAAAATTTCGATAAAGAATAACGGTATCCGAAAATCAGAGCGGTTGGCAGTTTTACTTACAATGTTATAAGGGCTAACTGACCAAACTCTACTCACTGAAAATTCCAGCTTTCAGTTCTAAGTAAACACTTCTTTTCACACCACATTATGATCACGAATAAGTTTCTTTACTATATAATTACGACTAAATAGGAATAAAATTGCTGTCCAATAAAAGTAGCGTTAAAAAATGGCTGGTACTAACAATGCTTTGGAGTAAATTTAACCCTTATCGTTTGCATGCCCCTTCTGAGGGGACATTAAAAAATCGAGTCACGCCTTAAGGTGTTCCTCTGCAAATGAAATGTTATTTTTCTAAAACGTGTAACTATAGGTTACCTTTCGGCTACCGGAAAATTTTAACAGAAAGATTTATTTTATTTAATGGTGAAGTAAAATAAAACAAATTATTACAATTTTTCGGCAGCCAAAAGGTAGTAAGTTGGAAACTATACGTGTGACGTTTAAAAGGAACGCCAAAAGGCTTGTGTTACGGAAAATATGCCGATCGCAAAGGGTTAAAATGTGGCATACCTGGATATAAGTTCATAGAGAAATGTCTTCCAACTTTTAAGTACCACTTTTTCTATTAGTAATTTCAGTCATACTTAATTACAGAAATTGCATTTATAAATAAATCAAAAATACTTAAAATAAATAATTGTATGTAAAAACTAGAAGACTTGTCAGCAATGTAGTTGAGATTTTAATTCAAAATAAATATTTTAAAAAATCCTTGAAATATACATCAATACTATAATATATTCATTTGTAAGAGTAATTCTTTCGTCAAATGTTGTAGAAAAAAAAGTCATTTCAGTACACTCGATTGACTTTTAGTCCAAAATAATAAATTCCCTTTTATAAAATATTTTGTTCTGAAACATTAAATAAGTCTTCGGGCGTTTCTTCTAAATTTTACTTAATATATTCCTTAAATAAATAAATTTTTAATCTACATACATAAATAGGTATTATCTTTAAAGACGAAATATCACATTTCTGAAAGTGGTATCAGCCCAAGAAGTAATGTAAGCAATTATAATAATTATCTCTAATTTTTAACGGTAAATCATTTATTTATTTATTTTTTATTCATTCACGTTTCACGTGCATCATCCATCAATGTTCTAACTCCGCTTCAGTATAGCTTACGACTGTTATTAAGCTGTTCTCGAATAAAAAGTCAAATGTTAAGAAAAGTCTCCAAATATTTATACTTAAGCTTTGTTTCGGAGATAATATTACATAAAATGTTTATCAATATTTTTTAACAAACATTTTATTATATCATTAATACAGTAAAGCACCGTTTATCCGTCTCTCGTTTATACGTCTTTTACATTTATACGTCCTTTTAGTGAAGTCCCGATTCACTCCTATTCATTTTAATGCACAAATTATTCGTTTATACGCCGCTAATATCGGTTATACATCTTTTTCACTTTACTAAAATTCGCAAAATTTCTTGACCTGTCATTATTTTTCATTCTAAATAAGACGGATTTTTCCTAGAAAGCATCTTAAATGGAGGAACACAGGAAATATCGAAGAATACTGATCAAAGAATCAATTGATTTCACAGTAGAATTTTTTAATACTCATAGACAAGCAACAAATCAGACGAATATAAAAGATTTTTAATGTTATTAAATAACTATCTGTATGGACATAAATCGTATGCTTCTTATTAAAGATACGCACTATATATAATCAATATTCAAAATGTGTTCATATAATTCATAAGAAATGTAATATAATACTCAATATATGATATAAGTATGTAATTAGTACCTAGTCACGCATTAATAGTACGATTTTTCTCACTTTTTATAATAAATCTTTTTTTGAATTAATTATTGTCTTTAAAATAGTATAATATACATTTCGATTATACGTCTTTTCATTTATACATCCTTTTACGTCAGTCCCTTAAAAAACGTATAAACGGTGCTTTACTGTATAATTACTTTAGTAAATTATCGATTATCAATATTTTCACAGCTCAGAAAGAGAGGTCACGAACTGAAAAATTCAGTTCGGAACAAAATAGTGCAGAACTGTGGGGTACTATGAAGGTAACAGTATATTAAAGCAATAGCGCGCATTAGCCACACAATCTCAGGAAAAAAAAAAAACTTTTAAAGTTTCAGTAATTGTTTAAGTAAAAGTTATTTCGGTAAAGAGTCAACGCGCCTGTGACGTAGTTGGGAGCATGCGCAGCTGCAATCAGGAAATCTCCAGTTCAACGTGACCCAAGTGTAATTTTTTTTTTTTTTTTTTTTTTTTTTTTTTATCAAAGCATTTTATTTTACTTTACTTTATTTTTACTTTATTTCATAACTAAAACAAAGCTAAAATAATTTCTTTTAATTATAGAAACTTAACCTATAAAAATTACAAATGGAAAAATATAACTATGATATCAACATATATATATATATGTACAAAAATTAAATAATTACCATTTATTAAATTTTCAAATTTTATGATTAAACTACAGAAACATTCACTCTTTATCGAAATTGTACTTAAGTAATTTCTGAAACTTTAATGAGTTTTTAAACGAGGTTGTGTGGTTAGTGCGCGTTACTGCTTTAATATATGGTTGTCTTCATAGTATACTACAATTGCCAGTAGGCGTTTCTCTCCCAATTTGTATGTTATTTATTTCTTAAAAATATACAAAATATTCATATTTGTACTTTCAATATACAATGGATACAAATAATTTGATCAGAAAGAGTATCATTAATGCATATTCATTTATAATACAAATTTGAATACAGAAAATTTTGTTCTGAAATATTGAAACGTAGAAGAATAACGCTCACGGGTGGACATTACGGTCAAGAAAGCAAAAGCATGCGGTCGCGAAAGTATTAAAAGATATTTATTATTATATACATACCTGCCAATATCCTAATATATATTCCGTAGTATTGTTAGCCCTGTCTACTTTTTCACACTAGTATTTTTCTTCTTATTCAATCGTCATTGCATTTGTAGACTATTACTCTACAAATTGACTGGTGTGAAAAAAAGGGCGGGACAAACAATACTACGGAATATTAATTAGGATGTTGGCAAGTATGTATATATTTTTGCAACATTTTTCACTATTTCAATGCAATAAAATTTTACGGTACCTATAAAGCGTAAAAGTTTGCAATTGTGTATATAACCCTTTATACAGTAAAGTCTCGTACAACGCGGGTGCAAGTTTGAATTATGAATATTAAAATTTTATTTTTTAACACCACTAATTTTATATTAAAGCAATCCCTTTATATAAAACACTTAATCGAATATATAAAACAGTAGATTGGTACTCTAAAAATTTAGTGGTGTTAAAAAATAAAACTGTTTCATTTCTTTGTCATCGTTGCCACCGTGTTGTATGTGACTTTACTGTATCTAAATAATTTTATTTTGGGAAAAATAGTTTGAAACTTTTTTATTATATTTCTTTATGCATGAGAATCATCTCATATTAACACTTTCGCGACAGTCTGATTTTGAATTTTTGACAGTAAGGTCCACCTGTGGGCGTTATTCTCCTATGTTATAATATTTAAGAGAAAAAAAATCTGTATTCACATTTATATTAGAAATGGATATACATTATAATTATATTCTTTCTAATTAAAGTATTTGTATCCATAGTATATCTCATTGTAAAAATGCGAATATTGGTTATATATTTAAGAAATAAATAGCATACAAATTGCGAAAGAAACGCCCAGTGGTGGACTTACAGATTTTCAAATGACGTCAGCGGTCGCGAGAGTGTTAAATTTAGCTTAAACTATAGCTTAACTATAGGGAAAGCTTAAACTATAGGGACTAATGCTTAAACTATAGTCCCAATGAAATCTTGTAGTAAATTTAAGCTATACTGAGGAATTTTTTTTATGGGACTTTAATGTCCCGGTGGGATACAAAGGCTTAATATATCTTTTAACATTTTCTGCAACAATCGATGTAAATGGATTTTGGGTGCATTAAACAAAGAATTTTATTGATAAATAATAAGATTGTATATAACTATCGTGCACTAATTAAAATATATTTCAAACTTTATATTTCTACATAATTGAAATATCTATTACAAATATATCGCTGCCAACGACTGCAAAGTTTTATTACCAATTAGTCTAAGTAATTTTTAACTTATTTAAACAAAAATAACTGAAAAAACTATAAACTATTTCTCTTTAAAATAAATGGTGTCAAAAATTGGTAGCTACGTATTTGCCCCAAACCATACAGCAAACTGAACCCTGAAACGCAAGATATATATATATATCTTGCGTTTCAGGGTTTATATATATATTATTATTATTATTATTATTATTATTATTTAAGTGTTTTTCTTTCTTACTTATAGAATATTTCTTTATTTTTTATTTGCGAACACTGCGAATAGTATTTTCAGCAATAACTTTTGAATTATCTATGATTGAAAGGCAGTCTTCTGATTACAAAGTAACTATTATAAGAAAATGTCGTGTCAAAAGACACTGCCAACAAGGCACAAAGAAAGACTTCATTTTTTTTACAAAAATAATTCTTTCTTTATTTTAGCTAAGAATTTTCGTCAAATATTAAATTTTATATGCATGCCAAATATTGTATTTATCCCAAACATTATATATAACCATAATAATTTATATCAGTTTTTGGCTTCAATACAATATGATCAAACAAAATTATTTTTTAATAATATTCATCTCTTAGAAAATTAATAAGAATTTTTTAACACAACAAAAATCAAAATTGAATTTTTTTAAGCTAATGTTATTTCATTTTTATTTTTTATTCAGCATAATTTTTTCCAGTAATTTTATTTTCTTTCCTCCTTTTTCTTAAGTTCTACAATCGTTATAGATTTTATTTATAACTTTATATGTAATAAAATATTTATAGTACTTTTGAAGCAAAGATTATGTTTCACTTAAAAAAGCTTTATTGCCTGATGTGATCAAGGGAGGAAAAAAAAACTTTCATATCATTTGGAGACATAAAAAAGACATAATTAATTTTTATTCCAAAATTAACTCAGTTAATGAAATTAATGTCTTTTTTTGGGTGGTCGCATGGTGGTTTTTCCTGAAAAATGAACATAATATTTCCTTCTGAAGGGCTTTATCAATGGCATTTAGATTTAGTAGTAACATAATTTAATATATCCAGCAAAATAAAATTTGTTTTATATTTGGTGAATTATTAACATCAATGCTTTTGTTTACTATGAGTTTTTGAAAAGCATCTTTTATGCAAATAACTAAGTTTTTATTTGTCTTATGGGGATATTCAATAATTAAAATATATATATATATATATTATATATTTTTATTTTTTTATTTTATTTGAAATTTGTATCATGAGAAAAATATTTAAAAATATGGAGAAAAATTAACAGAAATATATTAGCAAATAACAAATAAAACTTAAAATTCACAGTTTTAGTACTACTTTTAAAAAGATTATGGGCCAGTTTGCGTTTATCTTAATAAAAAAAAACTAAATATGAACCTGGACAAAAAAAAAAAAAAAAAAAAATCAAGATATTATGAAAAAAATATATTTATTTTAATTTCGAAGGAAGTGAAAGTTAACTCTTGCTTTCAACACTATGTTCATGGGACCTTCCATCAGTGTTTTAAAATTAATAACTTTTTTCGATATATGAATCAGATTATTATCAATAGATTTAATAAAATATAGTACACGTAATTTGAAAATCTGGAACTCAGCCAGTGGGCGTTTCTTTTACAATTTGTTTGTAATTTATTTCTTTAAAATGTACGCAATATTCATATTTGTACAACTAATATACTATGGATATAAATACTTTGATTAGAAAGAATATAATTGTAATGTATATCCGTTTGTAATATGAATCTGAATATAGAAAATTTTGTTCTGAAGTAATGAAACTTAGAAGAATAACGCCCACAAGCGGACCTTACTGTCAAAAAGACAAACACATGCTGTCGCGAAAGTGTTAAAGAGCTCAAATTCTCCGCCCTTTTTTCAGGACACTATGAAGGAAGAGAAATTCCCGCCTTTATTCATAGCTGCCAAGTTTTTTAATTTATTCTGGAATGTTATTAGTCCTGCCTCTTTTCCACACCGTTATATTTTCAGAGTAATTTTCTTCATATTTAATCGCAATTATATATTGAATAAAAAATTTCTACAAAGATTACGGTGTGAAAAAAGGGCGGGGCTAACAACATTCCGGAATAAACTAAAAGGCTTGGCAGCCATGTTTATTGCTGCCACTTTTTTTTTTCTTTAATAGTCTCTTTTCTATCCAGTTATGACACACTTCCATAAAAATGCAGTAGACATTTCTGTATGATAATAGTAGTAGGAAAAAATATAACATTTTGCGATTCCTGAATGTGTGCTAAAAAATAGGTGGGGATTTCGAGCTCTGGTAGTTACAACATTCCGGATTAAATTTTAAAAGTTGGCATGCATGTAAAATACATATCTGCAAATCTACTAATTAACAAATTGTCGTCGGTGTATTTTCCTATTTTGAACAGTAAGTCCCACCCTTTGGCGTTCCTCTAAAACATTATATTGTTTATTAACACTTTCGCGACCTTGTTTTAGTCTTTTTGACAGTAAGGTCCGCCTGAAGGTGTCATTCTCTAAAGTTACAATACTTTAGAACAAAATTTTCTATATTTACCTTTACATTACAAATGGATATACATTATAATTATATTCTTTTTAACCAAGTATTTGTATCCATAGTATATTTCACTGTAAAAATATGAATAGTGGGTACAGACTTATAAAATAAACGACTTTCAGATTACGAAAGAAACGCCCACTGGCGGAGTTACAGATTTTCATATGACGTGAATCTACGTCAGTGGTCGCGAAAGTGTTAAAATATTTGACGTATTCATGGTTAAATTATTCAAATTTTATTCTTAGTAACTGAATCTGTAAATGTTATTGGCATATATATATACACCAGCAGCATAAAAATTTTAAACACTGACAAATAATATATATATATATATATATTTTTTTCTTTTTAAGAAAAGTTTTTTTTTTTTTTTTTTTTTTTTTTTTTTTTTGAGGAACGAATGAAGGTGGGGCTCTTTTTTCATGAAAAACTTATTTTTACGTGACCTGCAAACAAAATGTAAATATTACGAAAAATTGTCAGTACCTGCCTTTTATTTCTCTGACATCAATCTATTTTTAGAATATTTTTCTTCGTATTTAATCGTAATTACTTTTACAGAAAATTTCTCTAAAAATAAAGTGGTGTAGAAAATGTGGCGTGTTACAGCAATCTTCCGGAATATTAATTAGTAAACTAGCAGGTATAAAAAAGAATTACTGATACTTAAAATTTTTTGCTATTGAACGAGTATACCGTAAAGTCTCGTACAACGCGGTTTGCCTCATGAATATTACAATTTTATTTTTTAACACCACTAATTTTATATCAAAGTAACTGCATTATATTAAAGCTAAATCGAGTGTATGACCCAATACAATGGTACTTTTAAAAATTTAGTGGTGTTAAAAAAACTGTTTTATTTATTTGTGATCTCTGCCACCGCGTTGTACGAGACTTTACTCTAATTTACTGTTCTATCTTCGTTAAAATACTTACGCATGTGTATTTTCATTATAAACTGTGTGTAAAATATTATTGATAGACATTCCTATAAAACTAAATTTGTTATAGCAACTGTAATACTGAACAAGCGTATGGAACTAGATACAAACTATTTTTAGGGAAGGCTTAATGATGCATACTTGCCAACCATCTCATTAATAACCGTACAACTGCTAACGCCCCTTGAAAAAACACCCCTTTTCTCACACCACTATATTTTTAGAGTTATTCTCTCCAAATGTTGTTACGATTAAATAAGACTAAAATTACTCTAAAAAATTTTTGGTGTGAAAAAAAAGGCGGGTACTAAAAATTGTACGGTTCATAATGAGATGGTTGGAGAGTATGATGATGTCATATAAAAGAAATGGTTGCGCAGGTTAGGAACTTAACCGGCCCTTTTGCTATAAAAAGTCATACTTTTATCGCTGACAAAGTTGGTTGACCTCTATCTGGCACAATTATCTTGATGTGAAATATTATGTTAAAATTGAATTAATATGTAAGAATAAATTGTTATTTTCAGTACGTTTGGTTGTTCTAATTTTCAGTTTAGTAAATTGTGCTAGTCGAAAATCAATATGATCAAAAGTAGGGCATTTATGTTTTATCCTAAAGACACAGACTTGTTTTCTGGGCTGGTCATTTTGCATGCTTGTTGGAAATGATTTACCGAAAAAATATATAGTTGACACTTTTTCGAAGATGAAGTTGAGAATTAATGAAGCAATAGTTGAAGAACATCAGTTTTCGTTCGCATTTTTAAAAATATTTTAAGTTTATTTACAAGAAAACCTTAACCCTAAACTTTCGTTCCGGATAGTTTCATTTGTAATTAGGGTGTAATCGGTAAGTGCTAGCAATACACTAATCTCTGCGAAAAATATCTTGAAATGTTCATGGGACTTGGGGAAATATATTTTAATATATATATATATATATATATATATATATATATATATATATATATATATATACACAACATTGTATATAACTTTTTAACTATATATTTTTAGCATATATTTTAGTTATTTCGTAGATCTATTAATTTACAAGAATATTTTTATATTTCACTTGAAAATTTTATGGAATTAAAGATTTTTCAAAACTTAAAAATTGTGTTATAAATTCTAAATTATGACGGAAATAAAATGATAGCGCAGATTTATTTCAATGTTTATACTTAAATACATGGTTTATAAGATTTTTTTTTTAAGTAGCACGAAGAATTTAGGGACATAAAATTCTTAGAAATATTGTTCAATCATGTTTCTTGTGACCACTGAAACTTCTGTGCATATATTAACTCAATGATCCCACCGTTAAAACATGGGTGGTAATTATTGTGGTTGAGAGAAAATAAGCGATAAGCGAACGCAGAACAAACATTCCCCGCCCTCCCAAATCTCAACTTGACACCCTTTCAAACGTTTAGAATCGTCCACTACGCTGGTGCATTAAACGTGGGCGCACTATACACGTTCTGAATAAAGCTACGAGGGATGGAAATAAATAGTGCCAATGTAGTTTAGGAAGTCCCAAAATATGAGGCATGCGCAAACAGGATACAGAAACAGTGACGCGGTGCTGTTGCCTATTTGTAAAATGTAAAAAACAATCTATCCAGTTAGAAGGGGTTGTGTGACGTTACAGTAGGCAGTGCCCTTTTTTCCGCTCTAAATCATGTTTACAAAAGATAATCAGCTGTCATGGATTAAAATTGATGTTGTCCATAGCAAATATGTATCTGAATATGCTCAAGCATTACACGAAGTATGAGGTAGTCTTGGAGGAATAATATAAGAAGAGGTGACATTTCCGGAAAAAAAAAAATACAAAATTGTAACCACAGAAGACTTTAAGTAACACAATTATATACAAGAAATTATGCATTGTTATTGTGAAAATATGGAATATGGAACATTCGAGACGAAAGTTCTTGTAAGTATAGTTGCCAATGCTATTAAATAAATGTCAAAAATCAAGTACAGGAGTACTAGCCAATGTATTAGTAGACCCTATATGGTTTCTGAGGTAGCCTTGCTGATATTGCGGCAGCCGTTTTGAGTGACAACAGTTAACTTCATTTTCCCTGTATGCTCATACGCAGTATGTCAACTTCTTTTATATCCTTCCTCCAAGGGGGAGATAATGCGTTGTCGTGGACGATTGCACGATGGGTAACAGTATTTTGAGGGATTCGGAGTGAGATTGTAGATTTGCAATCAATTGGACAGCCATCGATTCACCTTTACCAAATTGACATTCTGAGGGGTCATATTTAAGTAAATGATCGATGGACTGGCGTTAATTATTCGTAGAAGTTTTTCTCTGTCATAAAAGGATGTGACACAGGGCGTGTACAGGTATGGAACACGAGCGCAGAATTCATAACGGTATTTGTTTAAGAAATTTCTATATCTATAATATCATCGATTTAAGAGGTATAAAATTTGCTTAAATTGATTGTGGTGTGAATTCTGCTCCCGTGTTCCATTTCTGCTTGCATCACCGCACCCGGACGCTCTCATAAAAAATCAACACCATGATAGCGGTATCCGGCGGCACACCGAATTGTGGAAGAATATTATTAACTGTTTTAGCAGTTATGATGTAGGAATGTAATGTAATTTCGCCTGTAAGTTCGTTATAATATTTTATAACAATGTTGTCACTACTATGTATAAAACCTTTATATTTAAAATACAATTTTACAATTATTTGTAAAAATTACTCTTCCAAATCTTTCTTTTTTTTTTTTCTTTTTTTCAATATATTTTACGGATTTTTTTTTATTTTTTTATTATTATTAATATTTTTTATTCGTTGATGTTTTGGTAATTTTAGAGTCCACTAACCCATTAAAATTAACGAAATAATGAATTGAAAATTCCATGTATTTTTTAATTAACACGTATAAAATTTCAGATGCAACTACTGTCAAAGTAATATTTTTAAAGTTGAATATTACCAAAATTCTCATGTATATATTAAAGCAATTCTTATGTGCATATAAATGTAAAATATGTATAATACCAAACAATAAATCCTTCTGTGTTTAAAATTGGTAAAACAAAAAAATTAAAAGGTTTTGTAAAATATTTAAAAACATGCTTCATATAGAAAATTAAAAATTATTTTTATCTCAAAATATAGTTATAATACAACGCATTTAAACAATTTTAAAACTTGTACCTTCTTCATGAAGATTTTCCACTTTTCAGAGGAATTGTTTTAAGATAAAACATTCATATTTATTTTTACCGTTAAAATCTACACCTTAAACTTACAAAAAAAAAAAAGCATTAAGAAATTAAAGCAACGTAGCTATTTATTATAATATTCAGATCATTAAAAGTGAATATGTTTTAAACTGAAAACTAAATATTTCAGAATATTTTTTTTAAACAAATATATAAACAATAACGAAATTGTTTTTGGTTAAAAAAGTACGAATTATAAATATTTTTCATGAATCATGTGACCCCCCCCCCCCCAAAAAAAAAAAAAGATTTATCTTGTAACAATTTGGTTTAGTTTCTTCATTTATGAGAAACTTGTTTTTTTCTATCTAGTCAGTTAAATTTAGCTTAGGCAGAGAATTTCAATTAAGCCTGAGAGTTACCTTCAAGTAAAAATTAAGTGGAAGCAAAGTAAAATTTAATTTATAAGGTAGTGTTTTTGGTTAATATATTAAGTTTAGATTAGATTATATGTAATTAAAAAATTCCTTTTAATTTTAAAAATAAAGGAAGCTCAAGCGTCGTGTAAACTTTTCAGCAGTTTTAGTTTGTAAACTAAATTATTACATATTTTCCCTTTTATATTAAAAGAAAATTGTTTATTTGTTAATAAATATAATATTTAAATTAAAAATTTTTATATTCATTCCTGATAGTATAAAATCAAACTTAAATTTAATGATATGACTCTTTAAAAAAAAAAAAAAAAAAAAAAAAAAAACTTATTTTTTTTTAATTTATTCTTATGACGTAGGATAGTCCGGGATTAGTTAGATCGCATCTTTTTCTTCTTCTTCTTTTTTTTTTTTTTCAATTAACCGTTTAAATTTGTTTTTACGTTAATAACTATTTGTTTACTTTCAGAAACAAGCCACCATGGAAAACTTGAAAATATTAACTATCAATATTAATTACGAAGCTCAAACTGACACCAAGTCACTTAGGGTAACCTTCCCCTATTGCTAGGTAAGTTTGCACATGCCATGTCACATGTTTAATGTTCCGATAATGTAGCCATTAAAAAAATGAGCAAAATTTGTATCAAATCTTAATTTTTACATCCAGCGAACGAAAACACAATATAACCTACAGAAAGTTATTTATGCAACATTCCTCACTAAAGCTATAAACTTAAAAACATGCAATTATGCATGAGAGAAAAAAATACTTAAATTGAATAATAATCAATTTTAATTTATAAATAGAATTAATTGCTTTTATTGATATAATTTTGAATGCACAGAAGCAAAAAAAAAAAAAATCGTTCTTCTGGTAGTAATACAGGATTCATGCAACCGACGTTTGTACAAGGCACAATGAGTGCATTTGAGCACCCGGCTTACTGCTTTCAAATGATTTAAGACAGCAAAAGCACATATTGTCCTTGTCCGCAACATTTTCGCTCATCATTACATGTCTCTAGATTCTACGTTGTCGTTTGGTTTTCCTGGCGCTTTTTTTTTTTTTTTTTCGGAAAAAGCTTCTTCTGAAAATGTTTCTTCATTTGTAGCAGATTTCTTTTCTTCTGGCTTGCAATTATTTGTTCTTCCTGGCTGGATTCCTCAACCTCAGTCTCAACTTCATCTGATGTTATGTAATCTGATTTTCAGTTTATTATTGTAAATACGTATTTTAATACTTTACGATTTAAGTGTTTTTACCCATTCTCGTAGCCGAATGTTTAGTTCTCTCAATTTCAGTTGCTAGGTGCTAGATTTGAATACTTGTTTTTAAGTGAATGTTTCTAGTACTTCGGAATACACTTTAATACAAAAATTCCTAGTCTAATGAGACTTTATGTTGAAAAAAGTAGTGTGACAACGCAAACGAAATCTTTATATGTTTAATAGCATGAAGTGATATGTCATTTAAAGTTAATGATTTTAAATTAATCTATGCAAATAATTGCATGGTATGTTTTTATGTTAATAATTCTATATGATACTCGAGTTATAATTTGGTTCATAAGTACATAAACTTTCCCACTGTTTTCCTATGAAGAAATAGGTGTGAGAGCGTGCTCCAATTTAAATCTATTTCTTCTCTCTCCCGTCAAAACCATTGGGTGAGAATTTACATTTTATTTTCTCATGGTCATGATATTTTCAAGTTGATGGGTCTAAAAGTAACATACCAAAAGTATTAAATACAAACCTATACCATGATTTTTTGTTTCTTTACATATCACATGCTAGCACCAGTCAAATAATTTTGTAGTGAAATACACTGTAATTTCAGGCATATAATGCGCAGGCCAGATAGCTCAGTTTTGAACCGAAAATTTTAATTGACAACTAAAGTTTTTTTTTTTTTTTTTTTAATATCTGTTTTATCAAAAATGTATAGAATTTTCTGATAAATAAAATTTCTGATAGAGAAATGATGTACCTGCGGATCATACGCTGCAAATTTTGGTAATTTTGTTAACTTTAAGTCAGATGTCATTCTTATAGTTATTATACACTTTTGTGGTAATTTCTTTCTTTCTTTCAGGTTTTTTTTTTTTTTTTTTTTTTTTTTTGAGATGAAGTTTATCAAACCATAGCCTCCTTAACTACATGCCTGTCGCGTGGCTCATAAACTTGGCAACAGTTGCAGCGGTAGACAACGCCACCTGGTACAGATTGCGTGACTTTTTTATTCAATTGTCGCCAATAATTTTAAGAAGTGATACATGACATATATAATCGACGTTTCTTCGATTCTATTCGCCTTTTATTTATATCATATCCCACTTTTAAAAATTTTTGGTGGCTGTTGAATAAAAAAATCGCGCAATCTGTACCAGGTGGTGCTGTCTACCGCTTCAACTGTTGCCAATCTTCCGAGCCACGCGACAGGCGTCTAGTTAAGGAGGCCATGATCAAACACTGATGCAATCTCCCTATGACTGAAACGCACTATCTTTTCCAAGATAGGAATATTTTTTTACAATACGTCCAAAGCACATTTTCTAGCATAAATGCAAAATTATACACGCGTACATACATGCACATATGTATAAATAATTTCTGGGTAATTATGTTAAAAGGTTGCTGAAAATAAATATGAGATATAATTTGTAATTTTTTGCACAAATTTTAAGAGTAGATAATGCGAATAATCGTAACATTTTTAAATAAAGAAATATATATATATATATATATATATATCTTTTCTCTCTTTTCATTGTCTTCTTAGTAAGAAGCTGAGAAATTTTCATAAATAGTGTTACCAAAAATGATTTTTTTTTCTTTTAATTATTTTTCCAAAATTTGCATTCGAAATTTCTTTCACATTGAAAATTTTTGATTTGGGTATTAATGCCGAATAAATACGCTTAGTTCCTAAGCCTGGGTTGTACAGCCTCTGTGGATGGAGGGGGAGAGTAATTGGTTCTATCCCCGAATTAGAAAATATTACCTTTAAAAAATATGTTGTTAAGAAAACGGTTACCAAAAATGCTACTGAATAAATTAGAAGAATTTTTGGCAAGTCTACCTCTAATAATAGTAATAAATTTTTGGCACAAAATAAGCAAATGCATTTAAGAATAAATTTAATTTAAGAAAATGGTAGTGGGTGAGACTTATCAACTGGGACGATTTGAATCCCGTGCAAGAATATTTACGTAGAGAAAAGTAGACACCACTATTAAATAAAAAAAAAATCATCTTATTATTTTAACGATGGCGGTCTGACGAATATAACGCAAAAATAATTAATAGGAAGTATCTATGCAGGAAAGCTTGTCCCGGGCACAATTAGGCTCTTACAAAATAATAATAATAATAATAATAATAAAAGCAACTTAATTACTGAAAAACATTATTACATTTCAATTCATCAGTTCTTTAATATTTCATTAAACTCGGGAAATTACTTGAATATGCAAGAAATTAGACGTTGAATTATACTACGTCACATTTTCTCAAAGTTGCCGCTATTCTTCATGTTCTTATAACCTATTTTTAAGTTTTCCTCATTTCATTGAATCATAAAAGCAAATTTCAAAGAGTTGCTATCAGGGGTGGAACACGGGCGCAGAATTCATATCACTATGAATGCAAGAAAATTGTCTTTTTCTTAAATCAACGATATTATATGAGTTCCTCATTCCTACTCGCTATCATCGCCATCATCCGGCAAAGTGTATGAATGTGATTGATCAGGAACTTAGAAGACATGCGTATGTGATTGGAATATTTTAGCACGTCCAAATCCTAGCTGCAAGACGATCGAATTTTTGGACACCGGTAAATTTTATATACCGGTGTTCTTTCTTTCTTTAATTTTACGGGGTGAAAAAAAAAGGATGGGGCTGACAACATTACGGAATATTAATTAGGATGTTGGCAGGTATGAAAAGTTTGCCTGCTAATGTAACCTATTTGATTGTCAACTGATGAAATTGTATTTTTATTTATTTTTAAATATTTTTGCGTTCAAGCTATTGAAAAAAAGCTCGATTTCATACAACATACTATTATTAGTAAGACGTCTATTAGAATGCAATTTTATCAATGTTTACTTTGTGTATTCAATGCTTCCTAATTAGTTGTTAAAGCGACGTATATCGTGTAGGTCTAATAGGGTGTCTGATATGTTCTTATAGTGTTCGATAGGATTTTAACTCTAAAAACCAGATTTTTTAAACAAATTCTTTGCACTCCATTCCTTACTTGATTAAACTGGAAATTTTCTTGATAATTAAAGCCGCACCAGTAGCTGAGAGATTCTTTCTTTGAAGCCGATATACGGGAGTTGCGGGTTCGATCCCAGGTCGTGCTTGTTGGCCTAGTCGTTTAATGTTTTCCATGATTTCCTTCGAAATTTGTGTTAATTCGAAATTTAGGATATTCACCGAAAAGAGAAAGCCTTCAACGGAGAGTAATCCCCTTAGGTCCATGATCCCAGTGCAGCAAGTAGCATGGTAATTAAAATTTTTATCTTTATTTTTCAGTAAAAAACTTGTAGTTAATTCTATATACAGGAGAACAAATTTGCTTTACAATAAATATCAAATTTTCAATCTCAGTCTTATAATATACATTCATATGTAACTAAAATTCATTTACATTTAGATAGTTAATTACAATGTAAAGAATATAATGTGCACAAATTGTATTATTAAAATTTAACATATTAAAAAAAAAAAAAAAATCACCTGAACAAGTATATAACAATTTCTTATGTTTATCTTCTATGACTTCAAAATAAAATATTTTTAGTCTAAAGGAAAAAGATAAAGAAATTTTCAGAAAAACGAAATATTCTCTATACGATTTGCTGGATTCATTATTTTGATATTTTTCTTAAACATGGAATACCAATAACTTTTCTTTTAGAATGTTTCACAGAGAGTAATAAACTGTTCTATAACAACTTTGTTCTGCATTTTGATTTAAGATTTTCATTATAATTTTATTGAATTCTTGTTTTACTACGCAGCACTTTGTATAAAACTTAAGTTTTTCCAACCGAGAAATTCCTTTGTATGACTTCTAAGAAATAATATGTCTTTTTTTTATTACTTCGTTTCTTAAAAAAAAAAGATGTACGATCTGAAACAGAAATTTTGTGACATATAAAAATGTCTTAAAATATTTAACAGAGATTACGAAGTTCCATAGCCTGTCGTGATATAGCGCCAAATTGTGTTTAATTTAACTCGATTTTGAACTAAATAAAATACCTATCATTTGAGTTTCACAAGATGACACACAAATAGTATTTAACCCTTTCAGAGGCTGTTTACACAGCGCAAACGTAAATTTTCATTCAAAATTGCAAAAGCTGTCTCTGGAATTCTTTTCTTTTATAACTTACACAAAGCTGCCAAGTTTTTTAATTTATTCCGGAATGTTGTTAACCCCGCCCTTTTTTCACACCGTAATATTTGTAGAAAAATTTTCTTCAATATATAATTACTCTAAAAGGATTACGGTGTGAAAAAAAGGCGGGGCTAACACCATTCCTGAATAAATTAAAAAACTTGGCAGCTATGCTTATAGCATGCTTACAGGAAACACACTGAACGGCAAAGTATATGAATGCGATTGTTCAGGAACTTAGATGGCAAGCGTAAGTGATTGGAATATTCTAGCATGTTCAAAGCATAGCTGCAAAGCGATCCAATTTCTGGACACCGGTAAATTTTTATATAATGGTGCTCTTTCTTTTTTTCTAAAATGAAATTCACATTTTATTTAATTATAGAAAAATGCTATTAATGCTTATAAAATTTTTTTATATATTTAAAAAAAAGTATCTAAAACAAGAAATGGTATCCAGCAAAAACAGTCGTGTGAAAAGAAGAATGATACTAAGTAAATTAGAAATGATGGCTGGTCTTTTATTCAAAAAGAATGTAATAATTGAAAATATTGGATACAGTCGTAAATTTGTAAAGATACATACATGCCAACATACTAATTAATATTTCGTACTATTGTTAACTTCGCTTTTTTTTTCTTTTCACACCAGTAGTTTTTGAGTATACATCTTTTTATTTAATCCAAATAGCATTTGGAAAATATTGCTCTCGAAATTTTACTAATATTAATTAGGATGTTGGCAGGTATGAAAAGACCTTTTAGCCTGCAAATGTAGCCTATCTAATTGTCAACTGATGAAATTGTCTTTTTATTTATTTTTAAATATTTTTGCGTTCAAGTTATTGAAAAAAAGCTCGATTCCGCATAAAATACTATTATTATTAAGCCGTCTATCATAATGCAATTTTAACAATGTTTACATTATGTATTCATTGCTTCCTAATTAGTTGTTAAAGCGACTTATATCGTGTAGGATCCAATAAGGTGTCTGATAGGTTCTCATAGTGTTCAATAGGATTTTAACTCTAAAACCTTATTTTTTAAACAAATTCTTTGCACTCCATTCCTTACTTGACATATTGATTAAACTGGAAATTTCCTTGCTATTTAAAGCCGCACCAGTAATTTAGAGGTTCTTTCTTTGAAGCTGATATACGTGAGGAATCTGGTTCGATCCCAGGTCGTGCTTGTTGGCCTAGCCATTTCATTTTTTCCATGGTTTCCTTCGAAATTTGTGTTACTTCGAAATTTAGGGTATTCACCGAAAACAGAAAGCCCTCAACGGAGGGTAATCCTCTTAGGTCTAGAATCCTAGTGCAGCCAGCAGCATGATAATTAAAATTTTTATTTTTTATTTTTCCATAACAAACTTGTAGTTAATCCTATATACAGGAGAATAAATTTACTTTACAATACAATAATTATCAAATTTTTAAGCGCAGTCTTATAATATACATCTATATGTAACTAAAATTCATTTACATTTAAATAGTTAATTATAATGGAAAGTATATAAGGTGTGCAAAATGCATTATTAAAATTTAACGTGTTAAAAAAAAAAAAAAAAGAAAGAAAGAAAGAAAATAAAGAAAATTATACTGCATTTTGCTTTTAAATTATTTTTATTTATCAGTAAAAATAATAACAAATTGAAATACTATCATCGTAAACCATGTACTGAGCTTTTAAACCATGCATAGCTAAAAAAAAAAAAAAAAAAGAGAAATATTTCATTTAGTCCGGAGCTTTTAACAAAATTACTAAAAGAAGGCTTTATAGGACACAAAGACTAAAAAAAATCCATAAATGTATTACTTAAAATGTTCTAAATAAAAAATGAGCTTTATAAGTTTAGATTAATTATTGTGAAGAGTAATATATTAAATAATTTTTAATGAGCTTTTAAGAAGTTAGTTCAATTCTTCTTTTATCGGAAAATTAATTGTTACACGAGCCAGTGAAATTTTCAGAGGTCGTTGATTATTAATCCTTTACATAAAAAAAAAGGGCAAAGTTTTGTTAGTGCGTTAGAAAACTATGGAATAGAATTAATATTTACTGTGTTGCAATTTTAAAAATAATTGATATCTGAATATTTCTAATGTGTAAACATGTTCATGTATTGAATAATAAGCTACTGTAATCAAAAGACTATTTTAAAATTTAAAAGATTTTTTAAATATTATTTAGTCTTTTTTAATTCATGGCTTGATAAATATATATTTTTTAGCAGGCAACGTGTACGATTTTTTTTTTTTTTTTTTCTACTGGAAAATTTCAATAGACCTTTTTAATGTTTTTTTTTTTTGTTTTTTTTTTTTTTTCTTCAGTTTTTTGCGATTAAACATGATGCAAATTTTTTACAAAGAAATATTGGTGTAGAAAACCCGTACAAGTTGTCACATATGGCACTTACTTGTTCTTTAATTGATAGCTGAAATATAACTACCTTAGCCTTGATTTTATAAACCTGTTGTTAAATAATTATAAGATAAGAAAAACATTTTATATACCATGCTTTAAATTTTCTGATGAATCATAGAGCTTTTATCAGTGTGCATACAACTTTTAAAGTGTATGCGTCAATTTTTGTGAGATGCATAATTTAACTTTTTATATTTTTTAACGTTCACGTTTAATTAAATGCATTTATTTTTATGTCAAAAGAAAATGAACTCGTATTTTTTTTTTTTTTTTTTTTGGCAACAATGAAATTATAGCTAATATTTTAATGGCTATTTTAACGCTATTAGGATGTTATTATTTTCATATTTTAATTAATTATAAGAAAACAAATAAAAAAATTCGAAAATCGGACTTCGAAGTATTGCGTTGTCAACGGCTTCTGAGCTACTGTGAAAGTTTCAAATGTCTAGCTAATAGGGACGATGGATAAAATTCGATTGCGAGATTTGTACTGGACAAACAAACAAACGAACGAACAAGAATAAAGTTAATAAAAACATGGTAAAAATATTATCATATTCTGATATCAGAATAATATCTTGAATCGATCGTTAGTGACGCCATGAAAAACCGTCATGTTTCCGATACCTGCCTGATAACAACTTTTTGATACTTCTGTTGTACTGCGTAATCAGTGTTACCAGGTTTTGCAACTTTTTTATTCAATAGTTAATAATAATTTTTAGAAGTGATATTTGATATACATAACAGGCGATTAATCTTCGAAGTGATTAAGCAATCGTTACATTTAAAAGTTAGTCGTGGATTATGAATAAAAAAATTGAAAATTCTGGCAACACTTCTACGTAAAAATACCATTTTTTTTTTTTTTTTTTTTTTTTTTTTTGGTACTGCACAGATAACATTTATTTGATAGAATTTCATTTGTCAAGAAAACATATCTGAAGGTTACAAGAAAGTCGACATGTCTGACAAATTTGATACCAGGACGTAATGTTTTTTATACTTAGTTGTTTGCTGGCAATCTAATGGTTCAATTACACTCGATTAGAGTTTTTGTACAAAGCGGTTTTTTTGATATAAAATTGGTGGTGCTGAAAATAATTGTAGTATTCATCTGGCAACCCCGCCCCCGCGTTGTACGAGACTTTACTATATATATAAAATTTACATAATATTGTGTTTGATAAAGTGAACAAAAATTTATACAGTTATATTTAATAAGAAATCCTCAATTATTTTATTGAAAAAATAATATTCATTAAGTTTTACTTCAGATGAGTACATATATATAAAGCTTAAGAGCAAATTTATAAGCAGCATGGAAATGTTTTTACACTTAAGATGATGTAATTTTTTCAACTTTTTCGAACGTCAAAACTAAATTCTTTTTAGAGAGAAATAAACTGTTCATCCAATTTTCTTGTTAGAAATATTAAAATAAAAACAGTTATTTTCGAATATATCAATTATTTTAGATTAAACAATCTTTTCTGTAATTTCTTTAAAAGCTTGTTTTTGAAAAGAAATGAAATTATTTTGAAGATATTTTTTGTAATCTTTTTCTAAAGCTTTTATCTAACAGTTACCTTTTATCTTTTAAAAAGTTCAGGTTAACTTTATTTTTTCAATAAGTGTTCTTTCTTTTCTAAAAACTTTAGCAAGAGAAGAGAAATGTTTTACCGAAGAATTTAACAAAATTAAAAGAAAATATATACACTTATTCTTTCCTCCAATCATGCCAATTAAAAAAGGATAGTAGAAATTCAGCATCTATCATAACATTATATTTAATTCTTTTAAAATGTTATAAAATAATTGAAATATAAACTTGTTTTTGTACTATTAATTTTTATAAGCAACAAATGCATTTTTTTTTTTTTTTTTTTTGTTTCTTCCTAATTTTTGTTTAAAGTATATTTTTTAGCAACATATTTCTTTAAAAAAAAAATAATAATTTAGTTTGTAGAAGTTTATATATATATATAAATATAAATGTCATTTTTAAAAATAAAACTGTTTGAATATACGCTTTTAAAAAACAAAAAATCTATATTTTAAGCCCAAATACAATTAAATAAAAAATGCAATACGCTTGTTTGGTTTTAAGCTACTGATGTCCATGGTAGACCATCTGCTGCAATACATTAATCACATTCTGAAACCATTTGTGCCATTTAGAAAAAAAAAAAAAAAAGATCTTGACAAAAATGAATAAGTAAAAATTGGTAAACATTGGTGCAAATTTTGCCTCGGAATGCTACCCCTGTATGCCAGACCAATGTTGCTAGACATTGGAAATTTTTTTTTTTTTTCAGTTGTCACCAATAATTTTGAGAAGTGATGTTTGATATACATAAAAATAAAAAAAAAAAAAAGAAAACAAAGAATCATCTATTATATAACTAAAGTATCACTTCTCATAATTATTCGTGGCCATTGAATAAAAGAGTCACAATAAGCCTGGCAACATTGTTGCCAGACATACCAACGTTTTAAGTTATTCCATGGTACAGTTAGTACCTAACTTTTCCATCACACTTTATTTGTAGCAAAATTTTCTGTAATATGTAACTAAGTTTCAATAAGAAGGAAATTAACCTTCAAAAAATGAGGTGCGTAAAAAAGGCGGATACTAATAATGTTTCGGAATAAATTAAAATGGTGTGATCCCTGTTTTATATCGTACTATGTTCAGGTAATTTCGGATTAAATTACCAGAATAAATTACAAAAGTAGGCAACTCAGAAAACATTAAATACGCTTACCTGCTAACGTAATCCCAGAAATCGTAGTCCCCGCCGTTTTTTTCAGGAAATTTTCGAGGAGGAAAAACTACCGCCTGTTTTGCCACCACTTTTTTTCTTACAGAAATCTATATTGTATTTTTAAAGTAATAGTTTGTGATTAGACAGGATATAAATTATTGTAGAAAAATAATGATAGAAAGAAGGCATAAATTTCTCATTCCTGACTATGTCCTAAAAAAAGGCGTTGAATACGAGACCTGAAAACCGGAGTATTATTAGTATCCACCCCTTTTTCCTTACCACTTTTTTTTAGAGGAATTCTCTTAAAATGTTTTTACGATTAAATAAGAATTAAAGTACTCTAAAAAAAGACTTGTGTGTGGAAAAAAAAAAAAAAAAGAAAAAAAAAAAAAAAGAAAGGTACTTACAATCTTCCGGATTATTAACACTTTCGCGACCGCTGACGTAGATTCACGTCATTTCAAAATCTCTAACTCCACCAGTGGGCGTTTCTTTCGCAAATTGTATGATATTTATTTCTTAAAAATATACCCAAAATTCATATTTGTACTATCAATATACTATAGATATAAATGCTTTGATTAGAGAGTGTAACTATAATGTATATCTATTTATAATATAAATGTGAATACGGAAACTTTGTTCTGAAATATTGTAACCAGGGAGAGTAACGCCCACAGGCGGACCTTACTTTGAAACAGACAAAAAAATGTGGTTGCGAATGTGTTAATTAAGATGTATTCACCTATGAATACATAATTCTCTATTTAAACGAACGATTACACACACACACACACGCTCGTATATATAATGGGTTATTCTACGGTCACGTGGTAAACTTAAAGGGTAAGTAAAGAAAATCACAAGGATTGAGAAATGTATACGTACAGAGTCTGATTAAGGGGGAAACACACATTATTTATACTTACAACGTTATTTTTTAACAAATACTTTCCTCCTATAATAAACAGAAAATTCTGATTACAAATTATTTTAAAAGAATTCTGGTGTCTAATAACGGTGAGTAAATTGGATTGTTTTACATCGTTCATTTTTTATAAAAAATATTTCCTCGTCAAAGCGTGGAATTTCTATGACATGAAGTAAAAAATAATTGTAAAAATATTCCGGTGAGAGCGGAGATAATGTGTGCTTCCCCCTTAATCAGGCTCTGCATACGTACCAATGACCGCAAACGAATTTTTAATCCTATACGAATTCTGGTTATTTTCTAAACAACAAAATTCAGACATGAGTCTGTCTATTGAATGTTCCATTGTTTAAGAAATTTAATTATATTCTAAAATTTACAGTAAATGGATTTACCGTAGTAATAATTCTTTTTCTAATCAATGTATTTATCGCTCTTATTTCATTAATACGAGCATTAAGTATAATTTTGAGAAATAATGAAACATACAAAATTTTAAAATTTATAGAATAGGCGGAGTTATAAGTAACCAAGAAACTAGTGTACTCAGGGGTGCAAGAATTTGCGGAGTTATAGGTAACTAAGAAACTAGTGTACTCAGGGGTGAAAGAATATCCGTCTCAAGACGGATCTCTTACACCTCTATATTTTATCTAGAATTTGCATCACATTTGTACAGTAATCTTTTAAGACTGAATGTGATAGAAATTACTAAAAAAAAAAAAAAAAAAAAAAAAAAAAAAACTGGTGTAAGCGTTGCGTCTTGAGAGGGAAGCTCCTGCATCCCTGAGTGTACTCCTGAGCAGTCGGTAGCGCTCATTGATAAAGTTAAGTATTAAAAAATGCAGAAGAGTATCCGGATATAAAAGGCTAAATACGAAGTATCCGAATTCGGTAATGGGTGTAAATACATCTCTTCTTCCCTTTAAACGAGCCTACATTCCCTTAAAATTTTTACTTCTATTTATATACTGGCGCAAACTTTAAGTAGACATAGATAATATCTAAAAGAACAACTATATTGATTAGAAACTGAATTATTACTACATATATCACTTTATGTAAACATTACCATATTAAAAGTTTTTTTTTCTTTAATGCAACATTCAAGAGCCACGTCCACATATAGTTTTCTTTCTTTTTTTTTTTTCGATTTTCGCAGAGCACAGTGCCAATTAATAATTTCTGTCAATAGATTGCGCTACGCATTGACAAAATGCAAAAAAAAAAAAAAAAAAAAAAAAAATTACAATTTTCGTCATTAAGTGGCGCTGTGCCAATATCTAACACGATTTTATCAGGTTTTTTGTAAAAAATAAAATAAAGGAAATTCTTTTAAACAGATGTTAATTTTTGCAGATTCATTCTATCAATTTGGTCAATCCAGACGAAAAACACAAAATTTATTTTTTCTCTTACAAAAAATATGAAAAAATTAATTCAGATATTGGCACAGCTCCACCTATTGACGGAAATTATAACTAATATATATATTTTTTTTAATTTTGCAGAGCGTAGTGACACCTATTGACGCAATTAATTAAGTGCCACTATTCTTTGAGAAAATCGAAAAGATATTGAGTTACAATTTTCGTCAATAGGTGGTGAGGAGCCAATATCTAAGACGTTTTTCGTAGATATTTTCTAAAAAACAAATTAAATTTTATGTTTTTCGTCTGGATTGACCAAAATTAATAGAATGAATCTTGAAAAACCACCTTAGATATTAGAGCAGCGCCACCTTTTGACGATTTTTTTTTTTTTTGATTTTCGCAGAGTGCATCACTTGCACTAAGTAATAGTGAAATTTTGTTTCATTTGGAGTCATAGAACCAGATCTAGAGAGTCCTGAATAGGCAAACATTAATTATAACAAACCTATATCTATCTATCTATCTATCTATATATATATATATATATATATATATATATATATATACATATTAAAAAAATCAGACTTTTGTCTGTAAATTTAACAGAATCAAAAAAAAATTGCGATATCTTTACGTTTCATACAACATGAAAGACGAAAATGACTCATAAAATTTTCTGAGTGTCGTTGTGTCCGTATGTCTGTAACGCTATTTCTGACCGGGTATCATGGGAGAACGGCTTGACAGAATTCAACGATATTTTGCACGAATTTAGGTCTTAACACAACTTAACAAAACTTAACACTGAACACAACTTAACATTATATTACCCACTTTTACTAAATTTCCCCCGAAATTTCGCCAATTCCGGATTTTTGAGTAGAACTCTACTAAAAATGGTACAAAGATGTTGAAAACATCTTCTTTATGACGCACTTCTTTATTATGTTTCTAAAAACCTTTTTTTTTTTTTTCTGTGATTTTTGGTTTTGGGTGGGAAAGCCGTTAGGAAGAGGCAAATTCGAGACCCCCCCCCCCCCCCCGACCTTTTAGCGCTAAATTTGCCCGAGGAAATTTATAGAAGCTGCAGTAAGAATTTCGGTGGGTGGATTGTTTATACGGCACCTATAATTAAGGAGTTTTACGAAATTCCCCCGCCCTTTCTCCTTGTGGGGAAGGAGGCAAAAACATATTTGTAAGCATAATTCGGCCTCAAATTACTTCATGGGGTAGAAATTGCACATGGGGAGAGTAATTTGAGTATAAGAAAACATTTTCTGCAATTTTGGAATTTTCGATTTTTTAACTGCGAAGGGAGAGGTAAAATCAGTTTTCACGGGGAAATTTTACAAATTCTAGATTTTTGATTAAAGATATACAAATAAATCGTACAAAGATATTAAAACAAATATGTATCTTCTTTAGAATATTTCCAAAAACCCATTTTTGTTTTTTCGTGATTTTCGATTTCGGGGGGTGCGTTACGGGGTGTCAAATTCGAGACTCCACCCTTTTTAGCACAAAATTTGTCCGGGGAATTGTATGCGAGCTGCAGTCATGTATTTTAGTGCTTAAATTGTTTATGTGTATCCAGCACCTATTGTAACTCGGTTTTAAGAAAATCCTCCCATTTCCTCCCCCGAGGAGGGAGCATTAAACAAGTTTCCTAGCTTAACCTTCCTCCAAATTATCTCAACAAGATTTATTTTTATGTGTGGGTTGGTTATGCGTACCCAACATGCACTATAATGGAATTTTGTGAAATTTCCCTCCCCCCTTTTAAAGACTGGAAGGAGATACGTTTTCAAGCCTAACTCTGCTCCAAAATATCTCAGGAAAGCGATTTTTTCATGCCGATTGATTATGCGTGCCCAATACGTACACAACAAAGAGATTTTGTGAAATTACTTTTTACCCTTCCCCCCCCCCCGCCGGTAGGAAGGGGCGTAAAAAAAAGTTTTGATCTGCTCTAAAGGTAATCTGTCTAAATTATCTTAGAAAAGCGATTTTTGATTCGTGAGTCAGTTACAGGTACCCAACGCGAAGTATAAAGAGATTTTGAAAAATTCCCCCTCTTTCCACTCCTTAAGAGCGGAGGGGGGTGCAAAAACATGTTTTCAGCATAACTCTACTGCAAATTATCTGATATCCTTCTGCTGACATTTAAATTTAATAATATTTTGCATATGAATTAAAATGGTTATCGCAGTTACGTTTGCAAAGATCTTGGCAAGGAACGACCGAGTTACTTCGGTTTCATGTTATTGAAAAACTGCATATTAATTTACTCACATTCTTTTCATGATTTATGAAAAACCTTTGTTTAAATTTAAATGTTATTCTCACAAATCTATAGAATGAAATTAACCGCATATAAAATTATCTAAATTAAATATAAAATAATAATGATATTGGATGCGAGAAAGAACTATACAATGTTAAAGAAAAACTTTAAAATAAAATTGAATAAAAATTTATGAAAATTTATTTTTATTATACATACGTCTTAATTACCTAAACATAAGGCTATTTAAGTGTTTTGAACTTCACTAAATTTTATATATTAGGATAATTCTATGATAAATGTAGTGTCAGGCGGTCTCTCACAACTCGAATTTTAGATACCAGAAAACGTATATAATATTTTTTTTTTAAATGGATATTAACGTACCGTTTTTCTGGCGTATAACGTGCAGGTCACATAAATAACTCACACACCAGAAAATTTAATTTACAAGTAAAACTATATTTGTAAGAAACAAATGCTTGTTGAAAGATAGTTAGTACTCTAAATATAAATCCCCTGTGTATAACCGATTTAATAAACCTGCACGTTATATGCCGGAAAATACGGTATAGCATAGAATAGTCTGTTCTAAATTTATTATATAAATCTAGTGGTATCCAGTTTTCCGTTTGGAAGAATCCCGCATGTTAGTCACGCACAGAGATATTTTCACTCATGGTAAACGTGGTGTTCACAAATTGAAATTTGAGTACCATTATTTCTGTAAAGAAATCTTTAACTTGACTATTTGATACGATATATATTTTAAAAATTACTGTATCTGAATTGTAGTATCCAAATTTCTATTTGTGCGAAACCTGCTACCAATATTTTCTACCTATAATCTCTATCGCATTTCTTCAGCAAAATTTATTGTAAAAGTACGATAAAAAATTACTGTATGGTAACAGTGTCAGCAAGGTGTATGATAACAGTGGTACATACTTGCCAACCTAACGCAGAAGATTGTTAGTCCCCGCCCCTTTTGTACATCACTTAATTATTAGAGTGATTCTCTTCAAATATATTTACGATTAAATAAGAAGAAAAACACTTAAAACAAAAGACTGATTTGAAAAAATAGGCAGAAAGGGGCGGGACTAACAATTTTCCGAATTAATTTGGCAAGTATGGTGGTAGATAGCTGCCAATATTTTAATTTATTCCGGAGTAATTTTAGCCCCGCCTCTATTTCGTACCACTTATTTTTTAAAAGGAATTTTTTTTTCTTATTTTATCGAAGTTATGAATTGAAGAAAATATTTCTATAAATAAAATGGTGCGAAATAAAGGCGGGGCTAAAAGTAATCCGGAATAAATTAAAATATTGGCAGCCATGGTGGTAGCAACGGAATTCTCCTCCTACTGCGTCTCTGAAGATATTCTCTGACACCAAATTTCCCATTAATTAATATATATAAGAATATTTTTTATAATTTCATAAATCGAAATTTTTATATTGTCGCCAATTATTTGAGTTTATGTAAAACGCCTTTCAATAAAAATTTTCCTAAATCGCCTCTTCTAATTTTAGCGGTAACAAGAAATATTCAAAAATTGGCACTTTAAGGGGTGTATTTTAAAAGTAATATCAAAGATTTCTTTCTTTCTTTTCTTTTTTTTTTTCGCGACCGCATGTTTTTGTCTTTTTTCAAGCATGTTCCACCTGTGGGCGTTATTCTTTCAAGCTACATTATTTCAGAACAAAGTATTATAAATATGTATACATATTTATAATACATATAAAGATACATAATAATCATACTCTTTCTAATGAAAGTATTTGTATCTATAGTATATTGATTGTACAATTGTGAATATAGGGAATATTCGTAAGAAATACAGCAGGGATGGAACACGGGCGCAGATTTCATACCGGAATCTGTTTAAGAAATTTTACTACCTATAATATCGTTGATTTAAGAAGTAGAAAATTTTCTTACATTGATAGTGGTATGAATACTGCGCCCGTGTTCCATCCCTGAATACAGCAATATACAATTTGCAAAATAAACACCCACTGGCGGAGTTACAGATTTCCAAATGACGTGAATCTACGTCAACGGTCGCGAAAGTGTTAATGAAGTATACATATTAGTTTGAAATAATTAAAGTGAATTTATTTATTTATTTATTTATTAATCTAAGTGCATTTATTGATTTACTATTCAATTTGCATTTGCATTATAAACTCAGTAAAGAGTACAAAATATTTTAAAACATTTTTGTTATATTTGTACGCGATTAAATTTCTTTTACGAACATTTGTTTTAAGAAATAATCAGTTGCTTAAAAATATTTTTTGAAGTTCCTTTAACAAAGGATTATAAATAAATACATTTTAAATCTTTAAAATTGTTATAAAACATCAGAAAAAAGGACTTAAAGTCAAGCATATTTGTTAATACTTTGAAAATAACAATAATATTTATTTTAAAATATTGTTAGTTATAGTTTTCCTTTTAAAAAAGAAACTGTTAAAAATGACGTTTTCTTTCCCATATTTATAATCATTTAGATATATATATATATATATATTTGAACTATAAATTGGAATTAATAGTAAAATTAAAGGGGATGTTAGAAAACTTAAACATATATTAACAAGCATTTTTTAATGATGTGACACATTGGTTTTCTTTCTTTGAAGACTTGGGTGCCTACATTTATCTTATAAAAAGTTAAACATGAGAATTCGTGTATTACTTTCGTATCTGTAAGAGAAAGTTGCTATTAAAATGCATTTGGTAAATTTAAAGCACTATGTATTAAAAACTGAAAACGGGTTTGTAAAAAATATTGTGTTTAGAAATTACATTGGGGTTTTGTCTTTGAATTACACATTGTTGTTGATTATCTTCTTTTATACATTGCTTAAATATATGTTTATGGCGAAAAAGACAAAAATATTTATTTCGTGAAAAAATATTTCATTTCAATGTTATTTATTTTCACGTAAGCGGCACTATTGGCATATATTTCGTATTAATATTTTGAGAAATGATAAGATTTATATATTTAATCATCTGACCGCCGTAGATGGATATTGTAATTCACTCAGATGATGTTTTTCCACAATGCACTTTTAACACAAACTTATATAATTATGGATTTTTAAATTGTTTTCGATACATGAATGTTATAATAATAGTCGTGAGGTTTATGTTCCTTTCATAGCAATATTTTTGACCTTCAATCTGAAAGAGGCATATTACTTTTAGAACATTGTAAAAACTGTACAACATTAAAATTTAATCCTTTAAAAAGACGGTCAAAGCGTTTTAAACAGGCATGCCAACATTTTAATTTATTCCGGAACATTTTTAATACGTGCCCCTTTTTCCCACCACATTTCTTATCCCCTTAACGCGCGCTGTCCTCGCTGCGAGGACGCAAAATTTAAGATCCAGCTGCAAAAATTCATCCCGGAAATTTTTTAGCAAAAATTTACGTTTATAACATAGCAGAAAAGGCCGGTTTTATTTTTAACCTTAAAATTTAAATTTCATTTAGTTTAATTTAGTTCATTAATTCCGGTGGCAGTACAATTTAAATGATCCAAATTGTCTTGCGCAACAAACAGTTAAAGAGTATTTTACTTCTTATTTAATCGTGAATGCATATTCATAGGCACCAACTTGTACGATTTTTTCACACCAATATTTGTTTGTAAAAATGTTCATCCCATTTAATCACAAAAGTTGCTAGAACAGTTGTTAAAAGACTGTGTTTAAAATTTTCGTTAACAAAAAACGTACAAGCTGAAAGCTATGCTTAGTAGGGCAAATTTCGCTAGAAATAAAGTAGTGTGAAAAAAGCGCGGGTACGAATAGTGCTACGGAATAAATTAAAATATCCGGATACCTGATGTATCTATCTTTAGCCATTTCAAGCTTTTGAGAGGTTTGTAATAAACTCAACACAGAAACAATCATACAAATATTATTTCACGAGATTTTCTACAACTCTCATTAAAAAATTACATTGAAAAGGCATTTGAAATATAGATTCTTTTAAATTTAATTAATATAAAATTAATATTTTGCCAAAATTTAGCATTTAAAAATAAGATTTAATCGAAAGCTTTAACGCTAAAGTCAAATTAATAAATTGATAAAGAAGCAAACAATATGAAAAATAGAGATCAGAAATTAATATATATATATATGTACTTGCCAACCATCTCCTTACTAACCGTACAATTGTTAACGTTACTTGAAAAAAACGCCCCTTTTGTCACACCACTTTATGTTTAGACTAATTCTCTCCAAATGTTGTTACGGTTAAATAAGAATGAAATTACTCTAAAAAATGACTGGTGTGAATAAAAAGACGTGTACTAAAAAATATACGGCTCATAATGAGTTGGTTGCAAATATATATATATATATATATATGCGTGTAAGTGCCGTGTTTACATGTGCTTATGATAGATTGGTAAAACAAAAGAAAAAATAAGAGTTTAAATTTTAGAATCATCAGAATTAAATCATCTAAAGTTGTAGAATACTTACAAGTAACATCACCGAAGTGTCCTGTTGCGATTTTAATGAAATTTCAATTTCTGATAGAGGGCATGTACCAAATATTTTTGATCATAGAAATTTTTGCTATCGTCCATGTTTTCTATATTTATTGAATTTGTAAAATGTTAAAAACCACATCAGTCACATATCAACAGTAAGATCCGCCTTTGGGCGTGGTTTAAAAATACTAAATGACTTTGCGTTTTCATGTTTAAGTTACAGATGAAAATGTACAGTACTGAAAATTATTTCAACTGAATTATTCAGCTAAGTATTCACTTGCTGTATAAATACAAAATTTTCGCATATTTTGAGTATAATTTGATAGCATATCAAATATGAAAGAAACACCTCTCTCTCATTGAAATCCGACCCGGACACTCGGGTGATGTTCCTTGTTAGCAATTAAAAAATGAATACTATATATATTGATCGCCACGTAATATAAAAAATGTGACTGCATGATGTAATGCGGGGTAACAATGAGCAGCTAATATATTATCATTCTTTTTTTTTTTTTTTACCTTCGTTTTTATTAAAAGATTTCCGGTGTGAAACAATAAAATTAATTTGTAATCTTTGTAAGATTTTAGTTTTATTTTTTCTAGATTTACTGATAACCCTTAACACGTTTTCGGTTATATCTGTATGAAAACTAAAGATATAGTATACAAACTGCATACATTTCCGCACTGCGAGACTCTCAGAAATTCAAAAATGAAGTCAAAATTGGGTGTCGCCATACTTGCCAACAGCCTAATTAATATTCCGTAGTGTTGTTAGTCCCGCCCTTTTTCTCACACCAGTAAATCTTTAAAGAAATATTCTCCAAATGCAATTACGATTAAATAAGAAGAAAAATACTCTGAAAAGATACTGGTGCGAAAAAAGGCGGGGCTAACAATACTAATTAATTAGGTATGGGTGTCGCTACTGAAAAAATCGAAGTTTGCGTTATTTCAATGTGTAGATGCCTCCTAATTCAAAATTTCACTTCGTTTTCGAAAAGTGCACTTAATTTCCAGTTGAACGATATTTATCAGATTTTGCTGGGTCAATTAATAACGAAAGATCAGTGTTTTGTTTTTCCTCTCGACTGTACTTTTTGTAAAACAGTAAATAATTTCACTTCATACATTTAAATATACTGCTTAAAAATAAAAATTATTTCCACTGTAAATGTTCTTTTATTTTTTATTGATAATCATATGATTTATACGAGAAAGTACTGTTTTGTTTATAATATAAATACAGTAATTCAAGCATGGTATTAAATAAAACTAAATAAGATATTCAGGCAAGCATAGATGTTTTTCTGATTAACAAAGAAAATGGATACAGTGAGTTAAAAATAAGAAAATAAATAAGTAAAATAAATTAATGAAATTAAAATATTTTATGAAAAAAAACTGTTACTATAAATAATGATAAAGAAAATTAGGGCTCGTGAGAACTTTTCATCAGGGCTGCCACAGGTGAAATAAAAATAATAATAATTATTATTATTATATTCATACCACTATTACAATAACAAAAAATTTATAGTAAATTTATGCAGATAAAGTGTAGATTTACCTGCGTAAATATATTATAAATTTTAATTTTTAGAAATAGTGGTATAAAAATATATATTAAAAAAGTCACCTGTGGCAGCCCTATTCTATATAACACTGAAAGCATAGAAAATGTTTAAATCAAGTTACATTACTTTTTTATGTAAAATCATTTCGCCGTATTTCAGCTATTTAATTTTCGTGTTAGACCTGCTAATAACTATAAACACTTTAGATATATAAGCTCTTTTTAAAAAGTATTTTATTTTAGAAATAAAAGCCGTCAGTAAAACCAACATTATCTATTATAACTTTTATAAATAAAATTCAAAATTCACCAAAAAATAAGGGACTTTATTTCTGTACAAATATACTCTTAAAAACGTATACATAACGAAACGTTTCCTTTTGAAACGTTTTTAATTTATATTATAGTTTATTTCTATTTTATTTGACGTTATAAATTTTTTATTTTCAAATTATATAGTATGCAATAAAATTTTGATATATATATGTATTGGGTGAGTGCGAAAGTTCTACCAGTTTTTTAATATGCACATTTGTAAGGGAATTGACGTCAAACTGTAATGACGCAAATAGTCGGCCAATCAAACGTGTGGATGCCTCATATATAAATGCATCGTGTCTTACAAAGTTAATCATCTCAAAGAAAATATATATATATATATATATATATATATATATATCAGAGGATGTAGCATGGAAAGCGAGAAGGAGCATATAAGCCATTGTTTGTTATACGAGTTCGATAAAAAGAGTACGGCAGCCTCAGCATGTTGCAATATTTGTCAAGTTTATGGGGAGGATGAAATGGACGAAAGCACATGTCGTCAACGGTTTCGTAAATTTGGGAAGGAGACAGAAGTTGCCAAGGTCAAGCTAGGAGTGGACGGCCATCACACGTTGAAGACGACGATATTGACCAAAACATAAGGAAAACCTCGAACCCAACCATTCAATAATTAACGGAGATCTTCAACGTACGCCGGACAACGGACGAGAGACGGCTGGTTAAGTTCAGTTTTACGAGAAAGTTGGATCAATGCGTTCCATATAACATGACAGCAAATCAACCTGATGACCGAATCGCCACCTGTGTTTCCTTGTTTTCCCTGTGCAGAAATTACCCATTCTTGACTCAAATTGTGACAGGAGATGAGAAGTGGTTTTATGTACCGTAACGTAAAGCGTAGGACTGTGTGTCGCCCTTCTGATCCGCTTGCATCGACTTCGAAGGCTGAACTTCATCCCAAGAAGGTGTTATTGAGTGTGTGGTGGGATGTGCAGGGAATAATTCACTGGGAGGTCCTGCCACTCAACAAAATCACCAATGCTGCCTTCTACTGTCTACAGTTACACAGGCTGCATTCAAGTTTGGTAGCAAAGTGGCCAGGTCTCATCAATCGTCGCGGTGTTAGCCTTCATCACGATAACACCAGGCCACATTCTGCTGTCATCACTCGCCAAAAGTTACTGGGCTTTGATTGGGAGGTTTTACCCCGCCCTTCCTATTCTCCTGACTTGGAACCAACTAACTATCACCTATTTCGTGCGTTGAACAATTCTTTCAGTCAGTAAATCTTTGATGATCTTGATGGTGTGAAAACTGCCATCCAAGACTTTTTTGACTCGAAACCGCTGGAATTTTACCGCCGTGGAATTCATCTCCTACCAGAAAGATGGCAAGAAGTCAAAGATAGCAATGGGGATTATAAACAATAATAGATACTGTTCATTTTGCGTTTATTTGATCTTATTTGTGGGTAATAAAAACGGGTAGAACTTTTGCACTCACCCAATATATATATATATATATATACATATATAATAAAAAAAGAAAAGAAAAAGCATATAGAAAGCCGATATACTAATTAAGATATATTTAAAAATCGAAAAGATTTATGCTATTAAAATTTATTTTTTGTCACCAAAAACACTAACACAAAATTCAGCATACATGCATTTTTCTTTCCATTAATATTATTTTTCTTTCAAAAATATTTTCTGTTATACTTTATATGTTATTAAATACAAATATTTTAACAAAACTGCAGTTTTAAGGAAAATATTTTTGTTATGAAGCAGAACAACATAAAAAATACAGCTTAACTCTTTAAAAGTTTCAAAAGGTAGTTTATAAAGTACTTAGAACGAGAAATATTAGTTTAAGTATTTTTTAAAGGATGCAATAGATTTTACAAAACATTTATTTAAGGAGAAAATTTTTATTCGCTAAAGAAATTTTATTTATAACTATTAGCTTATATGTAAATTGTAGTTTTGCTTGAAGAGGTAAAATGTCTCTTATTAGAAAATAGATTGAAGAATACTGTAATGAAATTTTCAAGTGCAATTCATTAACAAACGCAACATCTTTTTAAAATATTCAAGTGTGTATATCAATATTAGTTTAATAATGCTGTAGAAATCTTTTTTTTTTTTTCAGAATTAATATAAACACACTCTTAGAAAAAAAAAAATTGTGTGTCTTTATAATTTTTCCGTATGTTATTCAGTCTACTTTTCCGTTGGAAAAAGACAGGTTTTTTCCGTTTCCACCGTTTTTCTCCTGAGTCATTCCATGACAAATCAACCCAGCTAAATGCCTGATCAGGTCAGATTTTTATGAAATTTGGCTCATTTATTTATTCTACTGAGAAATGGATGTATACCTATTGTGTATGTATTGGGATGTATAAGTCTCTACCTCTTTTAATTTTTGATATACACGGCTGCAAAAATGCAAATTTCTGAAATTCTTCTACTACAAATGTACCTGTATTTTCTTTTCTAATTCACTTAGAGATAAAAGATTGAAATCATTAAAAATCTTATAATACAGGCTTTTAAATGATATATCACATGTATGCATTTTTAAAATTTTTCATTTTAAGGTCAAAGATTTTGACCTTTAAACTTTAATATCTCAAAAAGTATACATTTAATTTTCATTTAAAAATTATATGTCATTACAGTAGTACCTCCGAATAAAGGACACCCAAGGGACCGGACATTTTGTCCCTTAAATAGAGGTGTCCCTTCTTCAGAGGTATGAATTAATTTTACATGTTACATAAGTTAAACTGTCCTCAAGAAATTTAATTTAACTAGAAATAACGGTAACACCAAATTTTAAAGATTCAGAATGTATTTTAACATAATATCCATTTTATATTCAGGTTTATTTATTTATTTTTTTTTTTTTTCATAATAAATGAATCTGTCAAAATTATGAAAGAAAATGAGAAAGTTTTTTTGTACTTAGGAAAATTTATTTGAAATAATCCATAACACGGGTTTGTTTACAACTTTTTTTTTTTTTAATGGATATTTAAATCACATATTATATTAAGACCTTCAGAATCACCCTTATTTACCATCATTTTTTTTTTTATTTAAGGTGAAGCTTGTGAAATTATATGTCGCAGAAACAATTTTCTGTATTGGACCTTGAAGCTTCAGATAATTTCTTTGATCTTAAGTTTGCAGTAATGAAGCTACTTTTGATGGGATGAACACTAATTTCACAGATTTCAATTTTAAATTGGTAAAAGAGCAACATTTTCCTTTTTTTAAGAATATTCTTTCATCTAAAGCAATCAACCATTCTGATATAACGTACTGGGTCATCCATTTTTTTGTATTGGAATATTAATGTACTACTGATAAAGCTTTTAGATTAATATTTTTGAAGCATCTAGATTTCTTATTTTTCCCAATCACAAGAGGTTGCGAATCTTTGGTTGAAGATCGAAATCCTAATAATGACCTGCCTGTTTCTTCCTGTATTGTTCTCTTTTCTAGACTATTTTTCAAAACAGAAGACTAAATAAATTTCCCTTTTTTATGTTGCCTTCAACAAAAATCTTCTTTCACTTTTTCGAAAATTTTTGCTAAAGTCTCAAAATTTTGATTTTGGAAATTTTGGGTGTCCCTTAGTCAGAGTTTAACACATTAATTCTCCTATTCAAAGGGACTGGGACCAGAAAAATTGTCCTTTAACCCCTTAACGCGCGCTGTCCTCGCTGCAAGGACGCAACATTTAAGATCTAGCTGCAAAAATTCACGTTTATAACATATCAGAAAAGGCCAGGTTTTTAAACCTTAAAATTTAAAATTTCTTTTAGTTTAATTTAGTTCATGAATTCCGGTGGCAGTATAATTTAAATGTTTAAAATTGTCTTGCGCTGCAAAGGGTTAAATAGAGGTGTCCCTTACAGAAAGCTTCACTGTATTACGTGTGTTATCTATAATTACCGTAAGTTTCAACATGGGATGGCCATTTCTTTGTAAAACGTAGGTTATGCTAATATGGAAATACTGGTAGAGTTGCATTTTAATTTATAACTCAGTATCCCATGGCCGTACCATGTTGAAACTTACAGTAATTATATATAGTAAAGGTTAGAATGACATATAATTTTTAAAAGAAAATTAAATATGTACTTTTTGAGATATGGAATATCAAAAGTCAAAATGTTTGACCTTAAAATGAAAAATTTTAAAAATATGTACATCTGATATATCATTTAAAAGCTTGTATTATAAGCTTTCTAATGATACCAATGTTATATCTCTAGGTTAATTAAGGAACAAAACATGCGTAAACCTTACGTTATGATATTATGAAAATACTGATGGAAAGTTGCATTTTAATTTATAACTCAGCATCCCATGGCCGTCCCATGTTAAAATTTACAATAATTATACATAATAAAATAAAAATAACATATAATTTTTTAAAGAAAATTAAATTTGTACTTTTTGAGATATTGAAGGCCAAAGGTCAAAATGTTTGACTTTAACATGAAAGTTTTAAAAATATATACATCCGATGTATATATATATTATAAGCTTTCTAATAATAACAATCTTTTATCTCTAAGTTATTTAAGAAAAAAACTAATGATACATATGTAATAGAAGAATTTCTGAAATTTGCGTTTTTTTACCCATTTTTGCAGCCCTGTATATAAAACTAAAAGAGATAGGGACTAATTGATGGGTATACATTCATTTCTCAATAGAACAAATAAATGAGCCCAATTTCATAAAAAATTGAGGGGGTCAGGTTAAAAATGCTGTTTTTTTTTGCGTTGATTTGACATAAAATGACTCGCCTACAGAAAAAAAAAAAAAAAAAAAAAATCTTATTTTTTGACAATTTTGCTTGACAATAAAATTAGTAGCAATGAAGAATACATACCAGCCAACATTTTAATTAATATTCCGTAGAATAGTTTGTATATGCTCTTTTCCCCTCAACACTTAATTTTTATAGTAATTTTCTCCAAATTTAATTACGATTAAAGAAGAAGAAAATTACTCTAAAAAAGACTGGCGTGGAAAAATAAGGCGAGTACTAACAGTAGTACAGAATCTTAATTCCTATGTTGGCAAGTGTGAAAAAAAGTCATCAGAATTACATCAAAAATTAAGGAATGTTAGTTTGAGCAGTTACATTTGGTATCTATGACAAAAGTTATTTAAATCCATTATTACATTACGTTTTGAAGTGTTACATTTCAGAAAATAACAATGGTATCAAAACTTAATTAATTAATCCCTTCCGGTGCGATTTAATTTTTAATAGCTACACGTAAAAAAAATATATATATATATATTTATTTATTTTAAAAAAATAGGTGATAAAAATTCATGATATTTACACATTTTGTATATTGTACATACAGATCTGAACTCTCCACTGTTACAGTATGACATGTAAAACAAATGGCGAGCTAGATTTGTTTTTGTAAGGAATGGCACGAGGGCTACCACAGGCGACTTTTTTTTTATCATTTTTATTTTCGTACAGAAACTTCTATAACTTAAAATTTATAATAAATTTATGCGAGTAAAGTGCAATTTTATCCGCGAAAATATAATATAAATTTTATTTATTTATTTATCTATTTTTTAAATAGGGTACGAAAAGAATAAAAAAAATATCGAATATGGCAGCCCTGGGCATGAAAAACCAATGATTATGCACTCGTCGTTTTACCGAAAGGGATTAAAGAACTTTTAACCACATGTAATATTTGTAGTTCTATTATTGTTAATATAATTAAAAAGAAACGTTTTATTTTGTGAAATTTATAGAAGAAAGTAATATCAATTAATATTAAGAAAAAAAAAAAACTATTACAAACTACTTACTTTTATTCTTTTAAATAGCTGTTTCGGATGAAACTAGCGTATTATAACAATATCTATAAATCCAAAGTTAAAAATTAAATATATGGTCCCTTAAGAATACAATTTTAATATTAAAAATGTAGATATTATTTTACAAAATCTTTTCAAAAAGTAATTATGGTATACATCTTGTGAATAAAAAGGCAAAATTGCAGTCAAACTGTTTGTGATATTCTATGGATATTAAATTTGTTTAACAAATTTTGCTGTTGACTGATTCAAATGAGAAGCAGTTTATGAAATAAAAATAAATCTTCGAAAAATGTCTTTATTTAAGAAAAACATATCCTAAGCCCACATGTTATACTTTCATTTATCTCAATAGTTTTATCAAGATACAAAACTATCGGAATCAGGATACCAGGAGAATAAATGCCTGTATGTTTGAATCACTGATGTCTACTTTATGAAATATATTTTTTTTTTTTTTTTTTAATCTAGTCATTCAGAAATGATCTAAAATTAACATCAATATACAAAACATTCTCATATTATTAATAACTACGAAAATCTTATAATGTCTAATATTTTTAGGAAATGGTGTAAAACTAATTGATTCATAACCTTAATCTTAATATAGTACAAAGAAGTGAAAGGTTTAAGAACTTTCTTGTCGAAGTATAATAAAGTTTCCCAAATCTAATTATGAGAAATTAGATGAATTAAATTGGAATTACAGAATATAAATATCAAAAGGCAAAATATGAATTTCATTTTTATTAGTAACACATACATGTTTTATCAGTGCATTGAAAAAATAGTCACGTGCTGTAGTAATGGGAAATGTACGTGATCATTTGAAATTTTCTGCATGTTAAGTAACTTTTAATTCTCAAAGGATTATGCTTAGAACAATAGCACCACAGTGAATTATGTATGCTTGAAAAACGTAGATGAGCGTGCATTTATTTATAGTTGCATTTGTTATATAAAAAAGTAAAGAGAGAAAAATATGTATCTATAAAATAAAACACGAATGCAATCGCATAACGATTTCATTTTTACAACTGCAACATTTATTTGACGAAATTCAGATTAAAAATAAAATATGAAAGAAAATGGTATGCATAAAATGTATACGAAATGAATTATGTTTGAACTTTCTATAATTCATAATCATTCTTTACTTTATATAAATATGAGAGAAAGTACATAAAAAGATTTTAATGCTTTCAAGTAGAGTCCTGCACGTATCGGGATTTACCCGACCCAAACCCGACAGATGAATTTTAAATAAACCGGAAACCCGAGCCGAACCAGAAAAAAAAAAAAAAATAATAATAATAATCCACCCGAAATCCGACACGAACCCGCAATAACCCGCAATTTTGGCAACCCGCACCGGACACGAACCCGACTTTTTTATACTCTAACCCGACCAGAGATCCGACTTTTTTTACCCGAACCCGAACCGAAACCCGTATTTAAATAAAAATTAATAATTCATCTAGAAATCATGCAAAACATAGTTAAGTTCTGAAATAAAGTAAATCTTCATTGTCACACAGTTGGTAAATAATTTTAAAAATAATTAAAAATGTAATTACTTATACACTAAGTTAAAAATTTAAAACAATAAAAATATAGATTAATAATAATTTTTAGCTATTTATGTGTGATGCGTATTTCAAGTGTACAAAATTCAGTTTCAAGTTTAGCATTTTTGTAGTTTTTTGTTTGATGTTTATCACACACACACAAAAATATAAAAATAATACACTGCTGCAGACACCTACTAAACGTCCGTTCTCATCTAAATCTACATACATTTCAACAAATTCTTAAAAACATCTGCAAGAGACAAAATATCAATTATCAGTATGAGTTCGCAGTCTATTTCAAAAGATGTGAGTAATCAAAATAGATGAATCACACATATGATTATTCTTGGAGAGGGAACCTGCTTTTCACAGCTTCTATTCTAACTAATAATAATAATAATAATATTTGATGTTTTCTGTTAATTGTTTCAGTGGAATATGCATGTTTATTTTACTATAATAGTTTGTGTAAGCGTATTTTCATTATGGGTATATATAGCAAAGAAATTCCTGCTTAATAAGGTAATTTGTTTTTTGAAAGACGTTCTCAAGTCGCTCCGACTCATTGAAAACTGAACCCGAACCCGAACCTTACCCGAAGTAAAAAATATTCAGTCAACCCGAAACAAACCTGACCCGCAATGGAAAAATTTGTTGTCGACCCGACCCGATGCAGGACTCTACTTTCAAGTTTCGTTGAGTACATTAAATTAAAAATCTTGGCATAGTAATATTAGGTCCTATATCATTGATTATTTTAACTACATTATAAGAACTGCAAACTTTTAGAATTTTTTAACACCACTATTTTTGGAATGTGTTTTTGTCTTCTTTAGTTGCAGAACATTGCTATTAAATAAAAAGAAAATTATTTAAAAACTATTGGTGTTCAAAATTTTGAGGGTTGACCCCATCACATTGTTAAATCTAAACCGGTTAAAGTTGTGATGCTTACACATACACAGAAAAGAAAAAAATAAAAAAGGTTACTGGAAGCACCTTGGAAAAATGTTCTGTAGAGCAAAGAGACAAGCATAAAATTGTCATTGATTCGTCTGCCGGTTAAGCAGTTTATTATAATGCAATGCGTCGTGATGAGAGATTGCATTAGGTCTACCGAAAAATTCTGACCTTTTCAATTATTAAAATTAATATTTCAGTAAAAAAAACTTTTTTTTTTTTTTTAATTAGACGCTTTTTATTGTGAAGCCCTAAAATGCACAAAATAAAAATTTATTATGGCAAAAGACCTTCTATAAGGAAATGAAAGTTTTAACACTAGGGAAGTTTTAGAGAAAAATATAGATAAATCACTTTTGAAAGAGATGAATATTTTTAAATATTCAAAATATTTCAAAATGCATTCGAGAATAATATTCTTAGTTTTTAATTTTTTGTATAATTATTCATTAACACTTTCTCGACCGCATGTTTTTGTCTTTTTGTCGGTAAGCTCCACCTGTGGGCGTTAGTCTTTTATATTACATTATTTTAAATCAATGTTTTCTGTATTCATATTTGTAATATAAATGAATATATATTACAATTATACGCTTTCTAATCAAAGTATTCGTATCATAATGCATTGATTGCAGAAATGGGAATATTGGCCATATTGTTGAGAAATAATGTAATCAGAGTTCCCAACTTTTATAATTTATTCACGAGCAATTTTAGCCCCGCCTCTTTATTATACCGGATTTTTTGAAAAAATATTTTCTTTTTATTTAATCGTTGTCATATATTAAACAGAAATAATCTACAAAATTTTTGGTGCGAAAAGAAGGCGGGGCTAAAAATGCTCGTGAATAAATTATAAAAGTTAGGAACTCTGAATGTAACCTATGTAACCTAAAGAAACGCCCACTGGCGGAGTTACAGACTTTCAAATAACGTGAATTCACGTCAGCGGTGGCGAAAGTGTTAAGCCATAAATTTCAAAGGTCTGGAAAGCTTTTTAAAATATTATGAATATTTAAAAATATTCATCTCTTGCAAAAGTGAATTATCTGCATTTTTTTCTAAAATTTTCTTAGTGTTAAAATATTCATTTCTTTACAGAAGGTCTTTGCCACAATAAATTTTTATTTTATGCATTTTAGGGCTTCACAATAAAAAGCTTCTAATTTTAAAAAATGTTTTTTTTTTTTTCTTTTTTTTTTAATTAAACATTTATTTTGTGCTTTTTAATTATAAAAATACCTTTTTAAAAACTATATAAAAATTTCTTAGGATACTGTGTAGATAACTAAAGATTTACCTTCATCAACTGATATCTTTTCTTTTAAGTACCTGCCAAAAAATAGCACATTGACCTTTGAGGATCGAACCCACATCATCGCGTTATCAGCATGATGCTCTAACCAGAAGTTAAAGAACAGTCAAGAAAAGCCATAGAATATGCTAGAAAAATCTAACAAATGCAAAAAAATATTGTTCTTGAATGCTTTTTATAATATTTTGAATATTTAAAAATTTTCAGCGTTTAAAATATTGAAATATCTATATCTATCAATCTATCAATCTATATCTATATCTATCTATGTATCTATATATATATATGTATATATACATTTTAAATTTTCTTATTGTATGAAATTTTATTTTATGCTGTTTAGAGCAACCACAGTAAAAAGCTTCCAGCATTTTTTTTTTTTTTTTTAACTTAAATTTATTTTTAATTTAATTTATTTTTTTATTTTTTAGTAATTAAAAAAGCTTCTTAAAAAAAAAAAAAAAAAAAAAAAAAAAAAAAACTAATCAAAATTTCTGAGGATTTTGTGCAGACCATGAAAGCTTTCCTTTTAACATATTACATTTCTTCTATTAATTATCAGCGAAAAAGCTGCATCCTGGCTTTCAAGGATCGAACCCACTACCATCGCGTTTTCAATATGACGTTCTAATCAACTGGGCCAACGAGCGACACAAAGTTATGCTTATATTTACTTTAAAGTAGAAGCGCTTTGTTTTTTAGCGTGACACAAAGACGTGATGCAAAATTCAATTTCAATGAAAAGCTTCTAATAAAAAACTACTAAAAAATGTATTCGTTTATTTTTTCTTTTTTCTTTTTTTTTTATACTTTATAGTAACCAGATAAAGAGCTGTTTTAAAAACTCTTTAAAAATTCTTAGGTTACTGTGTAGTCAATGAAAAATTTTCTTTTATCAATTGACAACTTTTCTACTAATTGTCTGCAAAAATTAATACGCCGGACCTTCGGAGATCGAACTCTCGACTATCGCGTTATTAACGTGACGCTCTAATCAAGTAAACCAACGAGCGACAAACAGGTATTCTTATATTTTCTTTAAAATGGAGGCGTCTTATTTATTACCGTGGCATGAAGACGCGATGACAAAATCAAGTTTCATATAAAAACTTTTAAATTTATTTTTTTTTACTTTTACTTAAATTTTTGTTTTGTGCTTTTTAGTAACTAGATAAAAAGCTGCTGAAAAACTCTTCAAAATTATTAGAATACTATGTACACAACGAAATATTTTCTTTTATATTATCGTTTTGCCCAAAGCCTGATTAAGGGGGAAGCACACACTATTTATACTTACACCGTTATTTTTTAACAAATACTTTCCTCCTATAATAAACAGAAAATTCTCATTAAAAATTATTTTAAAAGAATTCTGGTGTCTAATAACGGTCAGTAAATTGGATTGTTTTACACCGTTCATTTTTTATAAAAAATATTTCCTCGTCAAAACTTTGAATTTCTATGACATGAAGTAAAAAATAATTGTAAAAATATTCCGGTCAGAGCGGAGATAATGTGTGCTTCCCCCTTAATCAGGCTCTGGTTTTGTCCCCTAGAAGAGTTATTCACCGTCGAAATTAATAAAATTTTACATTTGTCCTTACCTACTGTAATTATTAGTTATTAAGTTACAGCATATGGCACCTTTACCTTTTATATTTTAATTTCAAAATTATCATTGCACAAATTTATTTCAAAGAGATTTGTGTCAAAACATAAATGTCTAAGAATCCCATTTTCAACGACTTTTGACGACCTGTATAAAATCAAAGGTCAATAGTAAATAAAAAATAAAATTTATTTTTACCATCTCTCATATGTCCCTATGAGGAACATAAGTATCAAATCAAAATAAACTAAAATGGTCGAGAAACCCATTTCCAAAATATCCCATGAAATTACCGTAAAACCGGCGTATGGGCCACACTCGATGCTTTATTCAGTAGCCACCACTATAATTTAATTATAGCGTTTGTCTAATCACTTCGAAGAATAGTCGCCTATTACATAAATGAAATGTCACTCTTAAAAATTGTTAGTGACTATTGATTTAAAAATTCCCTCAGTTTGACGGTACTGACTGCGGCTCATACGCCGGTTTTTACAGTATATGGACTGACCCATCAAAGCGTAATTCCGCTATGGAATCTTTGTAGGATAGTTAGCGTAATTTGTTCCTACTCAGGTGAGGCGGAATCAATTCCAGCAGCGAACGAGTAGTAATTTTGTATTTTCTTTTTTCTCTCTTTTTTTTTAAATTAATCAGTTATTGTTATTATTATTTATACATTTATTTATTTATTTTTATCCGATAAATTTACATTAGTGTCATAGATTTACTATGCAATCTATTTACAATACTTCTGTAAATTTCAGCAAAAAGCGCTAGCACACAAAATGCAAATTATGAGCGCTTTCTCCTTTAAATATGCATGTTTTTTTTTTTTTTTTTTTTTTTTTTTTTTTTTCTTTTCAGTGTGTTAAAAAGAAATAAGTTTCATACATGTAACTTCTAAATCTTAAATAAAATGTCAGAAATTTATTTAGGATATTCTCTCCTCCAAACCCAAAGAGTCGGAGACGAAGATCACGTTTACCATCATTGGATAGATATTAAAGCCTAATAAACATGTGCATTTTAACTTTTCGAAATAAAGATTTTTTTCTTTTTCTTTTTCTTTTTTTTCATATTTAAAAATTTTACACTTCTAATTGAAATTTTATTCGTTATAATACTATCGTTGAAATTATGTATATATACATGGTAAATGCGAGTTATTTCATTTCAATTTATTTTATTTTACTTTATCATTCGGGGTATATTTTGATCCCATCTTCTTGCGACATACGCATAGTTACCAACTCTTACGTTTTTTTTTTTTTTTGTTTTTTTTTATGTACAGGAAAAATTTTGCAGAAATTTTTCTTTTATTTAATCAGTGTAAATTGCAACAGAAATGTACTAAAAATTTCTATTTAAAACTTTTGGTATCTGAAAATTGTAAAAGCTAGCAACTAGGCATACGGCGTATGCCTACTATTAATGATTTTTAACTCAAATAACGATTATAATTAGGAGACCATAGCCAAATAATTAAAAAGTAATTTTTTATAGCTTCTTTTGTAATCGTAACAACATTTACGATAACTTTTCAATATTTAGAAAAATTTTAAACTTTTTATTCGAGAATGATTCTAATTTTCAAGATAATTATCCAAAATATTTCATATTTAAAAAAGCTCCATATAAAATGTATAAATGGACTTTCTTGTAAAAATAAAATAAAATACTTAAGTAATATTAATTTGAAGATGATGCTACTCGAACGAATATGTTTTTAATTGCCATGTGCCCAGAGACTGTTTCGCACCATAGTAAGGGAGAGTGGGGTTGAATGAGACGCAGGATGAATGGGACAATAGCTAGATTTTTTATGTTTTGCAAGCACCGAAAACTTGACTTTTTTTTCTGATACATGGCAGCACTGAGGTCATTCATCAAGTGTAGTTTCAGAATTAGACTATCCACAGAAGGGCAGAAAATAATTAAAGTGTGTTTTTCAGCTGACAAAGTAAGTTTTTACTTATTCAATTAAGTAGAAGTTAAGAAATTAATTATGTATATATATATATATATATTTAATCATGTAAATTAGCCATATTGATTATCAGGATTCTGAATTTTGTGGATTTAGAGAAAAATAGATTGAAATTATATGTTCTGATTTTTGTTTATAATAATTATGATTAAAAAAATTATAAGTTAGAATATTCAATGCAACTTAAATCAATAATAATAATAAGAAGAATAATAATAAACTCATAATGATTTGATTAAAATCACAATTTCAATGAAGCTATTAAATAATTCCTGATGTCTATTAATGTAATACAGAATACAATGCCGATTTTTCCGATCAGACGGAAACAAAAATTTATCTGGATAATTTGTACTCTATTATAATGATTTATCTCTTTCTAGTGTCTTATTTATTTATTTATTTTTAGATTAGGTTTTATTAGATTAAATTACCAAAGCCTAGAGCACTAGGAACTATACGAACCAAAGGACTTATATCTTTTTATGTTAATTTGTGTCAATATTTCACTTTATGTTAATTTTAGTAAATTTACAGTGTGTAATAAAATAACATAAATCAATTTAACTTAAAAAAAATTATTTACTTTCCATTTTGTTTTCTTTTCTTTGTTCACTCCAGTCCTGTCCCATTCATTCCCAATTATGACCCATTCATCCCTATAGGTGGGTATGAATGGGACAATGCACATGCATATATATATATATATATATATATATATATATATATATATATATATATACATATATATATATGTATGTATGTATATATATATGGAATGAACATATTAATTAAAACATATTAATTAAAAATGATAACTTTTTTTTAAGTTAGTATGTTTATATGTAACTGATTACTGGAGTGTACTTATGAGCAGTGTTGCAAAATTCTGAATTACATATGGCCAACGTTATCAATAAAAACATGAAAAATGTCCCATTCATCCCCACTCTCCCCTAAAATATAACAATCGCCATTGTTGCCAAATTTAGGGACTTATTTATTCAATATCCACTATTAAATTTTAATTGTAACGGTTTCCTAAATGCACCAAACATTAATCGTCTATTATGCGTCAGTGTTAGACATGTACCCCATCTTAAGATACTAGGTCTTACAATAGACAAGAACATTAGTTGGACGCAACATTTAAATGATCTAAAAATAAAATGTCTCAAAATTTATCATAACTCAGCTAAAATGGTAGGGAAAGATGGGGTATCTCTACAAATTTACTTAAAATCTGGTACAATACTACTATACACAAGATTATTACATACGGTGCAGGCATCTGGGGCGGGGGTTTAAAACAATTGGTAATCGCTAAAATTAACTCAATTCAAAGAATGTTTCTTTTACAGATCTCGCGAGGCTATAGAACTATTTCTACAGACGCCCTCTCAGTTATCACTGGGGTCCCACTTGCTCATCTTCAACTTAAATATTGTTATCGTAAAGCAAATATTCTTCAACTTAATAACTCAGCAATCGCTAATAAATACTTTGAAAATATGTTAATGCAATCCCGTTCTCCTAACTGGAACATTCACCCTGCTCAGGATGTAGCCTCGTTATTAGTTAATAGTTCTAAGAATAGTTTTTCCCCGTCTGTTCCTGTTGCAATTTATACTGCGGCTCTAAAACTGAGCATGGAGTCGCAGCAGCATTCTGTGCCCTCAGGGGCAATATTTTTATCCATGAGTGGGCCTGCAGGCTTGAGGACTATAATACTGTCTTTCAGGCGGAACTCTTCGCTATTGAAAAAGCTCTAGAATGGGCTCACAAACACAAAGACCAATTTACTTCTCTTCCCATTTTTAGTGATAGTCTCTCAGGTCTGCAGGCTATAATTAGTTACAGGAGCAGACACCCTCAGGTAATTAAAATAAAACAACTGCTAATTTCACTTAATTCCTTAGTTTCCCTGGCACACGTTTCTGCCCATAGGGGTGTTGTGGGCAACGAACGTGCAGATGACTTGGCCAAGGCTGCCACAGAGAAACACACTCCTCTTTACTCTCTCCCAGTCCCACCTTCCTATGTCAAAAGAAAACTAAAATCTCTCCTTTTCCGGGAATGGCAGTCTTGGTGGGAAGATTCTCACAACGGCAGAATTACTTTCTCTCTAATACCAAATGTTTCTCTCAATGATTGGGTACTTACTCCAGAAATTACAGCATTCTTAACTGAGCATGGCCCTTTTCCGGCTTATCTGCACAGATTTAGTCTTCGACGTTCGCCCCTATGTTCTTGTGGAGAGGAGGGTTCTTCCTTTCATTACTATTTCCATTGTCCGCTTACAATAACCTATCACTTAAGAAATCCGAATAATAGACCAGCCAACTGGCTGACAAATATTTTAACAAGACCTTCACTTGCCATAAAACTAAAAAGAATTTTTGAATTACTCTTAGATATTTCAAGTAGAACAAATTAAATTCTTCTTAAGTCATTTAAAATTATATAATTCCTAAACAGTTAAATAAATTAAAAGTATTTAATAATCTCATAAGTTAAATAATCCTTTTCACTTACCCACTAGCCCTAAGATATCTATTCTTTCCTCATGTGTTTGTAAATGTCGTAAAACAATCAGCTTCGCCCTATGTCGCGTGGGAACCTAGTTTTGGCGAACTGATTTACTTGTAAACAATTCTCCCTCCTTCCTGTTCAATTCTAGCTCATTGTGCTTTTGAGTTTTCAAGATTTATTTTATTTCTCCCTCCTGTCGCGTGAGTACTCTGTACTGGCGAACCTTACTTTAGTGTATTTATTTTTTATTTATTTTTATTTTTAGTTTGTTAATAATTAATACATATTTATAATACTTCGCCCTATGTCGCGCGGGAATATTGTTCTGGCGAACCTTGTAATTTTTTTTTTTTTTTTTTTTTTTTTTTTTTTTTTTAATAAACGCTCCGGAGTAGAGGCCTAGCATAGCTAGAAGCGATCGACACCACCTCCTCCTTGTTAAATCCTGTTAAATCGTCTATTATGTATATCAAATATCATTCTTCAAAATTTATGGCGATAATTAAATAAAAAAAAGTCCCTAAATTTGGCAAAACCGACCACCATATGTTAACAATAACTTTTGTTTCATAACACATCAAATTTCCTCGTTGAAATATGCACACAATTATTTTTATAAAATAATAGTTTATAGGTGCCAAATAGTATCTAATTAGTGATCAGTGAATAGGTAAACCAGGTTCCACATATTGGTTATAAAAACCAATTCTTAATGAAAGCACATAATCGCTGACATAAATAAGTTAAACGTTATCGTTAAATTGAATTAGAATGTGGAAAAAAAGGGGGAAAAAAGCTAAAAAAAAAACCATAGAAATAGCATGGGAAGAAAAGCAAAAAAACTCACAATGGCTACTTTAGAATGTGGAAAAAAAGGGGAAAAAAGCTAAAAAAAAAAACCCATATAAATAGCATGGGAAGAAAAGCAAAAAAATTCACAATGTCAAGTGCGTTAAAAAAAAAAAAAAAAAAAAAAAAAAAAAAAACAGGCTCGCACCAGAAGTAATAAGAGGACAAAGTTGACTAGAAAAAGACATTGAACAGCGGGAACGGGGGGGCTGGGGCGTTAAATATAACGACCAGGATTAATACGTCTCGCTTATATTGATAAAAAAACCCGCCAAAACGTCCATTTAACGCACAAGAAATGTATTTTTTAAAATAAAAACAAATTTAAATACATAATGATAATGCTATATTATACTATATCATTATATTATTTTGATGTTATGCATCTAAATTAGAGATTGTGTAACTAATTTGAATTGTTTAAAACGTTTTTATGTAACATATAAATAAGCTTTGATACACATACTTGAGCGAAATACGCATGTTAAATACTTATTTCATTTTGATATAGGTTTTTGTAAAAAAATCTGAAAAGTTTAAAATACATTTATATGTTGAACTAATTTGTGATACACATATATAAAAGATATACTTAAATATATATATATATTCAAGCGAACTTTCTTCATAAAGAGGTTCCAAGAAAGATAAGATTGTCTTTCATCTTTGAAGAAATGTCTTTTGATCTAGAATAAATCTACAAAAAAAAAAAAAAAAAAATCTTCAATTACATTCTGAAGAAATTCCATAAAAGCTGAGACGCCATCCGGTTGAAATGATAATACATGCATCTACATTTAAACTTGCATTCTTCATCAAACAATGAAAAAAATGAAACAGACTTTCAGTCTTCATGTATTTAAATAGAAATCTTTACATTATTTTGAAAATGATCTTCTACATTTGAATTCAAAACCTTGAAAGTTTTTTTTTTTTTTTTTTTCTTTTTTTTTCCCGATAGTATCTAAGTTCATTGATGGGGAACAAATTTAACATTTGAAAAAATATAGCATGCATCGTGAATCTCATTTTGTTTTATGTTTCAGTTTACGTTAAGTAATACAAAAGAACTGAAAGTAAGCAAAAAATTTAGATTAGTTATTCGTATTAAAAACACTAGAATGAAAATGTGCGATATTTTACTCAATATCTTTTCTGTTTGTAGGCAATCATATATTTCCTTGCGTATGCCTATATTTTCTTGAGTATAACTTGAAAATAAAATAACTATCACAAACTTATAAAAGTACAGAGAAAAACCACCCTTTTCTAATGGAATTATTTTTTGAAATATTATTTATCATTTAAAAAAAAAAAAAAAAATAATAATATATATATATATATATATATATATATATATATATATATATATATATATATATATATATATAGTAGGTACTGTACTGTCATCAAGAAAAAAGAGAAATCCTTGGCTAATTTTTCCGTTGAAATTTATCGTATAATAATGTCGTTGCTGCCTATCGATTAGTAATAGCGTCTCATTAATATTGCTTTACTTAAATATTGCTTAACACTTTCAGAGGTAATTTTGCTTATTTAAAATCAACTGTCACCAGCGGTTAATTATTTTTTTTTTTTCTTTCCTTCCCTCCCCCCACCGTCGTTAAAGGAAAATTTTATAAAGAATTTCTAGAGCAGAGTTCCCAGATTTTGTAATTTATTCGCAAGTATTTTCAGCTTCGCCTCTTTTCCCTACCGAAAAATTTGAAATATGATTTTCTTTTTTTTAATCGTTGTTACATATTAAAGAGAAATAATTTACAAAATTTCTGGTGCGAAAAGAAGGCGGGCTAAAAATGCTCGTGAATAAATTATAAAAGTTGGGAACTCGATCCTAGGGTGAGTTTTTGCAATTAAAATTACATACATGCCAACCATCTCATTAATAACCGTACAATTGTTGACGCCCCTTGAGAAAACGCCCATTTTTTCCCACCACTTTATTTTTAGAATAATTTTCTCCAAATTTTGTTACGATTAGATAACAATAAAATTACTCTAAAAAAGGACTGGTGTGAAAAAAGGCGGATATTAAAAATTGTACAGTTCATAATGAGATGGTTGGCAAGTATGAAATTAGGTGATATATAATACATCCCACCGCCCCTGAAAAGGTAAAGGTATCGTCGTCTACATGTTAAAACTTGCACCAACGTCATTTCTTCAAAATGTAACACTCATTTTTGACATTTTTCGAGTTATTTGGATCAAATCAGCCTAGAAAAAAAACTAGTTTTTATACGTTTATCAAATTTTCTTAAAATTATAAGCTGTCAAAATTAATTTGAGAATATTAATGTTGAGGGAATATGACACTCTTTAATTGATATTATTTTTCAAAAATACATTAAACTGAACTTTCAATTATGTTTAAGATGAAATAACTCAAACATATTACATGCATATTTATGATTAAAAAAATATTTTTTAACTATGAAACTTATTAAAAAATCCATGATCCAAAAAAATATATAATGTGGTTTATACTAATTCTTGCATAAATATAATAAGCATCGCCAAAATCATGGATTTTAAAAAATAAAGCTCATTCATACCTGTAATTATCGTGTTATAGTGATATTCAGTCGAATCTCGTTAATGCAGAGCCTGATTAAGGGGGAAGCACACATTATTTATACTTACACCGTTATTTTTTAACAAATACTTTCCTCCTATAATAAACAGAAAATTCTCATTAAAAATTATTTTAAAAGAATTCTGGTGTCTAATAACGGTGAGTAAATTGGATTGTTTTACACCGTTCATTTTTTATAAAAAATATTTTCTCGTCAAAGCGTGGAAATTCTATGACATGAAGTAAAAAATAATTGTAAAAATATTCCGGTGAGAGCGGAGATAATGTGTACTTCCCCCTTAATCAGGCTCAACGAAAATGTGAACCCGCTTAACGTGAATTACTTTTAAAGTGAGGTGAACTACTTCCACAATCTCGATTAAAATGAAGATTAGATTCTGAGTTACTAATAGCATGAACTAGTGATAACAAGAACATTTTTTTTATTCCTCTGGAGATTCACGTTAACGAGGTTCGACTGTATTGCATTTCTTTTGACTTAAGTCAGATGTCTTCTGTTATAATTTGTATTTCTATAACAGAAAATCAAATTGCTATCGAAAACAATTTGCAATTTATTTCATTCGTCTCATCTTCAAATTTTAATTTTTTTTATTATTATTATTGAATTTTAAGTAATATTTCGATGTTTTCTATACAAACTAGCTTTTTTTAAAATTATATTTTTCTTAGTAATTAAATGTTTTTTTCCCAGGTTTAACTGTTTTTAACACTTTCCAACAAGGTTGAAAAGTGTTTATGACTTCGGTTTGTCTGTCTGTCTGTCCGTCTGTCTGTCTGTCTGTCCTTCCGTCTGTCCGTCTGTCTGTCTGTCTGTCCGCGCTCTAACTCCCGTAAATATTTACAATGGAATTTCAATGGAATTTCTTGAAACTGATATATGTTATTCAAGTTCACCATCGGACGGTCCCTATTGAAAATGGAGTTTATACCTCTACTGGTTTGTGTACAGGGACATCCGAAAATATTTCAAAGCATTGTGTTCTATGAGAGGTATTTCTATAAACCATATTTTCATACCTTTACTCTAGACATATCTTAATGAAATTGAAATATGTTATTCAAGTTCACTATCGGACGTTCCCTATTGAAAATGGAGTTTGTTCCTCTACTGGTTTTTGTACAGGGACACCCGAAAGTATTTCAAAGCATTGTGTTCTATGAGAGGTATTTCTATAAACCATATTTTCATACCTTTACTCTAGACATATCTTAATGAAATTGAAATATGTTATTCAAGTTCACTATCGCATGTTCCCTATTAAAAATGGAGTTTGTACCTCTACTGGTTTGTGTACAGGGATACCCGAAAGTATTTCAAAGCACTGTGTGCTATGAGAGGTATTCTTATAAATCATATTTTAACACCTTCACTGTAGACATATCTTAATGAAATTGAAATATGTTATTCAAGTTCACTATTAGATGTTTCCTGTATAAAATGGAGGGAATACCACTATCGGGATATACACAGGGACACTCAAAAGTATTCCAAAGCATTGCGTTCTATGAGAGATATTTCTATAAATCAAATTTTAATAACTTTAGTTTCCACAAATTTTAAGTAATTGAAATATGTTATTTATATGCACAAAAGAATGCTTTGCATACAATGTAGCATGTTTACCATTATATTTACAGGGTGGCACAAAAATATCCAGATAAATTAAGAGCTATTAATAAAAAAATTGCTAGATATGTACTTTCGTTTACGTTAAGCGTTTTTAACACTTTCTAATATTTTTAACACTTTCCAACAAGGTTGAAAAGTATTTATGACTTCGGTTTGTCTGTCTGTCTGTCTGTCCGCGCTCTAACTCCCGTAAATATTTATGGAATTTCTTGAAACTGATATATGTTATTCAAGTTCACTATCGGACGTTCCCTATTAAAAATGGAGTTTATGACTCTACTAGTTTGTGTACAGGGACACCCGAAAGTACTTCAAAGCATTGTCTTCTATGAGAGGTATTTCTATAAACCATATTTTCATACCTTTAGTACAGACATATCTGAATGAAATTGAAATATGTTATTCAAGTTCACTATTGGATGTTTCCTGTTTAAAATGGAGGAATTACCACCATCGGTTTATGTACAGGGATACTCAAAATTATTCCAAAGCATTGCGTTCTATGAGAGATATTTCTATAAATTAAATTTTAATAACTTTACTTTCCACGAAGTTTTTGGAAATTGAAGTATGTTTTTATATGCACAAAAGAATGCTTTGAACAGATTATAGCATGATTAGCATTAGATTTACAGGGTGGCACAAAAATATCCAGTTACATTAAGAGCTATTAATAAACAATTGCTAGAATTGTACTTTCGTTTACGTTAAGCGTTTTTAACACTTTCTAACATTTTTAAGTGTGAATATGACTTCAGTTTTGTTTATCTGCCTGTCCGTCTGTCTGTCTGTCCGACCTCTAACTCCCGTAAATATTTATGGAATTTCTTGAAACTGATATATGTTATTCAAGTTTACGATCTGATGTTCCCTATTGAAAATGGTGTTTGTACCTCTACTGGTTTGTGTACAGGTACACCCGAAAGTATTTTAAAGCATTATGTCTTATGAGAGGTATTTCGATAAACCATGTTTTCTTACTTTTACTGTAGACATATCTCAATTAAATTGAAATATGTTATTCAGATTCCCTATTGGATGTTTCCTGTATAAAATGGAGGAAATACCACTACTGATTTATGTACACGGACACTTAAAAGTATTCCAAAGCACGTTCTATGTGAGTTATTTCTATAAATCAAATTTTAATATCTTTACTTTCTACGAAGTTTTACGAAATTGAAATATGTCATTTATAAACACAAAAGAATGCTTTGCATAGAATATAGCATGGTTATCATTAGATTTACAGGGTGACACAAAAATATTCAGTTATATTAAGATCTATTAATAAAAAATTGCTAGAATTGTACTCTCGTTTACTTTACGCGTTTTTGAAACTTTCTATAATTTTTTAATGTGTGAATATAATTTCAATCTCTGTATCTGTCTGACTGTTCTTCTCTACGTCTGTCTGTCTCTCGGTCTGTTTTACTGCGCTCTAATTCCCGTAAATATTCATGGAATTTCTTTAAACCGATATATTTTATTCAAGTTGACTATCGGATGCTCCCTATTGAAAATGGAGTGAATACCTATTCTGGTTTGTGTACAGGGACACCCAAAAGTATTCGAAAGCATTGTGTTCTATGGGAGGAGTTTCTATAAACCGTATTTTAATACCTTTAATGTATAGAAACTTCAATGAAATTTTAACATGTTATTCAATTCCCTATCGGATGTTTCCTATGTAAAGTAGAGTACATTTCTAACTGGTTTGTGTACAGGGGCACTTGAAAGTATTCCAAAGCATTGTGTTGTATGAGAGTTATCTTTATAAACCAAATTTTAATAATTTTATTCCCCACAAAGCTTAATGAAATTGAAATATATTATTCGTATGCACAAAAGAGTGCCTTCTGTGTAATATAGTATGGTTAGCTTTAGATTTACAGGACCATACAAAAATAATCAGTTACATTAAGAGCTATAAATAAAAATTTGCTGGAATTGCACTTTTGTTTACATGAGCGTTTTAAAACTTTCTTATAATTTTAGTGGGAATATGATTTCAATTTGTGCATTTGTCTGTCCGATTGTCTACCTTTGTCTGTCTGTTGTGTGATAAAGTATGTAAAGAATATTAAAAGTTATTCGATACAATTGCGTACAGTTGGAAAGTGTTACTAATCAATGCGTACTGCATGATTTTTCTTTCTTGTTTATTATTTTTATCCATATTCTTATGATCCTTGTATTCGAATATTACACTATTCTTATGTCTTTAGAACTTTCAAGGACTTTTCTTCAAGCTGGAAATCCAAGGGCAAATTCGGCTTGAAGAATACAAGACATACATGCCTTGTGCTTTATTTGAACAAAATTAATAATTACTTTTTAATTACACACTCACTTCTTAATCTAATCATTTTATTTTTTTGAGTGTGTGTGTGTGCGGTTCGTTCAATTTTAACCCTTTGCGGCGCAGGACAATTTGGATCATTTAAATTATACTGCCGCCGGAATTCACGAACTTAATTAAACTAAAAGAAATTTTAAATTTTAAGGTTAAAAAAAAACCTTTTTCTGATATGTTAGAAACGTAAATTTTTGCTAAAAAATTTCCGGGATGAATTTTTGCAGCTGGATCTTAAATTTTGCGTCCTCGCAGCGAGGACAGCACGCGTTAAGGGGTTAAAGGTTGCAAAAGTTCCCTTCTAAAGACAGACTTATAAAACGTTTCTATAAAAATACCGGTGTTAATTATCGTAACACTATACAGCTATAATTACAAAACTTTGAATAAAAGGCAATAAACTCATTTATTGCATTTTATGGCGTATATGCAAAGTTTTGTAATTATTACTTTAAAACGCCAGTTCTGTGGTTCTTTCTTATTACTATACAGCTATGCTAACCCATAAGAAATGTACAATGTAAAATTAAAACTACAATTTCGCAAATAAATATAAAGCATGCCATATCTAAAGCAGGGGTGCTTGTGTTCCCGGAATTTCCTACCAGAATTTTTAAACAGTGATATTAATGATAGTTTTCTAGGGAAATTTAGCAATTAAATACAACCAAAAATACAATTCGTAATTACTGGTGGGAAATAAAATAAAAAAACCCGGAACGCAAACACCCCAGCTAAAGCTTGTTGAAAAATATTCATTTTATGTATAAAATAACTAATTTACATAACTTAGTAGAAGAGTGAAGAGCATGAATTAAAATATAAAAATACATAAATAGTGCTTCGCATTAAAAAATATAATTAAATTTTGGTCTGAATCATTCTAATGAAACTTTTCTGTCTGGATCAAAGCTCACGAAAAGCTTTTAATCATCACTAATTTAGTGCCGGAAAGACATTTAAAGTTTCGGGAAAAACAAAAGAAGTGACACAGCAAGAGTGTTTTAAATTTGTAAGAATATTTTATATCTGTCACTCGGAAATTTTTTTCATAAAATAACGCATTCATTATGGGGAATTACTTAAAAGCGGTACAATAAATCATCCCGGATAGAAAAACTGCTGATCCAGAAAATTGAATTTCTGGGAAATTTCCAAAATGTTTTCAGTTTAAATTTATACGTATAAAAGAGACATTGCATATCATTTCAAATTCTCGTAAATAATGCTAAGAGGTAAAGAACATTTTAAGTAATGTAACGTAATGATGGTAATAATAAGCAAAATAAAATTTGGAAATGTTTTGAATTCAATTTTTTTTTTTAGATACTGAGTGTACACGCTTAAAAATACTATAAAAAAAAAAAAAAAAAAAAAAAGGAAATTGATGATACCCAGTGTTAAAATAAATAATTACGCTAGGATTTTAACTCTTAACACATTTTCGCTTAATACATCCTTAATACGGTTTCGCTTGTAACTCCGTAAAAATTGATTTAAAGTATATAAATAGGACTTTTTCTAAACCGCCTTGATCTCAGAAATTTGAATATGATATGAAAAATAGGGGTTGCCATTGAAAAATGAAGTTTATGCCTGTTTTAATATGCATATTACCCCTTAAGCAAAATCTAACTATACCATTATAAATTAGACGTTATTAGAGATCGATTGGTACTGGCCTCTTGTTTCTACGATAATTTACGGCGAAGTTAGGTAGAGTAGGGAGTGGCTTTTTTTTTTTTTTTTTTTTTTTTTTTTTTGCTGACTTTACATATTACGAAATCTGTAATCGGAATACGAGGCATAGGGAAAACTTAGCGTCATTTCTGGTAGAGGAGTTGAGTTAGTTAATAGTCTAATTCCCATGAACTTATTTCTACTAACTGGTGATTAAGGTTATTTCATTCTCAAATATTTCAGTTCGGGTAATATGGATTACCAACTATCTCATTCTTTTGAGATTTTTGTAAATCTTGAATGTTGATAATTCTTTCAGTGCTGTTTTTTAAAAATAATTTCCAAATGAAAGTACATATTGCAACTACCGTAATGTCTGGTTGATAACCCGCAGGTAAGATGTGTCATTTCTCCACCAAAAAATTTATTTAATAGAGAAATTTATACTTTTTCGAAGGAAGAGCTCGTACAAATATAAATTTATTTATCAATTGAAATTTCTGGTGCAAAACTAGATTATATAACCTGCGGGATATCTACCACAGATTATGGTATTCATGATTTTCTGTAAAAAAAAACTACACTATTCCATGTTATCCTTTAACCTCTTAACGCGCGCTGTCCTCGCTGTGAGGACGCAAAATTTAAGATCCAGTTGCAAAAATTCATCCCGGAATATTTTTAGCAAAAATTCACGTTTATAACGTATCAGAAAAGGCCGGTTTTTTAAACCTTAAAATTTAAAATTCCTTATAGTTTAATTTAGTTCATGAATTCCGGTGGCAGTATAATTTAAATATTTCAAATTTTCTTGCGCCGCAAAGGGTAAAGGAACTGTGTATTCGCTATTTCCCTTCATAACTATTAACATTACTCACTTGGTCCATATTACCTGAAAATAGATTTTTTTCCGTGTCTAAAAATTATGCATGTAAACTTAATTCTTTGTAACAAAAAACCATCGAAACATATTATAGCACGTGAAAGAATAGTCAAATCCATAAACATTCAAAATACTTATGGTGAGTACAAAAAGAAATGGTGTTCCATATTCACCTACTTTCCCCTCTCTTCCTCTTCCTCTCTCTTTCTCTGTATATGTATGTGATCATTTATCTTCATTATGCTGCTACCAAAGTAACTTCGTGTTTTAGTGTACTTTACATTTCTTCATGCGGTCTAGATTATTTTTGTGATTATTACTGATAATTTGTTTCTATGTTTTATGATCTCATATTTATTTTTCCACTCGTTTTATCTTTATGATTGAAAGATCGGGGAAGACGCTGGTTATTTTGCTTTAATGATGTCCAGTATTTGAAATCTTGCATTTTTTACGTGCTCACTGTACTCACCGTGCTCACCGTGCTCACTGATGGTTCTCCCTCATGGTAATCTCTACAGTTTTAGAATTCTAGTGTTTTCAACAAGTCTGTTATAAATTAAAATAAATAAATTAAAATAAAAAATGGTATTAGGATTCGCAGTAATTCAGACAAATGCATTAAAATAAGTGTAAGGTATTGTGAAAATAGCAGAGTTGCCAACATTTTAATTTATTCCACAGCACTTTTAGCTCCGCTTTAATTTCAAACCATTTTATTTAAAGAATAATTTTCTTCAGTATAGAACTACGTTAAAAACGGAAAAAATAACTCTTAAAAAATAGAATGAAATATAGGCGGAGTTAAAAATGCTAGGGAATAAATTAATATGTTGGTAACTCTGAAATAGCGATAGGTTATATTAACTTTCACAGTCAGGTACCCGAACCTTAGTATTACATCAATATATATATATATATATATATATATATATATATATATATTACGATGTTAATAAACTTTAAAAACATCAACTATCATTATTGCATCAAATATCACCATTTTTTAGCATCAAACCTTTGCCGGTCCTATTTAATTTCATTCCTCTGGTTACTGTTGCCTAATTTATGGACGTTTTTATTCAATACTCATCACTAAATTATAACTGTAACGATTTCCTAATTGTTTTGGAGGTTATTCGTCTATTATATACATTAAATATCTCTCCTTAAAATTATTGGTTATAGCATAGATGCCAACATTTTAATTTATTTCTCAGTATTTTTAGCCCCGCCTTTTTTCATACCACTAATTTTTTAAGGATAATTTTTTCTTAGTTTATCGAAGTTTATTATACATAGGAAAAATAATTTCTATAAATTAACTAGTGCGAAATAAAGGCGGGGCTAAAAGTACTCCGGAATAAATTAAAATATTGGCATAGTTGATTATAGTTGAATAAAAGTGTCTCTAAATTTAGCAACACCAGAGCTGGCAACATTGCTAATTTTTAAATCAGATTTACATAGCTGCCAAGTTTTTTTATTTATTTCGGAATGTTGTTAACCCCGCCCTTTTTTGACACCGTATTATTTGTAGAAAAATTTCCTTCAATATACGATTATGATTAAATATGAAGAAAATTGCTCTAAAAGGATTATGGTGTGAGAAAAGAGCGGGGCTAACAACATTCCGGAATAAATTAAAAACTTGGTAGCTATGGTTTTATACACCTGTATTTTTTTTAAAGGGATCAGTCACATACTATTTTAACGAATACATAAAAATAAATAAACAGAATAAATTTATAAAAACTTTCCGGTGTGAAGTCTCCACGGTTTTTCAACAGAGATTTGGCACTTATGCAACACTGCTTAGATCGTTAAGGGCCGCTAGGTTAAACGGGTTAAATATATAAAAGTACTATATATATATATATATATTGTACTTTTTATAGAGATAAATTAAATATATATATACATAATAGTTTATTTCTTGTAGTAGAATACAATTTGAAGCAAGTCACTAATTCTATTTGATAATTAATTACATAAACTATTCTAGACTTATTTCTGGATATCTCTAAAAAAAGGAACCCTCAGGCTATAAAAAAAAGACAAATACATTATAAGAATTTTAATTTTTAATTTACATTTGTTAGAAATATACATTTTTAACAATTATGGTTTTTTGATTTTGATTTTCTTTTTTATATATAGATTAATTTAATTTCAACTAATTGTTTAAATTTCGTTTAAAAATGTCTATATATATATATATATATATATATATATACATATATATATATATATATATATATATATATATGTATGTGTGTATATATATACATATATATATATATATATATATATATATATTATCTAGTCAGTTAATTTTAGACTACCCAGACAAATTCAATTAAGATTTTGAGATATTTGCGTGAGAGAGAGAACCATTTTCTCTAAGTATGAACGAAGTAAACTTTAAATTACAGGATAAAATTGTTTCTTAATATATCAAGCCCAGATTACATTAACTTTGATTAAAAAATTCCTTTTAAATTAGAAAATGTTATACTTGAAGCATCTGGTATTCTTTGAATGTTTTAAAATCTTAAGTGATACCATTTACGTGTCATGTATCGAATCAACAACTAAAAATTTAAATTCTTTATAACAAATTCATAACCAGAAATCATAATTACATATTCATATATTAACTTACTCATATAATTAATTTGAAAAACATTATTTTAAAATTTATAATGTAAAACCAATGTAATATTTAAAATGAGAAAATGAATACAAAAATTTTAAAACTTTAAAAATACATTTTAATTAAAAACATTAAAATACATGACAGACGCTTCGGCTAGAACACTAGCCCTCCTAAGTGTCAAACATACAAGCACAACTAGCTTTAGCCTCGTTCAAGGCAGAATGTTGCAATTTAGTAAAAATCTTTTTGTAAAAAAAAATAGAACCGACTCCAAAAAGCAACTACTATTAAAAAAAAAAAAAAAAAAAAAAAAAAAAAAAAAAAAATGAATGAAATGAAACTAAATTGCGCCTAAAAGTATAAAATAATTTCCTTTGCCAAATAACCTATAACACTACAATTAATCATAACTTTTGAAGTCGGCGCAAAATTAAATAAAATTTAATTAGTTTTTAAAGGTTTGTTTTTAGATCGGTAGCAACAAATGCTGTTGTCTCGAATGATCCATTTTCATGTTTCCTTTATTATTTTATCACTATACAATTGGTCCATTGGTAGTATCTACACAGAACAGTGAACATTCTTCACAATGCGGTATTTATTTTTCTACGAAGTTAGAGTTTCCTTTGCAAATTTGATATAACTTTGATAACTATAATCCTTGGTGGCTTTTGGATTATTTGGCTTTTCAAAGCGTATTGCAAAAATATACACGCAAGATGTATATTTTCATAATATATTTTGTACGAAGCATTGTTTCATGTTCTTGATTACTCTCTTAATATACCTTATCAAATTAATCATGATATCCCAAAGAAACTAAATGTGTTTGAAAGATAATTTTGCGATTTTCTTTCACCAAGGACGTCAGATACCAGCATCTTCGCTAACTTTTGCTGCTTACGAAATTTTATTTTTTTTCTTGAATCAAAATAGTTTTCGGCAGCGTTTTGCAGGTGACAATGTGAGATGTGTATTTTGAATAGGATTTGATATTTGTATTGAATAAAAGTATCGATTTTTATTTAATTTTGCGCCGACTTCAAAAGTTATGATTAATTGTAGTGTTATAGGTTATTTGGCAAAGGAAATTATTTTATACTTTTAGGCGCAATTTAGTTTCATTTCATTCAATTTTTTTTTTTTTTTTTTTTTTTAGTAGTTGCTTTTTGGAGTCGGTTCTATTTTTTTTACAAAAAGATTTTATTTTTCTCTTTTCAGTGAAAACTTATTCATATAGCAGAACATCAAAAGATGTTTGACGGCAGATTCACAAATCACAACTTCCACGAAAAGTGACATAACTCAAAAAATGGTTTATGTCACTGAAAAATACATGAAATGCACTTAATGTGAACAAAAAAGTTACATCGCCATCTAGAAAGTTATCCACTCGAGAGACAGTTGTGGCAGTTTTATTGTAGTCAAGTTATTTTTAAATTGATTTTTCTCAAATGTTGCATTTTTAAGTTGTGTCACTTTTCTTGCCTTTATCGGATACGAGCAAAAAACTATCTATTGAATGAACATACGTTAAGTTAAAAGGTCTTTAGAAATGCAAAGAACGGATACGCTGTATTCGTAACCAAAAATTCAATTAGGCATATATATTGAATTTTACAGTGAATACATTTCACCCGCTACGCTGGAATTTGCGCAGCGTAAAGTTCAAACAAAGAGCAAAATATGCATTGCAGCTGACGGACAGAAGTTTCAACATCGATACTTACATACTGCTTTTACCAGTGTAGCTGCATGCGTTCAGCAGTTAAAGTGAGAACAGACTTTTGTGAGTATCCTGTAATTTGTTTATATCTTAATAAAATCATAATGAAGCCTATTTCTGGCCAAGATCATTACGACAACAAACAAAGTATTAAAATTAAATCATTTCTTACGAAGTTTTAAGCTAACAAATTTCAACAACAACAGTGAGAAACATGGTTTGTATTGAGAACCTCTTCCTTTATGAAGTCGGTTTAAAACGTCTATGCGTTAATCGATGTGACCGCTTATAATAACCATACTTTGAAATTTTACATAGCATAAATGTCAACCGCTACGCTACAACATATGCAATATCGTTCAAGTGTGCACAAAATAGGAGATTGTGAACAAACAAATGCACGTTTGAAGCGTTCTGTTTTTAGCATTAACATCTGAACTATCTTTTCGTAACTATTTGCGAGATAGGAACGCTAACTCCACTGTTTCCCACCAGGTAACGCTGTAGGCGGTTGAATCACGCAGCACATATCCACTTTACTATACCTACATGCCACTTTTATGACTATAGCTGCAGCTGTTCAGCAGTTAAAAGAGTCGGGACTGACTTTTTTGGGCACCGTGTATTTTCTTTTGTTCTTAAATATATTGCAATGGGACCTATTTCAGACCAAGACCTTTACAATAAAACATAAAGTACCAAAATTGGATTATCTCTTCAGAAGTTATGAGCTAACAAACAAAAATAAAAACAAAAAAAACATACAGTGTGAATTGAGAACCACCTCCTATTTGAAGTCGATTAATTAGAGCATCTCTCACGAAGTTATAAGCTTACAAACACCAACAATGACACATAGCTCGAATTAAGAACACCCTCTTTTCTAAAGTTGGTTGAAAACGACTTTGCACTAATGGATGTGGCCGCATAAAGTAACAGTACTTTGAACCAGGGAGCCTTTATATTGTCTAATTAATTGTATTGCCTTTATAATGTCTAAAAACTGTCTTTTCGTAGTAAATCGATGATGCTCTACAACTTCGTATTTAACTTTTCTCCCATCTTGAACCGTTTTTGAGATAGGAGCGCTGATTCGGCTGTTTTTCACCAGATGGCATTTTATTTTCTTTAGATTGTAAAGATATTACAATGGGATCTACTTGAGACCAAGATCTTTACAACAAAATAAAAAATATCAAGTAACCGTATTTTGAACTATATAACGTATGTCTCACCAGCTACGCTACAATGTGTGCAATGTAGCTCAATGTAGTAGAAATTGCGAACAAACAAATGCACGTTTTTAGCATTGTATTTTTAGCATCGATGTCTAAACTAACTTTTCGTACTAAATCGATGATGCCCTGCAATTTTATAATTCACTTTTTCCCCCTGTCTTCAACCGTTTCCGAGATAGGAAAGCTAGCATGAATGTCTAAACTATATTTTTGTACTAAATCGATGACGCTTTTCAACTTTGTAACTCACTTTTTTCCCTAGAACCGATTTCTAGATAGTAACACTAACTCCGCTATTTTCCACCAGGTGGTGCTGCAAGCTGTTTAACCTTGTACTGCAGGGCCACTTCGCTATACTTACATACCATTTTTAACACTATAGCTGATGCCGTTTAACAGTTAAAAGAGTTGGGACTGATTTTTTGGGCACCCTGTATTTTCTTTAGATTGTAAAGATATTACAATGGGACCTATTGCAGACCAAGACCTTTTCAACAAAACAAAAAGCATCAAAATCGGAGCATCCGTTCAGAAGTTATGAGCTAACAAACATAAAAAAAACATACGGTTTGAATTGAGAACCTTCCTTCTTTTTTGAAGTCGGTTAAAAAGCGCCCTCTAGAAAAATACGTGATTCATATATATTTACATTAGAGACTAAAATTTTAAAGTTGTTAAAATCAGGAATATGATCACTATTGAGAGAATGGATTATGAGTTTCGATCTTAAACCTCCTGTTTTATATGAGCGTATATGTTCCTTTAACCCCTTAACGCGCGCTGTCCTCGCTGCGAGGACGCAAAATTTAACATCCAGCTGAAAAAATTCATCCCAGAAATTTTTTAGCAAAAATTTACGTTTATAACATATCAGAAAAGCCCGTTTTTTTTTTTAACCTTAAAATTTAAAAATTATTTTAGTTTTATTTAGTTCATGAATACCGGTGGCAGTATAATTTAAATGATCCGAATTGTCTTGCGCCGCAAAGGGTTAATCTAATTTCACCTGTTCTGCCAGTTTCATCGATATATATATAGAATTCTACATATATACATACATAAACTATTGTGCATATTGCGTGTTACTTCTTACCCCTGTTACAACTAGCCCCTAGCTCCCCTATCGAGTAGTACTATTCCATATTTTCCATATTTATATTGCTTTTAAATATCAATCTTTAATATATTTTTTCAGAAATTAAAGAGGACAGATACATCTAGACCTGTTAACTATGCTAGTTAATCCGTAAAGGTATTGTGCCCCGCCTTTTTTTCACACCAGAATAGTTGTAGAGCAATAGTCTTCTTATTTAATCACGAGAAGACATTGCTGAATATTTCTCTACAACTATTCCGGTGTGTAAAAAGGCGGGGCCTAATACCATTGCGAATAAACTAGCATAGTTGGAGGGTCTATACATATATTTTTAAGATAGTATTTCCAGGAAATATAGACTCTCTCTTGCTAGCTTACTTTAATATAAATCAAAACCATCTGGAAGAATTATGCTTTCAAAACAACTTTATTTTGAATCAGTACTTAATATTTTAGGTTAAGGTTAAGGTTTCAATAATAAATATATATTAAAAATTAATTCTAACTTTTTTTTTTTTTTTTTGAAGTAATATATTACTGAACAACCTGTTTCAGTGAATTTTTTTTTTTTTTTTTTTTTTTTTTTTAATAATATTTTTTTATAAGTTATCGATATCTAACCGAGTTTATCCAAGAAGCGAAAAGTACGTCATTAACTTTTACGAAAACTTTGCGTTTAAGTGTAACTATCACCATCTATCATTTTTACAGCCAAAATGAATGATCGTGTACTTCAAGAGCATTTGACAGCAATTTTCGATTTCTTACTTATATAAAAGTAGCTTTAGTTATAACTTACATCCCTTTCACGCGTATCTTACACGATACGTGTGGTTTCAAAGAAATATAAAAAAAGCTTCTGACATGTAATTTTATATATTATCTTTGAAATAATAGAGTATAATAATTAGATGACATTTATATCTTTCGGAAACATTTTATTTAAAAACTTTAAAATATGAAAATTATTTTAAAGTTACTTTTTCATAGTTAAAGTTAGTTTGAAGTTACTTTTTTATAGTTAAACATCCGTATTATTCATATAATCATTTATATCTGAATGGGTGATATGATTATTATGTTAATGGGCACATGTTATCAAATCCTTTTAATAAATTCTTTTTATTCATTTATTGAATATACACATATTTATTTTTTTTTTTAATATTTTGTAAAGGTAATTAAGATAACAGTAATTATAGCTATTTACAATGAATCTGTTCAAAAACCAAATACTTTATTCAGGGAAAAATAAACTACCCTCTTTGCAATTTTTATACAAGATTTTATAGCAAAATCTTTACTTTATGCTTTCGGTTTTTGAGTTTTCTACATTTTGTGCCTTGTTTATATTGTTCATTTATTATCCCATTATCGTTGCTGCAAAATTTTCTCTTTTTTCAGCACCAATCTTTCAGAATATTTATTCCTGTTTTACTTTGTTACAGAATTTTTTTCTTTAATCAAAGTCTATTTTGTGTTCGAAAATAGCAATATTTCAAAAAATCTGATGTAAAACAACCACACGACTTCCATTACCCACTATTACACGTGTTATATGCAGTGTTGTAGATCTGGCGGATATTTTATTCAATAATCACCAATAATTTTGAGAAGTGATATCTGATATATAATACACTATCAATCTTCGAAATGATTAGGCAAACGTTGCAATTAAAAATTATTGGTGAATATTGAATGCAAAATCCGCCAGATTTGACAACACTGGTTATATGTATCTTTTTTTTTTTTTTTTTTTTTTTGAGATAAGATTATCAGAAAACATAAATTTGACCTATCAAAGAAGAGAAACTTAATACAGGAGTAAAGACATATAATAATAACAGGAGACTTGGCGTAGGAATATTAAAACCCGAATAAATTACTACGTCAGAAACACCAAAGAAAAATATTGCAAATGCATACAGTTGTTTCGGCAGCCTTAAGCGTGCCGTCTTCAGTGCAAAAAGGAAAAAAAAAAGACATATAATACAAAGTTTACATGGCAAGTTAGAAAATAACAGAAAAAATGGTGATAAGTTATTTTTTGAAATACCAATTTTCGAAATCTAAAATTAACTTACCTAAGCAGGATGACTGTTAATTTTCCTGTAATAACAATGTAATACGTGAAAAAGGATATTTAAAATTGATTTATGTAACAATTTTCAAGAAAATCGTTAGAGCCGTTTTTAAGATTCCAACTTTTACCAAAATTTGGCATACTCGATTATTGATCGGAAAACAATAATTACATACAAAAGGATTTTTAAAAGGGAATTAATATGACGAGTTTGAAAAAAAAAAAAAAATCCGTACAGCCGTTTTTAAGGAACGCACATACGAGACCCGAAATTTTGCTATTTATTCAGAACGACTATCAATTTTTCGGAACTAACCAACTATATCATTCGAAAGGACATCTAATAGCGTGTTTATATAGAAACTTTGAAGAAAATCTTTAGAACCGTTTTTGAGATACGGACTTACGGTCCCATTTCCAGTTTCCGATGGCCCAATTTCGGTTTTCCAAATTTCACTAAAATATGGAAAATTTATCTCTACACCAAACCTGTATCAAATCTGAAGTTTCGTAGTTCAACCTTTATTAGTTTAGGAGATATGATTGCCAAAAGATTCCGCACATACTTACATACACAAGCTGACCAGTTGCCAAAAACTACCTTTTTGAACTCAGGAGATCTTAAAACGTGTAAATCAGGTGAAAACTGCATATCGAATTTTTGGACAGAATACAATACTTCCATTACCAATGGTAGTAGGGTAATGGAAGAAAAAAAAGCAATATTACCAGTCATGCATTTTCACTAAATTTTTATATCAATTTATAAATAAAAATGCAAAAGCTAAATTAAATTAGAATAAAATCTCGCTTCTTGTACCCACTGCTTCAGCAGATTATTTACCGCCCTAACTTTTCCGGATTCGAGTACCCAATGACCACGGCACCGCCTTAAACGGGTGTCCGGATCGGGTATTTATCCGGTGATAGTTGATGCTGCTGTTATTAGAACCACGATTTTACAGATGTATATATATCAGCATTTGCCTAAAGTTTTGGTTTCATACTATACAGTCGGTAACAAAAGTGTCCGAACACTAGCAAAAATCCCTATGTAAAAAAAGTACACTTCATACGGTTTTGTCGAATAAATCCTTATAAAATCATGTTCTTACACTGACTAAGAACAGGATTCGACATGGATTTATTTAACAAAACCGTATGAAGTGTACTTTTTTTACATAGAAATTTTTTCTAGTGTTCGGACACTTTTGTTACCGACTGTATATCAACGTGTTCTAGTAATACTGTATATCTAGCCCTCGCTATGTGATAATAAAATTACACATAGAAGAACCATTACAGTATAACCAACTTTTTAATAAGAAGTAAAACTCCCTTTCGTCATGGCAATGCATTTTCCCCGCAAGGCACTGACTCGATGAAATTCTGCTAGGTATTCTATGGTATCTGAGACAAAGAACTCACCAACTGGCCTTCGGTTTCCCTCACATTACACTGAAAAAATTTCCCATAGATTTTACTGGAAAATCCTGTTAATTTCATCGGGGAAAAAAACTGTAAATCTAAAGCATAGATTAAAACCGTAAAATTGTATCACTCACAAACATTTTACATGTAAATCCTATAAATGAAAAAGTATCATCCTGTAAATAAAAAATTGTAACAGTTTTGTACCGTATTTTTGACGAAGAAATGCTGGCAACCCGCTGCCAGTTTTTTCCCGTACATTTACGGGTTTACTTTTTACAGTGTAGCGCGGGAGCAAGAATTCAGTTTACCTCATGCAACTATAAATGTTTGGTTGGATTCCTATCAGGTAAATTCGGTGCCCAAGACATGACTTGAAATTCACCAATGTATTATTTTAACCATTTATTCAAGTTTTGCCCTTATACCATGGTGCATTATCCTACGGGTAAACGCCATCTCACGTCGCGAACACTATTATCACGAAAAAGTGTCCTTAGTCTGCAATGATATTCAGATAGCAAACTCAAAGGGTTTTCTTTGGGGATGATGGGTTTTTAATGTACTCCATGAAAGCATCGCACGTATTCTAGTACCGCCATTATCACACTGCATTTGGCCCACTGTAATTTGGGTGCTAGAGTTAAATCAGCCTATTTGAACTCGCCCATCAATGTAATTATACAGAATACGTGATTCCACTTGTCTGCAGAGCCTGATTTAGGCCGGGGCACTCTCTCACCGGAATATTTTTACAATTATTTTTTACTGCATATCATAAAAATTCCACGTTTTGACTAGGAAATTATTTTTATAAAAAATGAACGGTGTAAAACAATCGAATTTACTCATGATTATTAGACACCAGAATTCTTTTAAAATAATTTTTAATGAGAATTTTTTGTTTATTATAAGAGGAAAGTATTGCTTAAAAAATAATGGTGTAAGTGTAAATAATGTGTGCCCCGGTCTAAATCAGTCCCTGCTTGTCTGACGATGTTCCTTAGCTTACTGCAGACGTTTTAGGCGATAACGTTTCGTCAGCGAAAGCACGCAAGTTGGCCGCCGACTGGAAAGACAATGCATGGGTTTTTCATATACTTTAGCATTAGCCGTGTGTGTATCTTGCTTTTCTTTCCCGGTGAGCTTATTTCTGTAGACGAGAATTAGTCATAATGTAATGGCTGTTCGGTATAAATACAATTATTTTATAGTTACAATACTATTAATTATAATATAAAATTATAAATAAACGTAATTCGTATAAGTTTAATTAAAATTTATTTTTTATTTTTATTTTTATTTTTATTTTTTTCTACTACATTACTATTTGATTTATATAGACACTTTTTTTTTTTTTTTTTTTTTTTTTTTTTAATAAAATACTTTATGTTCCTTTCAAAGGAATATTTGAAACTCTTTCCACATAAAAAGTTGCTTCCAGATCGCAAACACTGAACTGAAGTACTACATTTTATTTAGCTTAAAAAATAATGTAACAATAGCATCGTTTAGCAAAGTATATCTATTCTTCAAGAAATATTTTCTCAGCGGAAACATACTAGTATTGAAAAAATCAAAGCCTTATTTGTATATTAAAATTACTGTTTCATGTAAATAATATTTAATCACGTGTAACTGGCAACGAAAAAAAATGGCAATAAAATAAAATAATAATAAAATCTATAGTAACCGCTGCAAAAGAATTCAGATGACTGAAACGAATGAACAATCTTTAAAAAAAAAAGTAACAGATAAATCAACGTATAAATTCGAAAAAAAATTAAAGAAGTTAAAAATCGTAAAAGAAAATAATCCCGATGAGGGTAATTCTTGCATGTACTAAGCTACCTCTTTGTCAAGTTTCATAGCTTTGCGATAAGCGGCTTGAGCTCAAGCATGCATAGAAATATAAAAAATCTTCTGTTTTGTTTCTATAGTATATTTTAAAGCTTAAGTTATTGACATTTTGCACTAAAAAAAAAAAAAAAACTATATATTTATAATAATTTGCAAATATTACCTCTTGGGCAATAATACACTGATAAATTACTATTAAGCACATCAGAAACTTCATCAAACGTGATCAGTTGATTTTCGCTTCATTATATATAACTTTGGGTTTAGAAAATAATTAAGGAAATCATGTTTACAAAGGATAATTTGAAGAAAATATGCGGTTATACAGTAAATTAAAAAAAAAATATTTAACGAGCATTTTAAAAATTAACAACTGAATTTGAAACTTAAACATCAAAGATAAATTTAAGTTAAATTAACAGAATACATAAGTAAGTGTTTACATTATGTACATGTACTAAACTAAATAAAGAAATTACATAAAAGGTGATTAGTATTAAAGTTCAATTTTGCAAAAGCTGTAAAGTAAAAACAACTGCTGAGAATAACCTAAAAATTGAATTAAAGATACTGGATGAAATTGAAAATAGTATGACATAAAAATAAAAATAGCTCCAAACTTTAGAATGGTAACTTCAGAGCCGTAATATGAAAGTAAAAGACGTGCTATGTGCACGACACATTACATTTGTTAGGAAAACGTCAGGTACAGGGGTGTCTGCGTTCCGGGATTTTTATTTTATTTTCTATCAGTAATAAAAAATTGTAGTTTTGGTTATAGTTAATTGCTAAACTTTACTAGAAAACTATCACTAATATCACTATTAAAAAGTTCTGGTAGCAAAATCCGGGGTCTCAAACACCCCTGCAGGTACATGGATTTATATATATATTGTTTGTTTATGTGTGTGTGTGTTTAAGAAATTCACCAAGAATCTCCCAAAACAGAACAACGTTCTGCTTGTAATCTTCTATAAGAACAGTGACTGTGCACCAGTAGCTGTCAAATTCCGGTCAAGAAATGTTTGAAAAAAGATTGTGGTCTGACGTCTAACAAGAGTCTAGAGAAAATTATTAAGAACTTTGAGGAGATAGCTTCTTTTAAAATGAATAGGTAATAGAATAGGAAATAGATTGCTTCGACTTAAGTAAAAGATATGGCTACAGCTTTCCAGGAAAAGACGAGAGGAAGTATGCAAACGTGGAATGCACAAGGAATTGCCCGAATTTTAGACATGCCTGTGAACACAGTGCATAAAATTGTACGAAAATCCCTGCATTGTCATTTATAAAAATAAAAAATAAAAATACTTATGTTCAGTAGTTGCTTTATGTTGATCTTCAAGTAATAGAAACATTTACTCTAGATATTCTTGCTCGCATGGAAATGGATAATGAACGGCCAATGGAACATTTTGTGGACAGACAAAGCGCATTTCCATCTCCACGGACATACGAGGGTTGATCCAAAAAAAAAGTTTACAAGCAGAAGCATTTGAAACGTAATAATTGTGGAGCGAATATTTCCACCCAGGGTGGTTGACAGATGGCGCTAGTTGTCCTACAGCAGTTCTACGAGTAAGTAGCGTCAGTACGCAGACACTTAAGAGCGACAGTAATGGCACGACGTTTAGAAAAGTGGTCTCGCATAGAGGTGCGAGCCATAATTCGATTCTTATTGGCCATGAATGTGGCCGCGTCCGAAATTCACAAACAAATCGTTGAGGTATACGGGGACAAAGCAATGAGCTTCTGCATGACAATGCCAGGCCCCATACAGCTCGCCAGACTCAGGAATTGCTGCAAAGGTTCAAGTGGGAGGTTTGGAATCACTCCCCATACAGCCCCGATTTGGCTCCAAGTGACTATTTCCTTTTTCCAGCGTTGAAGCGAAACTTATCCGGAACACAGTTCACCTCAGACTATGCAGTGAAAACAGCTGCCAAGAAATGGCTCAATGAGCAGGGCCCTGATTACTACCAAGACGGGATAAACAAGTTGGTCGAACGTTCTGACAAATGCCTAAACAGGTTTGCCGACTATGTAGAAAAGTGAAGGCCAGATGTGTCTCTTGATTCCCATTTGTATCTTGTTTCTATAATTAATAAATACTTCTTCATTTGCCTTGTAAACTATTTTTTGGATCACCCCTCGTATTAATACTCAGAATTACAGAATATGTGTAACAGAAAACCAATTTGCTCATGAAAAAATTCCTCTTCATTCTGAAAAGGTAACTGTACGGCACGAGTTTATGACATCGTTCATTGTACGACCATTTTCTTTTTCTTTCTAGAAAATGGATCGTACCTTTACTTTTAATGGTAAAAGTCTTTCGCGCGATTACGTCATTCCAATCAGGGCCTGATTAAGGGGGAAACTCGCTCATACCGGAATATTTTTACAATTATTTTTTACTTCATGTCATAGAAATTCCACGCTTTGACGAGGAAATATTTTTTATAAAAAATAAACGGTGTAAAACAATCCAATTTACTCACCGTTATTAGACACCAGAATTCTTTTAAAATAATTTTTAATGAAAATTTTCTGTTTTTTATAGGAGGAAAGTATTTGTTAAAAAATAACGGTGTAAGTATAAATAATGTGTGAAGAGCGAGCTTCCCCCTTAATCAGGCCCTGATTCCAATACTTTAACAACTCACTTGTATGAGTAACATTATTTTTAATCAATACTTCGCTCATAAAAAAGAGCAAATGCAGTTAATCCATTGCTTAAGAGATATTTTGGAAATGATAGAATTATCAGGTGTCATTTGTCATCCGATTAGAAACTTAGCTGCATTGAAGGTACTCATTACGAAGAATATATATATATAACGTGACCCCAGATACACCTGATACCTTGTGAAAATGCTGTTTCTCAACTAGTATCAATTTGGTATCAAGTTGTGGCAAAAAATGGTAGATAGCATATTCGACAAGTCTTGCGCAAGTTTAACGATAATAATCAACCGATTTCATTGTTACTTTTATGCGGTTTTTGGCCTCAGTGCATTTAAAAACTGATTTCATCGTTACTCTTCATGCAGTTTTTGGCATTATGACATTAAAAACTGATTTTTTCGATAGAGTGTGGTAAGACCTTGTCTTGGGGTGGATGGGATTTTAACTAAAAGTGCCAGAAATGTTCAATAACTTGAAATAATTTTTTTAATAATAAAAAAAAAAACTGATACAATCGGAAAAATGAGCAGAACAATTGATTTAACGTGTAATCCACGCCATAGCCGTTGCATTGCTATTTAATTGTCCTTCTTAGCTGAATTCATTCTATTTATAACGTTTAAAATCATTGCGGAAATTTGGAACTTTTTTTATTTCCTGATGCACTACAATTCTTCGATTATATTCAATTTAACTTTTAAGTCAGTCTGAGCGGTGGTGCTAGTTTTACAGCTTTCTGAAAGTTTCATTATAATCACGTTTCATGTTTCCTTTCTATTTAATTTTACTTTCTACATAACATCTTTATATAATGTTATTAATAGAACAAAGTAACAGCCATAATATCACGAGTTCCCATATTAGAGATTTATCAAAAAAGTTTCATTATCGCCAAATTTTACGCATTTTCAATAGTACTATTTATGCCGAAAATATTTTGGTTTATTTAAGGGCTAAAATTCAACAATTTAATAAGAAAAAAAAATCGTTTTTTAATAGATGTACTAAAAATGCGTAAAACTTAACAATTATGACATTTTATTGTAAATTATCAAAATATATTGCCGTGAAGCCACAGTAAATAATAAATATACCGTATAAATCTACAATGCAGCTAATATTAGTCGCGAAGTTATCCGAAAAATGTAATGTAAATTACAATGGAAACCTTTAGTAATAGTTATCCTCTAATTATATACTTTTAATATTATTGGAAAATAGTATTCGAAAGTTGGTGAAGGTTATTCTGTAAAAAAGAACCTAAGATTTCGCACCTGTGAGCTGAACTCTTTATAGATGAGCCCAAGCTAGAAAGAAACATTCATGTAGTTAATTTTTTATCTAGTACAAATAAATATTTATCAGGCATAAAGAAACGTATAGTCATGGTGTAGAGATAAACATTTTTTTAAAAATCTGAACTGTTTTTTTTTCCCATGGAGATTAATTCTCATTGCGCCTTAATGAAAAAAATTCCACCTTCCTCTTTCTACCTCATGTAAACTGACTCAATCCCACAAAAGTATAAAACTTTCATTCGATATCCCCCCCTCTCTTTAATCCAGATTCTTTACGTCTCTGAAATTCTTCTTCATCAATTTTATATCTCGGGTTAAATTATTTTCACAGTTTATTTTAGGTGCAGATTTATGAAAGCTATTTGAAATGAAACTATCAAGGTTATCTGATAAAAACTATCTTCGGTAATTAATCGATAAAAACCTTACGCTAACAAAAGTTGAAGATTTCTTAAATTTAAAAGTTAATATAGATAATTTGTAATTGAAATAACACATTAAAAAGCGGGTTACATCTTTTTTACCTCATATACAATTATTAATTAAATTCTTATTTCTTGTCATTTTTATAAAATATCTATATCAAAACAGAACGTTTGTGAGCGACGACTAAGCACATTTCAAACAAATACAAGAAAAACTAGTATGTTGTGGCCATCAGATGACTTTCTTGTATATTTTCCTGTACAAATTCACTCAGTAAAAATATAAAAAAATCGATAACTTTGTTTTAAATTATCACGTATTTATAGTTCAACCATTCGTTTTAAAGGTATTAACGAGACCTTTCGAAAGGTATCCATCGTGAAAATTTACTCACCGGGTGGTACTTTCCCCCCCAGGGGGGGGGACGATGCCCCTATATACACAATTTTTTTTCCCTAATTAACTACTACTATTATCAATAATTCATATTAATTTTGCAATCATAGGTTAAGAATAACTCTCATTATGTACATTTATACGAAATTTTGTCAGATACTGCCATGTTAAAAATTTAGAAAAAAAATACGATCACAGAGCCACCTGTTGAGCGATTGATCCCCAAATCTAATCAGCACCAGTTTATGCCAGGGGCCAACTAAATACCAAGTTTGGTTAAATTTCGTTAAAAAAAAAAAAAAAAAAAAAAAAAAATACAGGGTTTTTTTTTTCGATAAAAGTAAAAAAAATCAATAACTTTGTTTTAAATTATCACAGATTTATAGTTCAACCATTCGTTTTAAAGATATTGACGAGACCTTTCGAAAGATACCCATCTTGAAAATTTACTCCCCTCGAGGGGGTACTTCGCCCCTAGGGGGTTGGCGAAGCTCCTACACATACAAAAATTTTTCCCCAGTTGACTATCTCTATTATAAACAATTCTTGTAAATTTCAGAATGATTACTAAAAAAGAATTCTCTTTATGCACATTTATACAAAATTTTGTCCTATATCACCATGTTAAAAATTTAGAAAAAGCGGGATAGCAACGCAACCTGTAAAACAATTTTTACCAAAAGTTGATAGGCACTAATTTATGTCAAGGTGCAACTACATTCCAATTTTTATGAAATTCTGTGCAGTAGTTCCTGAGATACAGTTGCCACAAAATTTTGTCACGATTTTGTTCGATTAAAGCCTAAACATACTGTCATCACTGTTTTTTGTTAAATAATAATCACTTAAAATCAAGGGCGAGAATCTGGCGCTGATTTAACGTAACAATTTGCGATTAACATTTACATCTCCCTTTTATGACAATGTACCTGGTAAATTGGTAATATTTATAATTTATTCCGGAGTACTGTTAGCCCCGCCTTTTTCACACCAGTAGAATTTTAGAGAAATTTCCTCCATTATGTAATTTTCTCCAATAAACAACTACGATAAAATAAGAAGAAATATAATTTAAAAATATGCTGGTGTGAAGGGGCTAACAGTACTCCGGATCAAATTATAAAAGTTACCAGATATATATATATATATATAATATTACTGATATATATATATAATATTACTAATATAAGAGTTCCGTTTTTTTTTTTTTTTTTTTTTTTTTTTTTTTTTTAATTATTATTATTATTTCTGACCTACAAAGTAATAAAAATAAGGATAAAATGTAATAAAAATTTCTATATGGAAATACTGGTGGCAGAAATAATGGAACTATTTCATCCCTCATTTTAAAAGTGGGAATTTTCCACCCCTGCTACAAATGATAAAAATTAATCGATAAAATATAAACGGAGATATTTAATTAAAAAATTGGCGTCTATCTTGTTAGATCTTTAGGCATTCTTATTTGTTAATCAAAACAATTAGTAAATTAAAGACCTGTATATTGTTAAATAAATCAAAATTCTTTTTCTACAAGATCGTGATGGTAATGTGTATGTTAATAACAATATTAAGAAAACATAAATAAAAAGTAAACCAACTCTTGTATTATTTAAAACTAAATTTTCATAATTTTAATCAAAATGTTTACATTAGGAAATTACACGCATTAACTCACTAAATCCTAATTATTCCTAAAAAGTAAAAAAAAAAAAAAAAAAAAAATGTTTATTTCTTTTACTCGGATAACGTATTTAAATATACAAAAATTTCATGCTTAAAGTTTTTAAAAAAGCGAAATATATTTTTGCACTTCATATAAATACTTAAACTGTATAAAATGCAGTCATAAAAAATAATTTTGCAGGAATCCGAAAGCTTTTTAGAACTTAAAATTCATTTTATATTTTCAAGAAATGCAAAAGTAAACCTAAATAAACTTAAAAAATTCCTTAATGGGAAAACTTTTTCAGGATAAAAAAAACATAAAATAACTAAAGAAAAAGGTAATGAAAAATTTGAAAAAGATATAAGATTTTGAAAATAATAATAATTAAAATAAATACATGTTGAGAAAATATGCATGATTGTTTTTTTAATGGTTCCTGAAAATTTAGGAAAGGCGTTTTTGAACTGTACCGCAAAATATAAATAAATAAAATGTATTATAATTTTAAATGTCTTATCATTGTACATGGGTACACGAGTGTTAATTTTGCGCAGCTTTAACATCATTATTTTCAAATAGTAATTTTTATAATAGTTTTTTTAATTGTATGAAAAATAAGAATAAATCGTTAATAGTTAATCAACACTGCGCTATAACTTTCCTACCCAGCATTATAACTACAAAAAAGTAATGCACAAAAATAAATTTATTAAGATTGTTTTGTTTACAGAAATAAAAGTGTTTCAAAATCTATGATAATTTATTTATTTAAACTTTAAAAACTTCTTCATCTATAAAATTAATGTAAGCTCTACAGGTTTTATTATTATGATAATTTAAATTTGTGGTTTTTGAATGAGGGGACCTACTGTCAAAGATTATTACATTAGGATTAAAATTTTACTTTCATATATATATATATATATATTACTAGAATAAAGTTTTATCTTTATCTGAAAGAGACCAGTTATATTTGTATAATAAACTATTGTTACATTACCTATTTTTCAAAGTTATAAACACAACACATTTCCTAAATAGAGTTTTAAAAAACTGTGACTTGAAAAAGAATAAAAAGAGAGAGAGAGAGAGAGAGAGAGAGATTATCAATAAATAGATTTTATATCCTCTTCAAAAGTAACTTTCTTTCAAATAAATTTTTTAAACTACACAATACCGTATTTTTTAACAAAGGACGTAAGTGCTTATTTTGAAATATTAAGTGAGATTGATTACAGAATTTTTAAAAAGTTTCTTTCTTCTATTCGAGCAAAGACCGATTGATTTTTAATTGTATGAAAAAACCAGAAGGTGTAAAGTTTCTTCGAGAATCAAAATACGGGATTAAATTTTTATTTGCATAAATGACTGATTTTTTTTAAACATTACTGTGTTTTGACGTTTTTCTTAAAATTTTTAGCTTTTTAGTGTAAAAAAAAATAATCTAAAGGGATATTTTTAATAAGGAATTAAAAGCATTGAATAAACTGTAATTAACATATATTTCAGTTATTGAATTAGTTTTATATCCTCTTGTCAAAAAACATTTTCTTTTAATATTACTTCTTCTTTAATATTTTATTTTCTTACTGTATACAAATTTTTAAGTGCACTAACAAAGTATTTCTTTTTCCTTCATCGGCATTTACAATCGTTATATTATTTATTTGAATCATTTAAATGAAGCATATACACTAGTACTCAACAATTAGACATTTCGCATTCCTGGTAATATTTATAATTTATCCCGGGGTACTGTTAGTACTTGCACATTTTTTACACCACTATTTTAAAGAACATTTTTCCCCTTGTTTCATCGTTAATACATATTAGAAAATTATATCTGCATGCAAAATGGTGTGAGAAAAAGTGGATATTAACAATACCACGTAATAACCCATACAACCGCAAATGTCCTGTGGACATCCTATAATTATCATGCAGATCCTGTAGTTGTTATATCGTATGAAAATTATCCACTGAATTCCCGAAGGATTCAGTAAACGGATCATTCAACCATTCCTTTCCACCGGAAAGCCGGTGGATTTTCTGCTCGGAAAATTCGTGGAAATTATCCTCCAAAAATCCATTGAATTTTCATTTTCCGATCGGTCACGCATGCGCAATCGACGTACGTGCAATCTTGTGTGGGAGAATGAGATGTTACCTCTGGCACCCATTACAGTGCAAGCTAGAAGATAGAAAATTGTTCCACGCGCTTTTTTTTTTTTTTTTTTTGAAAACCTAAAAAAATTCATAGATAACGTACGTGTTTCCATTTTCATTTCGTTTTGCACTGCAACGTAAATTCACTACATCGTGATTAATAAAATTTGGCCTTATGTTAGTCGTACAACTTAAGCGATGTAAAATTTAGGCTTTCGTATTGAAAGTTTTAAAGTTCGTTACAGTTTCAGTATTAAAATGACACCTAATCAGAGAATATTTTTTGACAGCCTGTAGCACAATTTTTTTTCGTCCTGAGGATATCAGGTTATCCTGAAAATGGCATCCTCTGGATTGTTTAGAATGTCAGTAGGCATGCAGAAGATGCTTACATTCCTCCTATAACTATCTGATAAGTATCGTAAAAATATATCCTTCGGATATTTCAGGTGTGACGTTTGGATATCCAGTAGTGATCCTCCAAATGAGAAAAAGACAACTTCTATTGTGCAGAGGATATCAGGTTATCCTGAAAATGACGTCCTCTGAATATTTTTAGGACGTCATTCTGCTGTCTGGGAAATTATAAATATTACCATGTATGCCGTTAAAAAAGTTTTCAGTATTATTTTCATTTATTAAATAAATAACTGTTATTTTCTTAAAATTCAAAATTAATAACTTCTTTTAAAAAATAAGCATTACTGTAATTCTTCTTTATCGGTTATTATTTTCGGAAAATTTCATATCAATTATATTACACTAAAATTTTAAAACTACTAGGGTGCTCTGCTTCCTGCTCGCTCCGCTCACCAACCCCCGGGGAGGCTTCATCTCCCCCTGACTCACTTTACTTATTAGCCCATGCAGAGCTCTACCCGCCTATTCGCTGCTTTGTTTTTCACTGAATAGGAATATTAATAGTGCATAAAACAATACAAAAGTAGAAAAATATTATAAAAATTTGTATATTCAATGTCAAATTGAAATGCACAATATTTAATACCATATTATTTACTTTTATTTATTTTATGAAAATTATGCTAAAAATTATTATTATTATTTTTTAATAAAAAGAAACTTGTAATGTCTAGACCATTTTGCATCACAGCTTTAGTATATGAACCTTTTTATTTATTTTTTACAACCATGGATCCAAGCCGCGGGACCCCAGTCGATAAAGCACAGAGCTCGTAATTGGCAGGTTGCAAAATATATATATATATATTCGATACTTGAGCCGGCCAAAGACCGTCGTGTAAACTAATGGTGGCTGGTGCACATAAAATCTGTCATGGCCGCAAAGTCCTCCATATTCCCATCAGAAAAATACCTCTGGGGATCACCAAAGCGGGGGAGCCCTCCCCTCCGTGGAGGATCAAGACTGTGATGTCTCCGAAACATCCCTAGGGGTGCGTCACAGACCGTCGCAAATTACCCATAGCGCAGTGCTGATGCGAAGTTAAACTCAACATACCTACCTACAACCATGGATCATATTTTAATTTTCCCATGTAACATGACTTCATCACAGAAGAACAATGTCACTAGGAGGAACTTTTTTCAAGGTGGCAAATAGAGTACCTTCATAAACCCGTCGATTTTAATCAATAACTTCTGTAATTAAAATTTCTAAGCAGCTGAGATGTCTTTCTTGGAGTATTCGGAGCACATTGATACCTCTCATGACACGAGAAGATGCGTTCGCAGACAAAAAAAATTTGACGCCAGTGACAGTAACTTTTTTAAATATATAGAGAAATCTGTTTATTTCTTAGTTTTTAATTGGATATATTTGAAATTATCTAACGTGTTTTTAAAAAAACTGACGGTAGAAACGATGGTTAAATTCCATATGAAAGAGGAGCAATATCGAAGAAAAAATAAATTTCACGAAGATTGTGCATAGGAAACACTGTAAAATTACTTTAAAATGTTTTTTAGATTTCCTCAAGTAAAAAAAAAAAATCTTTAAATGTTAGTTACTTATATTAAAGAAACAATAAATAATTGTAGTCTTTTAGTTTTAGTATAAAATAGTTTAGTATAGAAAGAAAACTTATTCATTCCTCCAAAACTCGAAATCTCTGTGTTTTTTTCTTTTTTTTTTTTTTTCGAGGGAGGGGGGGGGGTACTATCAAGAATGAAAAATTTCCATCCTCTTTTGCTATAACTATGTTTATACAAAAACTACCGTGTAGTTTTAATCCTATAATTATACAAGAGAAAAATTGGTTTTAACTACACGACATAAAAAAATAAACGCTTTATTTTTTCTTAACTGCAAAAAAAAATGTTAAATCTAATAGATTTCTTTTTGAGCTTCTGGTATTACATCTAATTTTACAAACGAAAGTGATAATTTTTCCTAGTAAAAACTAAATTTTTGCTATGTTATGGCAATATATTCAGCCTAATACAGTTATTCTGAACCTATAGGGCACGTTTCTCTGTACGCGACATAGCTAAACTAAATGTGCATGCCAGGATATTGAAATATATATATATATATATATATATATATATATATATATATATATATATATATATATATATATATAATATATATATATATTATTCAAAAAAGGCGGTATTACAGACTTATAGAGACTTTTATATTTAATATCTATTACAGGATGGTTACAGACCCACCTTTTCATCTGATTCTTCCATCAGTAATTTTACATGATAATTTTTTACTTAATTATTCGTGGAAACTTACTATTAAAAATTCCATAAGAAAAATACTAGTGAAAGGAACAGCAAAAAAATGTGGCCTGTAGCCATCTTCAGAGCCTGATTTAGGCCGGGGCACTCTCTCACCGGAATATTTTTACAATTATTTTTTACTGCATATCATAAAAATTCCACGTTTTGACTAGGAAATTATTTTTATAAAAAATGAACGGTGTAAAACAATCGAATTTACTCATGATTATTAGACACCAGAATTCTTTTAAAATAATTTTTAATGAGAATTTTTTGTTTATTATAACAGGAAAGTATTGCTTAAATATAATGGTGTAAGTGTAAATAATGTGTGCCCCGGTCTAAATCAGTCCCTGGCCATCTTGTATTACAAGTTTTTAATTTTAATGCATACTTGCAAACCATCTCATTACGAACCGTACAATTTTTAGTACCCGCCATTTTATTCACACCAGTGATTTTTTAGAGTAATTTTATTTTTATTTAACCGTAACAACATTTGGGGAGAATTACTCTAAAAATAAAGTGGTGTGAAAAAAGGGGCGCTAACAACTGTACGGTTACTAATGAGATGGTTGGCAAGTATGGTGATATCTATCTAATTGTCTATTTGTTCGATTTAGTATATTATATATTAAACATTATTCGTTAAAAATAGTGCAAGGATAACACATTGGCACTGAACTCATACCGTGAGCAGACTTACCAACTTGCCGGATTTTTGACTAACAGACATTTTTTACAGAAATATCCACTTTATACTTAAATTCTGAAATTAACTAGGCATGAAACAATTTTAAAAGAATAGTTTTATGAATTTGCAGGATTCGTTGAAAGTTCTGATCTATTAACACTTTCGTGACCGCATGTTTTTGTCTTTTTGACAGTAAGGTCCGCCTGTGGGCGTTATTCTCCAAAGTTAAAACATTTCAGGACAAATTTTTCTGCATTCACATTTATATTACAAATGGATATGCATTATAATCATACTCTCTCTAATCAAAGAATTTTTATCCATAGTATATTGATTGTAAAAAATATGAATATTGCGCATATTTTTAACCCTTAGACTGCTAAGCAGCGCGATAGCGCTGCGATGTTCAGTCTCGAAGACTGCGAAGCAGCGCTATCGCGCTGCGAGAGGTACAATTCAGATATCACCGGAATTTTAATTTAATTTTTTTACGTAAATAAAATCAACCATTCAGAACCAAAACACAGTTGGTAAACATTATCTTTTCATTATTCTCTTTTACAAGAATACCGAGCTGCGACCCTAATCTGGCAAATTGTTAGTACCGCCCATTTTTCTACACCACTTACATAGAGTAATTTTCTTCAAATATATTTACGATGATTACGAAAACAAATACTCTAAAAATTAAGTGATGTAGAAAAATGGGCTGTACTAACAATTAACCGAATTAGGTTGGCAGCTCTGTATATATATATATATATATGTTACCGTTAAAACTCGAAACCCGTGAATGTGCAGATTACCTAGCTAATCTGCAGATTAACTAAAATGACCCGTTAAAGTGTAGAATCAAGAGTTTTCCGCATTTTAACTAGGTAATCTGCAGATTAGTGGCTTCTGTGTCGTTAAAGTTCAAATGATTGTTTAGAGCCTTAGTTTTTTTACATTCACTATGACGTCAAACAGTCATGTGATACAGATACGCGAATGACCTTCAAACCCAAACCAAAACTTTCATCCTTTCCGCTCCGCTTCCGCTATGATAATTAGTAAACGCAAAACGTGGAGCATCGAAGACATGGTTATTATAGGTTTCTTATCATGACCAACACAAGTAACAAGTAAGTTATAATTGTTTTAATTTTGACTTTATTTCTTCTCTTTTTTAATTCTGTCAATATAAGTTTGATAAGGGTCTGCACTGCATTTTATTATTGAAATCTAATCTTAATCTAAACACTCCTGAAACTTCATTTTGAATTATGAATATTAAAATTTACAACACAGTAATTCTTTCCTCCCGAAATAAAACTATTAAAACACAACTTTTTAAAACTAATTTATTTAAAAATTGATTTAAATTACTATTACTTACTGAAAAAAAAAGTTTTAATTTTTAACTTTGAAATATTAAGGCATTCAATATTATGGCTTTCTTTAATAAATACTTAATATGAAATTTTTATGCATTCCATTACATTTTGTTGTTGTTTCTTTGAATTTAAAGTTTCCTTTATATATTTTATATATCATGATTACATTTTTATTTTTATTTTGTTCGCTTTTTCAGATAATTTCGTTGTAGTTTATCACATAAAATGTGTTAATAAAGTTTTTTTTTTTTTTTTTTTTTTTTTTTTTTTTTGTAAAATTAATATATTTGTTAAACTTGTACAGATATACGTATGTATGCTGCAAAATATAGTTTAATAAAGCATTGGAAAACAGTCATTTTAATTTTCCTGCGGTCTAAAAATTATTAAAGCAGTTTTAATTATTTGAAGTACTTCTTAAATAATGCTTCTGAATTGTCTAATATAATATTTCTTTATCGAATTAAAAATTGGTGCATAACTTAAAAAAAAAAAAAAAAAAAAAAGTAATAGAAATGAAAGTTGTTAATAAAACTTTTTTTTTTTTTTTTACTTAAATGGTTAAATATCTTTATTTTGAAAAGAAATCGTTAGTGTATTACAATTCTAACATTCATTTATAAAATAGAATTTATTGAAAGCTATTAAAGTTATTATATTTCATATTAAAAATGCATAACATCTTCAAACTTATATTGACAGAATAAAAAAGATGAAATAAGTAAAAAAATTAAAACAAATATAACTTTAAAACACATACAGATTAAAATAAGTAAAGAAAGAAAGAAAAGGAAGTAAAACTATTTTTCCCCCGAATGAAAAAAAGAAATACAACACAGCGTGCTGTAAAATTACAACACTAGAGATTTTATTTTCACTTTAACGAGTGCCTAGTAGGTAATTTGCAGATTATCTAGGTAATTAACAGATTACCTAGGTAATTTGAGAAATGAAACAATTTTCCTCACTTTAACGGATCGCCTTAGTTAATGTACAGATTACCTAGCTAATCTGCAGATTAACTGATTTCTGCACTTTAGCGGTAACATATATATATATATATATTTGTTTATTTATTTTATAAAGTTCTTTTCTTTCATTATTTATTTGTAAAACATAAAAAGAATTAATAAATTAACTGACAATTGTATGAGTGATTATGTTTTATTTTTTTTTATTTATTTATTTATTTTTTTTAATGCTCAAAAAATATTACCAGAAAACAACGTCAATACTCACTGAAATCAATTAAATGTATTTCTTTCGAAAGAGAACTATCTAACATGATTTTTGAAGCATACAATATTACGATGCTCGTTTCATCATTTTTAAAATATATATAATTATACTTGAGAAATAAGTTGGAAAAAAATAAGAATGGGTGGAGTCTCGATAATATTTTATCAAAATACCCCCTTCACTACGCTGAATTGCATATTTGCAAAACAAAATTGGATTTTTTCGCTGATCCAAAATTTTCGTAAAACATTGTGTGTGAACAATTATTAATGGTAAAGCACGTTTTTTGTTTTTATTCATCCTTTAATGATACTTAAATTGTCCTTTTACAAACGGTACAGTAAGGCGTGGTTTTCATTAATTAGGTGTGTTTTTATAGATCATTAGGAAATTTCATATTTTATTTTTGTAGAAAGAGCTATCGAGGGCAAATAATTTAGGCATACAAATACACATTTATACATTTCCTTTCACTTTCTGCTTACTTGGATTTTTTTAAATTTTTACTGCAAGGCGTGGTTTTCCAGTTGGCATGATCGGGTTTCGAATTATTTACAAAGCTAAAATTAAATATTCACACCGGAAAAACTTTTATTGAGGCCTGAAATAGCGATAGCAATTTAAGGATGTGTTTCAGAAAATGCTTCAGCAGTCAAACGGTTAAGGAACAAATAACATACAAATTGCAAAAGAAACGCCCACAGGGTGAGTTTCGTATTTTCAAATGACGTGAATCTACGTCAGCAGTCGTGAAAGTGTTAACGAAACGAAATCTTTTTTCTTTAACCAACGATTTTATAGGTAGAGAAATTTTTTAACAAATACTGGTATGAGTTCTGCACCATTGTTCCATCCCTGATACTGGTAAATATGAGATAAAAAGTTCCTACGTATTGACAATACTGATAAAAGATTAAAATAATAAAATGAAAGACAAAACACATACTTGCCAATATTAGCAATTTTTTAATCAGAATACTCACCAGTATTTTTTGATAATCTGACATGTTAATTTTCCTGATTAAAATAATATTATAGTTTTAAAAAATTAAAGAACACGCTTTTATAGAAATGTGAACTAAAAAAGCACGAAATATCTATCTTAGTATTAAAATGCAGGGTAAGAGAAAATCGTGTGAGGGACACACCATAATATTTACATACATTTTAATCTTTAATTAAAATAACTTAAAATTAAACAAAAACCATTTTTAAAAAATCTGCCCTGACTGGGATCGAACGCTGGACCTTTAGGTTCGCAGCGCGGAGCCTTACCTCAACGCCACATCGTTCACGTAGGAAAAGTATTTTTTTACAACATAAATTTTTTGTTTGCTCCCAGAGCAGTTACAAAAATACATACATACATACAGGTGAAGCTAATAAAAGCGTGTTATAAAAAGTGAACATTTTTATAGAAAAGTTTTCTGTAAAGTTTTTCCCGTCTGTATCAGGTGACTTGGCACTTTTGCAAAGCACATTTTGACAGAAAAGTAAATAAATGTATACGTTTACGTTGTTATAATACACTTATAAATGGGACTGTATAAGTACTGCAAAATGCATACTTGCCAACCATCTCATTATGAACCGTACAATTTTTAGTACCCGCCTTTTATTCCACACCAATAATTTTTTAGAGTAATTTTAAACTTATTTAATCGTAACAACATTTGGAGAGAATGGCTCTAAAAATATAGTGGTGTGAGAAAAGGGGCGTTTTTTTCAGGGAGCGTTAACAATTGTACGGCTCTTAATGAGATGGTTGGCAAGTATGTATGTATGAGTGCAAATTTATAAATTGACAAATTGCACTTATTAACTATAATAATCCATTGCCTGTCTTCCTCAGCATAGTAAGCTTCAACTTAGATGAATAAAGATGTTTTTAATAATACACTTTTATGTTATTTATTAATAATAAATAACATACAAATTACGAAAGAAACGCCCACTGGCGGAGTTACAAATTTTCAAATGACGTGAATATACATCAGCGGTCGTGAAAGATTTGATATTGTTGATGATTTATGGTGGCTGTTGATTTTAAATGAGGAAACATTCCTCACCCCTGAAAGGGCTATTTAATCGTAATTACATAAAGGAGAAAAGCTCTCTAAATTTTTACTGGTGTGAAAGAAGGGCGGTACTAACAGCACTCGGGAATAAATTATAAATATTACCAAGTACATAGATGCCAACATTTTATTTATTCCGGAGTGTTTTTAGCCCCGCCTTTATTCCATACCTCTTATTTTTGAAGAAAAAAAAAAAAAAAAAAAAAAAAAAAAAACTAAATTTTTTTCTTATTTTATCGAAGTTATATATTGGAGAAAATTTTTCTGTAAGTAAAGTGGTGTGAAATAAAAGCTTGGCTAAAAATACCCCGGAATAAATTAAAATATTCGGACCTATACCAAGTATGGCGCATATGAATAGGCTAATAAATATGAGATTTATAAAAAGGAGCTTTTTGGCGCATATCATTTAACTACAAAATTCTCGTATCTACGTGTCAAAATTCTCGTATCTACGATATTTATCAAAATCTGCAAACATCTCACACTATGTATTCAGTAGGATTCCTCTATAAGCATATGACTTTTATCGAAATTTTTAAAGAATAAAATAATAATAATCTTTATAATTTTTAATTTATCTCTTAAACCATAGCCTCCTAAACTAGATGCCTGTCGTGTGGCTCGAAAACTTGGCTGCAGCTGAAACGGTAGACAGCGCCACCTGGTGCATATTTCGCGACTTTTTTTTTTTTTTTTTTTCAGCAGCTACCAAAAATTTTTAAAGGTTGGATATGATGTTCATAAAAGGCGGAAAGAATCGCAGAAACGTCGATTTTATGTATCATATATCACTTCTTAAAATTATTGGTGTCAGTTGAATAAAAAAGTCGCTCAATCTACCGCTTCAACAACTTTCAAGTTTCCGAGTCACGCTACTTGCATCTAGTTTAGGAAGGTATAAATATTTTATTTCATATTAAATACATATTTATATAATTCTTAATTTTATAAAATACATTTTATAATAACTGTTCTTGAACATAATTCTTTTGATCTAAATGTTTTCCCTCTGAACACACAATCAATTGTGCAGTAATTTTACAGTGAAAATATCAGCCAGTAATGTTATAGTACAAAACATTACTCCAGTTCTTCATTTACGTAATTATAAACATATAATAAAGTTTTAATTTCAAATAGTATATTCTTGAGCATAATCAAATCTTGATAAAATAACGCAGTGTATAATTTTTATGTAATCGTATTTTCTAAAACTTAAAAACATTAAATGACAAATTACTTTTTAAACTATTCAAATATTAATGTACGTATTAAGTATTACGGTAGATAATAAAAATATATGTAGTTTTTTACTTCCTTATACAAAGTATAAGGAAGTATAGTAATCCCGATTTGCGAAATGGATTTTGTATTTCACATTGCTCGAAAACGAATGATCGCTGAATGTTGCCAATTTATACGTGTGACTGTCATGATGTATAGTTGTACACCTGCAAGTGTCGTCTGAACACGAGCTCTCGTTTTAGAGATATAAGCGATTTTACACGATTTTTCGTGACGTCTGTATGTGTGTGTGTGTGTGTGTTTGTGTGTCTGTGTGTGTGTGTGTATGTCGCATAACTCAAAAACGGTTTGACGTAGAAAGTTGCGAATTGGTACATAGGTTTGTTATAACATCTAGTTGTGCACCTCCCATTTTGGACTTTGTATGATTTTCCGTTTTGGAGATATTTAGGAAAATTAGGTTCATAATGACAAAAATACATAGGTTTTGGCCATAATGTATCAAAAAACGGTAATAACTCAAAAACGGTTGAACGTAGAAAGTTGCGAATTGGTACATAGGTTTGTTATAACATATAGTTCTGCACCTTCCTTTTTGGACTTTGTATAATTTTCCATTTTGGAGATATTTAGGAAAATTAGGTTCATAATGACCAAAAATACATTGGTTTTGGCCATAATGCATCAAAAAACGGTTTGGACAAATCTTGCAATTTAACTGACTTCCCGACTAGCTAGACATTTGAAACTTTCAGAAAAGCTCAGAACACGTTTACAATGCGTTTTTTTAATATTTTTGGCCAACTGTTTCCGATACCTGCTGCCTTCGGCAGCGTTACCAGTACAAATCTTGCAATCGATTTTTAACTAACTTCCCGACTAGCTAGACATTTAAAACTTCCAGAAAAGCTCAGAACACGGTGACAATGCATTTTTTAAATATTTTTAGCCAATTGCTTCGTGTCACTGCTGCCTTTAGCAGCGTTTATATGATTCAACAGAAAATCTATTTAACTAACTTCCCGACTAGTTAGAGATTTGAAACTTCCGGAATAGTTCAGAAACACGGTGAAAATGCATTTTTTAACACTTTTATCCAATTGTTTCGGATCCGAAGTCCCCCCCCAAGGCACAACTTTGACATGAGTCCCCCCCCAAGGCACATGAGTCCCCCCCAAGTTACAACTTTGACATGAGTCCCCCCCCAAGGCATAACTTTGACATGAGTCCCCCCAAGGTGCAACTTTGAAATAAGGCCCCCCAAGGCCCAACTTTGACATGAGTCCCCCCAAGGCACAACTTTGACATGAGTCCCCCCCCCCAAGGATTTTAAAATGAGTCCCCTCAAGGCACAATTTTATTTATTTATTTATTTATTTTTTTTTTTTTACGTATGCATGCATTTTTTTTTTAAATATTTTTAGCCAACTGTTTCGGGTCCAGTGACAATATTTTTTAACATTATGTATATTTCTAAAAGTGTATAAGGAAGTCATGTGGTGCCCACATCAGATTTTTTTTCTTTAGAAACATGTATTTATATATTTTATTACACATATTCGTTATTTCGATAATAATAAATAAACAATTGTTTTCGTAAAATTTAGGTTTTATTAAAAAATTATTAAAAAATATTTTTTCACGTTCAGGTATATTATAATATCAAACTAAATTCAAAATAACCAATGAAATAACAAAATATGTATGTAACTTAAAAATTGTATGTCTTTGATGAAGCATAAAAAATAATTCATTTTCAAATGTAATGCACGTTAATAAATAGTTTAAGTTTAAAAATATATATAACATTAAGTTACACATGGAGTTAAGAATTATTTTATTTTATAATGTTATGGTATATGGCATGAAAACATTTATGTAATCCATGTTTTATATTCAATACTTTTGTCGGTAGAATTAAATTTATCGTTAAATTTACGTACATGCTGAAACGGAAACAAATATACTCAGTTAAAACATTAAAAGAAAATTTTAATCTAAATATAGCATAAAATACGAATAGGGAAGTTTATTATGTTCTAAAAAGATTTTCAGAAGAAATGTTACTCGAATTTCCTGCTTAGGAAAAATATCTGAATAATGAAGCCAGGAAAAGTATAAAAATATTTTATGCTTCTTTCTGTATATTTTATTTTTCTTTTCAATTTAGAATAAAAATGTTTAAGTCGCAAAAATAGATTTTTTAAATTTGTAGCATATATATTCAAATTTATGCTAAAGTATTGCTTTATGCAAAGAATTTTATAATTTATAAAATGATTACAAGTGACCAGATAAGGCATATTTCGTATAATTGTAACCATATTTTTCTCTTTTTATGTATTTCGTTCTAATTTAAATGTACACATAAATACAAATTCAACTTCTTAAAAGTTTTTTTTTTTTTTTTAATATTTTCGTTTAAAAATTTATAAATTATATTCCCTTTGTTTCAAAGATCGATTTATTATAGAGAAACTAGTTTTATAGTTTTTACTTAATGTATATATATTTCATGTTAGCCAAAAAAGTATTCATATACAGGATGTTTTATAAACTTATATTTTCGGATTTTTAAACTGCATAATCAAAAAGCAGAAATCAATGGAAATAGGAAATATTTCCATTGATTCCATCGAGATATTTTTTCTTTTTAAGTAGGGTTGTAAATTGCAGTTAGCCTACAGAATTCCTAAGACAACTTTACCATAGCCTCCTAATCTAGATGCCTGTCGCATGATTCGTAAACTTGGCAACAGTTCAAGCGGTAGACAGCGCCACCTGGTACAGATTGCTCGACTTTTTTTTTCAACTGTCACCAATAATTTTAAGAAGTCATATAGGATATATGTAATCGACGTTTCTTCGATTATTTTCGCCTTGTATGAAAATCAAATCACACTTTTAAAAATTTTTGGTGGCTTTTGAGTAAAAAAGTCGCGCAATCTGTACCAGGTGCGGCATTCTACCGTTTCAACTGTTGCAAAGCTTCCGAGCCACGCGGCAGGCATCTAGTTTAGGAGGCTATGACTTTTCTTACCTGCCAACAACCTAGTTAATATTCCGTAGTGTTAGTCCCACCTCTTTTTTTTTTCAAATCGGAAAATTTGGAGAGTAATAGTGTTCAAAGGCAATTACGATTAAATAATAAGAAAAATACTTTAAAAAAGTACTGGTGTAAAGAAAGATTCGGTGCAAACAGTACTACAGAATATTAATTAGGATGTTGGCAGGTATGACTTTACAGTGAAAAACGAAAAGTCTGTGTAAAATACTACGGTTGAAGCGTGAAAGTAGATAAACGCACTGTATGAAAAGGAGGACGCTTTTGTTAATTTGATTTTCTTATCGAGAACTCTGCTGAAATTTAATCCAACATAAAAGCACATACCTGACATGATGTAGGTAGTCTGCATATAAATTTTTGTTTGGTTCGTTATGAAATTAAATTAATGTTGCAAAGTGCTACATAGCAGGACAGGTAATGAGTCTTTTATAAGGGTTGTCTTTAAGTATGCTATCACAATTTGATCCTGAATGTTGCGGATGACTGTGATATTAATAAATAATATATTTTGTCCTATTAAAATCTAAATCAACAATATTAATAAATTCATTTTTCCATCATCATGTCCCCCCCCCCTAATCTATTCCAAATTCGCTCTTCAAAGAAATAATAGATTCTTTTTTAACAGTTGCAATATATTTCGTCAAAATAAAAGTATTAATATTTTTCACTAAATAATCTTTCTAAGTATTCATTGTCTCTAAACATAATTAAATCATAATATCTTTCAAGCTGTGAAATTTCGTTGGTACACTGTCAAAAAAAAAAGTCCTGTTTGCTGCAATTTGCTGCCAGAAATTTTCTGTAATTAAGAAAAATACGTTCTATCAACGTAATTTTTCCGTTGATAGAACGTATTTTTCTGAATTACAGAAAATTTCTGGCAGCAAACTGCAGCAAACAGGACTTTTTTTGACAGTGTAAGTTTTTTCTTTTATTAGAAAAATTGTTTTAATCCCATCTCTGTATATCGTAAATCCCCTCTCTTAAATATCAGTTTGTTCAGGAATTCCTAACTGCCACAAGCTGGCAAATAATGGAACTGACATCAAAAGAAAGTACCAGATATCAAGTTAATCATAATAACTCTTTTGAATAAATTTTATCTGAAATGCAATTTCAACATCCTAGTTTTGTCATTCAACTGTGTTACATTTTTATTTGGAGCCCAACATGGTGAAAAATAACCAAGTGTTGGTAAAGAATGTATTCTAGAAATTACTTTCAGTCAGCATGATACCATTTTGTAATAGTATCATTTCGATAGACTCTCAATGTAGTCGCTCCCGACACAGCCACTGACATCATAAGACATCTATGAAAGTTAAAAAATGATCCATTAAACTTTTATAAATATCCTACAGATATCTATAAACACAACAAATGTCACTCTTTTTTACATTCATTAGGTGTCTGTTAAATATAGAATAAATCTCGAAATATCCAATAATTGGACTTGTTACAACGAATAGTTATTGAATATATCTAAATCTTGCTTTGATCTAACATGTTACATCTATTTGACATTGAAAAAGCCACGTCGAAATCTCGTCTACATTTAAACATCTAATAGATATCTAAAATTAATACAGGATATCCAGAATTTTTAATGAACATTCTTAAGATATTTTGTACGATTTATGGATAATTGGATGTCATTTAGAAGTCTAATGGTGTGAATGAAGTAGCTGTGAAGTGGCTTCATGAAATGAAGTGGCTGTGTATGTCAAACCTATTGATCATCGCGAACTTCAAATAAATCCCTTATGCATAGGTTATATTCTATTCTTTTTTACTTTCTCTAACCATATATATGGTAGTGAAAGTATTGTTTTGTGGTTAAATTTTTCAAATTGAGTTTTTGTTATATTTACATATTTTGAGGTCATCCTGAATCCGAAAACCTTATTTTTAGCGGTTGGTCTGAATGTCTGTCTGTGTGTCTTTTGGCAGTATGAACTAATAGCAGCAGGAAGTTAAACTTAGTATTCTAAATCCGTATCATGTAGGGATGTTACACTAAACTTTTCGTTCAGATCAAGCAAGCAGTTCGTGTATAGGAACATCCAAGAGAATTCAATTACATTGCGTCTATGGGCGAAAATTTTGGTAGGTACAGTGTAACATCTATAGGCTGCTTTAACCAAAATGAAATAAACATATATTTTCTTTATCCGTAAAAGCATGTTTCGCGAAGAATGTAACTTGAAAATCATTCACCATTCATTTACATTGCTACCCAAAAGAACTAGAATATAGTGGGGCTAATACTTGGTAATTTTAGTAAAACTGCTTAGGAATTAAATTAATTCCTCATATCCATACGGTAAACATAGTGTTTTTTAAGTTAAACCTTTAGTGCTTGTTTTTGTATAATCACGCGTTTTGAGGTTCCCTGAATACTAAAGTCAAATTATTAATGATTTATTTTTGTGTATGTATGTTATCAGCTTAATTTAAAAACAAATAATTGCAGAAAATTCAAATGTTGTATTTTGAAATTAGTATGAGTTTCGTATATTAGAATATTCACAGTCAATGATGGTCAATCCATTTTCGTAAAAAACAAATTAAAAGTGATCTGACATCTTTACTATGATAGCACTCCATATAATGGATGTTTATGCAAAATTTTGCCCTATTCTGCCATGTTAGGAAAATCGTAAATTTCGAATAAATTATTATCGTTTGAAATTAGAAAATTCATAGTCAATGTTGTTTATTGAATGATTATGAATAATATTTTAAAATTCTCTGACATCTTCATGATGAAAATACTATATAATATTACGCAGAAGGCCTTTGGAACCGTGTCAGGAATGACTACTCCGAAAAACATGTTCTGCGTCGCGATTTTATTCTGATAAAATAAATGTCATGTTATATCAGATTCGCTGTACAAATCCATATTCGCTATACAAAGTACACCGTTCCTCCAATCGATACGAAACTTGGTATACTTATTAATCAGGACAAAATGTGTTTAACTCCGCAATTTTTAGTTACACAGGACTATTGGTTTAAAAAGTAATGAACAATAACCCCATTTTAACTTTAAAATTTTTAAAATAAAAATTTAAGTAAAAATACCTCTTCTAACAGTAGAAGCTTTTATTGCGGAGCCCTAAAAACCCTAAAATAAAAATTTATTCTTGCAAAAGTATGCTATAAACAAATGAAAGTTCCAGCACTAAGGAAATTCTAGAGAAAAATATATATCTTTTACAAGAAATGAAATTTTTTTAATATTCAAAATATTTTTAAAAGCATTCCAGACCAATATTCTTAGTTATTAGTTTTTGTATAAATAGCCATTAAGCCATAAATTCCAAAGGTCTCGGAAGCTTTTAAAATATTTTGAATATTTAAAAATTTTCATTTCTTGTAAAAGAGAAATAGGGGAAACCGGGGTAATAAGAGACAGGGGTTATAAGAGACACAGTCAAAAAAACCTCCAAAAAATATACTTAGACAACTTTAAAAATATGTAATATTAAGTATCATGTGTATTCTTTACTACAATACACTTATTGAGAATTTTATAACACATTTTGAATTTTTTTTATACGATGAAGAAAACCTTCGCTTTGAACTTACCCTAAAAGTTCGTGACATTTTCTAAATATTTTGTAATTTTTTTTTGTGGGTTAGATGCTTGGGATTTATTAATGTGTAACCTTTTGACCAAGACTATGACTTTTGATGTTCAATTTTTTAAAACCTTGAAAGCATTCTTTATTTACATGTTCTAGGCATGTTTCTTATTACCCCATTTTTATTTTTTGTGGGGGTAATAAGATACATGAGTCTCTTATTACCCCCACTGTTAATTCTATTGTAGTTCTTGTTAATTCTGCTTGACTAGTTTATGAAGAGTTTACCCAGTGTTAGGCCTAGTCTACGTTTACCAAGAGAACATTTTTTTTTTTCACTTTAAATCAAAAAGCAGTTTTACTCATTAGGCTAGACCATATTTAAGGTTTATGTTTATGTAAATTTATGTTTAGTATGTCTATAAGTTAGTATTTAGTCATTAATACTTCATTACATAATAAATAAGTTCATTTATAATTACTAGAAATTTTTTTATAACATTTTGTTGGCTTGTATACACTTCAAAGATACGGTTTTTTGCCTATTTTCGACTACACTTTAGAAAATGCGTAAAGTATTTTCTGCCCATTTTAAAAATTATATTGTTGTTTTTGGTTAATCCCTAGGTTATGTTGATTATGTAGAACTATCATTAAGTACAATATTATATTATTTAGGACCTAATATTAAAAGAAATGAATTTCACAAACACATTTATGACAGTTAATTTTCGAGAAAACATATTTTTTAAATGGATGTAAATAATAAAAATTAAAAACTATTGGCTGATTTAGAATTGTTTCCAGATGTCTTTTATTACCCCCACATAATTTTACATTGCTGTATATGGACAGTTACAAGCCTGGTCTCTTATTACCCCAAGTGGGGTTATTAGAGACAAGGATTTAATGAAAATTTAATTTTTTTTTAAACAAAAAATTCAAGTTCAAAAATCACCTAAAACATCAAGAGGAGTCCATTTAATGAAATTAATACGAGACATTTATTTCAAGTTATTTAGATCAATAGTATAGATTTTATTAATATTTTTTGTCTCTTATTACCCCTTTTGTCTCTTATTACCCCGGCTTTCCCTATCTATATTTTGCTCTAGAATTTTCTTAGTGCTCCAATTTTCATTTCTGTACAGCATATCTTTGCAGGAATAAATTTTTAATTTATGATTTTTAGGGCTCCACAATAAAAAGCTTCTAGTGTTAAAAAAGTATTTTTACTTAAATATTTATTTTGTGCTTTTTATTTACAAAAAAAGAAATCTTCTAATAAAACTAATCGAGAATTCTTAGGACACTGTTTATACATTGAAAGGGTTTGTTTTTTTTAATCAGTTGACACATTTTCAATTAATTATCTGCAAAAATTAACTCATAGGCCATTATAAAATCGAACCCACAACTATCGAGTTATCAGCATGACGCTCAAACCAAAAGTCAAAGAAGAGTGAAAAAAATCATAGAACACGCAAGAAAAATCTAACAAATACAGTCGGTAGCAAAAGTATCCGAACACTAGCAAAAATTCCTATATAAAAAAAAGTACAGTTAATGCTGTTTTGTTAAATAAATTCTTGTCGAATCATGTTCTTAGACTGAATAAGTACATGATTTGACAAGGATTTATTTAACAAAACAGTATTTCTAGATAAAGGAATGCGTGCCAATTTGCAACAGACTTTTAATGTTTTGATGTTCCTATTAGATATTTAAAACTGAGATTTTTTGCGTTTTTGCCATATTTACGATGAATGTTGCCAAGGACTTTACATACGCAATTTTGAAAACCATTTCAATTTACCGCCAAAACGGCAAAAAAGTATTTGAAATCCTCAAGGGGGCACTACATTAAAGCTGTGCCGAAAATATTCGCCAATCGAAACATATTTCTTTAAATGTTTCAATTATCCAATTTAATAAAATCGTTTAAATGCAGTGGCCTGCGAGGCAGGCAAAGCCTTTTTCTTTTCTAATAAAAGAACGTATTTGTCTCTTTAACTGTGTGCATCGTAGAGAAAAAACTGTGGCACGTACAGCCCTAAAAAATTATTTCTAGATAAAGGAATGCGTGCCAATTTGCAACATACTTTTAATATTTTGATGTTCTTATTAGATATTACTAAAGGAATTTTTTTGCGTTTTTTCCCTACATTTTTCTTTGAGTTTTAATTTTAAGCTGAAGCAAATAATATCAAATGTATACATTATTTCATTTATTTATTTATTTTATTTATTTTTTATTTTTTTATTTTTTTAACATGAAAACAAACACTTCTTTACATGTGAATTAAAAAAAAATAAATCAAAAATTAAACTTGTATTATCAAAAATATCTGATAAAACTGACGTCATAATAGCTTTAAAATTATATTTAAATTTATTTATTTTTAAAATATTAATACCAATTAATAGAATAGTTTTATAGGATTTTTTTTTCTTGATTTCATCGTATACAAGATAAAGTAAGCAAAGTTTTAATATAGAACTCCTTTGACGGCTTTTATTATTTTTTGCCAGTTTGGCGATGAATTAAAATGGCTATTGCAATTGCGAAAATCATCCGAGCTACTTTGGGGGGAATTTTCAAATTTCGCCAATGGGGCCCTATGCAAAACCTGTACCTTAATGTGAATGCACATTTAGTTTAAATTAGCAGTGTTTATAAACAGCATATTAAAACTCAAATAACATTGTTCTGAAAAAAAAAAAATAATAATAATAAAAAAAAAAAAAATCAACGTCTGATACCATTCTTGCTCATTCTTATGTAAAATGACCTTCTGAACCCGAATATGACTCCCATTTTGCCTAGTCACCCACCGTTTTCCAGAAACACCCCTCCCTCCCTCAATTTCTTTCCTGTTCGATAATTTTATGACTATGAATTGGACTTTAAGAATTAAAAATAATTAATTTGACACATAAAAATTAAAAAATAGAAGGTTTTAAAAATAGCATTAATAACAGATTAAAAAAATATGAGATAAGTAATGTATAATTTCAGTGGCAAATCCCCCCAAAATTTTTCCCTCGTCGCAAATGTCCATGTTTTAGAATTTTCCAACTCTGTAGCCCCTCAGAAGATATTTAAAGGTTAAAATAATCCCCCCTCCTAAAAGTCAAATTTATAGTCATAAAATCACCGAAAAATGATAAAAATTGGGGGGGGGGATACCTAAAAAACGGTGGGGGATAGGGCAAAATGGGTACCATATTCGGATGAAGGAGGCAATTGTACATAAGAATATGCTGAAATGGAGTCAGAGGCAATTTTCATGCCGAACAGTGTAATTAAATGTCGTTTATATTTCCTTAACGGCTGTATATCACAGAACTTGGCCATGGATTTGATTTTCTGAAAATATGGCACAGCTTTAGTATGGGACTCCCTTTACGAAATTTGTAAATTGGCACCGAAGTAGCTCGGGCGCTACAGTCGGCTGCAAAAGTATCCAAGCACTAGCAATAATTCCTGTCTAAAAAAAGTACACTTAATACAGCTTTGTTAAATAAATCCTTGTCGAGACATGTTCCTAGCAGTTCAAACAACATAATTCGACAAGGCTCTATTTAACAAAATAGTTATTTATTTATTTATTTATTTATTATTATTATTATTTTTTTATCGGAATTACTGACTAGTGCTCGGATAATTTTGCTGCCGACTGTACATATCACCATGTTCATTACTTACGCAATTGCGATAGCCATTTCAGTTCATCGCAAAATGGCTAAAAAAATTTTTAATTGCCAACGGGCCCCGTACTAAAGCTGTATCGAAAATAGTTTCTAATCGAAATATATTTGTTTAAATGTTTCAATCATTCAATTAAAAGAAAAAACAAAAATCATTTAAATATAGTGACCAACGGAACGGGCAAAGCCTGCTAGTGTTCCTATAATTGACGTGTATGTGAAATTTTATTTTATTCTGCCATGTGACGAAAATCATAAATTTCGAATAACTTGCGAAGTTTTAAAATAGAATTTTCATTGTTAACGGTGCTCATGACAGTATCCTATATGATATTTTGAATGTAGTTTGGCATTTCTATAATGAAATTATCATTAAAAATGGATGTTTATGCGAAATTTTGCCCAATTCTTTATATAAACAAATTCGTAAATTTCAAATAACTTAAGAAATTTTCATACTTACCCTTAAATGCATAGCAATGAAAATCTGCATCGTGTATTTAAAAGCTCATATATTTTTACGTAGCAACCTTTGCATAGTGTTTATTTTATTTTATTTTTTACCAAATCTATTTTATTGTTTCCATACGCAATTAGAATTTTTGACGGTTTATTTCTTTATCTGTGACAATTTTCATTTGTTTGCAATAATTTCGGAGTACAATTACATTTCGGCCGGTATTGCGAATTACGATTATTTGTATATAAAAACATACTGGAAAAACTGTTTTCGGATAGCAACAAGGTAAGAGTAACGGATAATATTTATATTTTTGCATATATTGATAATTTTTTGCAAGAAAAATGTAACTTTTTTTTTTTTTAAATAATGCAGAAATGCATCAATATGATTTTTGAAAAAAATCTTATGTTTTTTTTTTTTTTTTTGTTATTAACTATACCCATTTCCCGGTTGATTTCAAATATGGTTTATTAAAAATAAAAATTCATGCATTTAAGAGTTAATGACATTCAGGCCAGCATAATAAAGCATATTTAAAAGTTGGTCTGACATTTTTATGATAAAAGTATTACTTTTAATGTACATTTAAGAAAAATTCTGCATTATTATCCCTTGTTAAGGAAATCGTAAATTTCGAATAAGTTACAAAATTTTTAAATTAGAATCCTGAAAAGATTCTTCACACCCCAAAACGTGTAAAAATGTCAAAAAAATGAAGTGAAAAGATTTCACCAATAACTAATTTCCCTATACCATATAGTATGATGGGAAAGTAAAAGACTCTTTTCGTTCCAGTTTATTCCATGAAAAAAACCTCACATGTATCCATACTTGCCAACCATTTCATTAATAACCGTACGCCTCTTGAAAAAATGTCCATTTTTTTACACCACTTTATTTTTAGAATAATTCTCTCCAAGTGTTGTTAGGTTTAAATAAGAATAAAATTACTCTAAAAAATGACTGGTGTGAAAATAAAGGCTGGAACTAAAAATTATACGGTTCATAATGAGATCGTTGGCAAGTATGTGTATCTCATTGAAGTAAAATTTATATACATATCATAATAAAATGTTTTATCGATGTACCAGATTCATTGCATTTTATTTTGTATTCGTACATTAAGTAAAACGTCGTACCCCCCCCCTCCCCCCCCCTCCTAATTAACCCCAATTAACCACCTGACTGTTTTGGAAAAGTTCAGATTTGTAAAGTTTTTTTTTTTCCACTACACAGTTTTAAAATGTACTAAAACTAAAGTTATATCACTTTGTTTCTACAAACATAACTATGTATGACGGTATATGTTATGACTATTATATATAACTTTCACATTTTAATACAAGCAAAAAATATTTAATTAATTGTAAATTATAAATGTTTTGACGGAAAAGAATTGCTCAGTAAACCGATAAATCCGGTCGCTGTATAGGTCAGAAAATTAAATCAAATATCGAATTGCATCGCATTTTTTTAATAGCCTACATATAGATTGAAATATAAAGCTTTCTTATTTTAATTTAATTATGCAACAATAATATAGAAATTACAGATTAGATCATAATTCTCAAAACGTGTATTATGTTGCACAAATCTTCAAATTTTTAATTTCGATAATCATTCTTCACAAAAGACTTTAATAATTTTAGATATCGCATTATAAATTTATAATAACCAGTTCTCTAAATGAACAATGCGGAATTGAGAAAAAAACATTACCTTCAGTGCTGCCAGATTTGAGGGAAATTTTTATTCAATACCCACCGTTAAATTTTACTTGTAACGGTTACCTAATTACACTGAAGATTTCTGTGAAAGATGCTTGCTTGATAATGTTTCTACAGTCACTCACCAACAGGACGTAAAGTTCCTTTGAACTAGGAAGCCCAGAAGAGCGTCCTCCGTTTCCGTTTGAAAGATGCTTCGAAACAATTGGCAAACCGTTTCAATTAAAATTTAGTGATGGGTGTTAAATAAAAATTTCCCTCAATCTGGCAGCACTGATTACCTTATGCATACAAAAAGAAAATTACTGCATATAGCTGTCATCGTCTTAGCCCTTCCATGGACAATTTAATTACGCTCATTTAATATCAAAAGCCATCAAAATTTACGAGAAAAATTAGAAGAAAGGCTGTAGTAAATATTTTTTCCAATAAGTTATAAATGCTAAATTTTGTTTAAAAAATTTTCAGGAAGAACTCTTGCTGTTGGAAATTAAAATTAGAGGAGAATAATATAAAATACTGTCTTTGAAAGTGTTAAACTTGGACGTAAGAAACTACAACGTGCTTGATATTTTTTAATTGTTAATTTGACTATTACATAATATTAACCCTCCGCGTACGGTGCCCGTGATTTCGACGGGCAAACGAACCTTTTACATTAAATTTCTTTTACACCACAATTTCTAAAATACTATTTTTAACAGATAAACTATTGAAAATTATTATCCCACTAAATTACATTTCCACCACTAATTGTATAATGCAATGTTTGATATTTATAAATCCTGAAAACTAATGGAACATGTTTTTATTCAAAAATAATGGTATTAAAAAATAAGACTATTTGCAACCTGTGTATGTAAACACAGTAAATACAAAATAATCTCCCCGTACGCGGAAGGTTAATGAACATGGTTATTTCAATGTTAAGAAAAACTGTTTATAAAATAATTCTGCTTCATTATATAGTTTATTTTTAAGTAAATTATTAATTTATTATTGATGTGTTGTATAATTCGAGCCTCTAGAGTAATATGATATGTGAGATGTAGAAATTATAAATGTTTTTTTTTTTTTTTTTAATTATACCATTAAAAAAAATTAAAAAAAAAAAAAAGGTCTGTTGTCAAAGACTAAATTTATACCGGCATAGTTGCATTTATTAACGAGATAAATATTAATTCATTCTTTGCGAATAGAGTATTGGGTCATTAAAGTGCATATAACTAGAGAAGAAACGTATTTCATTTTACAGGAAGCATTTAATAAAAATAATCAAAGGAGAACTTAATGAGATATGTAAATAAAATATTGCTCAAATAAAATCTTAAAGAGTTATCGTATAAAAAGGAATTTACTTATTTATATTACTTAATGAAAAGACTAATATATTAAATACTATCTAATAAGATTTGAAGGAGTTGCTTTATAGTTTTATTTATTTTCTATAAAATTAATTATTGTTTGAGTAAAAGAAATTATTTAATATTGTATAAAGATTGTATTAAATATTACTGTTGTAGAAAAAGCAAAATTTCATTATGTGTTTCATATTTCTTGCACGTTTGCTACCGAAGGATAAAATATTAAGAAATTTAAATTTAATTTGTGTTATTATGTTATTTTAATTAAAGTGCAAAAGTGCTTTTGATTTGTGTAACCATATCCTCCTTAACTAGAAGCCTGTCACGTAGCTCGGAAACTAGGCAACAGTTGAAGCGGTAGACAGCGCCACCTAGTACAGATTATGGAAATTTTTTATTCAACTGTCTCACCAATAATTTAAAGAAGTGATACATAATATATAAAATCGACAATTCTTCGATTCTATTCGCATTTTATGTATATTATATCCCACTTTTAAAATTTTTTGGTGGCTGTTGAATAAAAAAGACGCGCAATCTGTACCAGGTGGCACTGTCTACCGCTTCAACTGTTGCCTAGTTTTTGAGTTATGCGACAGGCATCTAGTTAAGGAGGCTATGGTGTAACAGTGTATAAATGTATTTCTATAAACATCCATTATTCTATTAGGTGGGAACTTTATACAAGAACTCTATTAGGTTGTCATTACTCTGTTAGGTTGGGTAGCTTTTAAATATTCCTTTTGACTATACTAAAACGTAAGACATAAATTTTCACTAATAAATGTCATTAAATAAATATTCTATATTATATTCAGAATTAGACTTGCCAGCAATGTAAATTTAAACCGTAAAAGTATTAGTTTTCTCCTTTTTTCATAACATATTTTTTCCTGAGTAATTTTCTCCAGTATGGACATAAACGTGGATAAGAAGGCATTTTCTGTTCAAAAATTGCGCTATAAAATTGGCGTATATTAACAATGTAATAAAAACAATATAGCATTATATTTTTACTCGTTTTTGTTTTACTGTAAATTAAAATGATTTTTACCTTAACGATCAAAATACATAAGATATATATGATAAAGCAGGGTTAAAATTCGTTGCAAATTACAACCGCAGATGGCAGCACTATTCAAGTATCTATTTCTGAAAATTTGAATCCTAAACTGAGAAATTTTTAATTTGAATGGGTTTGTAACATCTGTATGTTTACTCCATGAATTCTTTTCATATTACAACTGCAGATGGTTGCAGTATTCAAGTTACCATACTGATAATCTCAATCCTAAACTGAGGATTTCACTTGAATCTGTTTGCGATATCTCTGTTTTTACTCCCTATTTCTTTGCTGTCATTGCAATGACATTAACTGTACTTTTACAGCTATCTGGGTATTAAACTTTACATGTGACATACACTTCATACGTTTTTATTTTGCTCAATTCTTGATTATTTTATCTGTGATTACAAATTTTATTGGTGTTTTATCACTCATCATTTTCTAACTAATTTATTGGTTTCTCATATGTTGCGGTGAGTTTATTTTGATATACGTTTATTCTTATTTTATTTCAAATGGATGTTTCGGGCCTGTGCACAAAGAAATACTTAGCTTTTGTTATCTTTGTGGTATAAAAACATGTATTTATTTAGCACGTTTGCAATCTACCAGGCCCTTGATAACGTTAGAATGCAAATAATGCTGTTTTCTTATTCCAACTTGCTTTAATTCATTTAGATTTGACATTATTTCTTTTTTGGTTTGATTTGGGTGGTCTTTGTTTTTGATCATATTAATTGTTTAAATACTGATATTAAATCCTCTTAAAATTCCAACTGTATATTATATTTCTACTGTACGTTCTGATTATATATATATATACATACCACTGGTCACGTAGCTTAATATTTTGCATATTCTGATAGATATGCACGGGATCCACACTTTTCTAAGGACTAAAAAGGAAAAAAAAATCCTAAAACGAATTTATTATTATTATTGTTATTATTTATAGGCTGATTTAATGACAAAAAATGCTACTAATAATTAGTGATATGAAAATCTAAAAACTGGGAAAATCTGAAATTTCGTTGAGACGATAATTTTGATTTCCATAATGTAGTCTTAGTGTCCAACTTTAGCACTTTTTGGCAAACGGAAAATTTTAACAGATTTATATATATATATATATATATATATATATATATATATATATATATATATATATATATATATATTTTGTATTAGTTTACACTGATTAAATGAATAAAAATTTCTATTAAAATTTTCTAGTCGCTTAAAAATGCTAAAGTTTGTAATTATGAATGTAAATAACTGCCAAATTGTGATTTTTTCCCCCCAGAATTACTTAAGAACAATATACTGTATTAAATATTTCTAGTTGATATTATTGTAAATGAGACAACAAAAGTGTGCTTATTAAATGAAAATTAAGGAAAAAATTCATGAATTAAGAAAACAAAAGATTATTCTTTTCAGGGTTCGCGAACAGTCGGTCCATGCGTTCATATCTCTGAAAAATAAAATTTCCTTTTTTCCAAATGGGTACAGGAAGGGGTATATTCTTGTAAGCATGTCATTTAAATTCTTTTAGCTTAATATAATAAATGTTTTAACTTTACATTTCACTTTTTAAACTGTAAATATATATATATTGAATATTTTTCAATTGAATAGTTATCTATATAAGTAATGTAATAAATTTATTCGATTAATAAAATATATGTTTGATAGTGAAATTCAAAGTCATGCAACCCTTTTATTAAACTTTTTTAATACAGTTTAAATTTAGTACAAATCAGTTTTAACATCAAAACATCTCTCTCTATATATATTTTTTTCTTTTTTAGTTAGGATATTTAATTTCCTCTGCGGGGATTTTTTATTAAACAACTAAACAATTACAAAAATTTTGACCCATTGCATTGCCAAAATTATTTTGTACTGTTATGTTGTTAGATTATGGTTTTGTAATTAGAAGCTCCTATCTTCTTGTTGGGTACTGAAATTCTCATTTCAATAATATGTTTTGAAACCTAACGCTGCGAACCCAGAAGCAGCGTTCCCAACTTTTATAATTTATTCACAACCATTTTTAGCCGTGCCTCTTTTTCATACCGGAAATTTTGAAAAGGGATTTTCTTCTTAATTAATCGTTGTCACATATTAAAGAAAAATAATCTATTAAATTTCTGGTGTGAAAAGAAGGCGGGGCTAAAGTTGGTTATGAATAAATTATAAAAGTTGGGAACGCTGCACAGACGCAGTGTTGCCACATTATGCGACTTTTTTATTCAATAGTCCCTAATAATTTTGAGAAGTGAGATTTGATATATAATAGACGATTAATCTTCGAAGTGACTAGGTAACCATTACATTTAAAATTTAGTGGTAGATTTTGAATAATAAAGTCACAAAATCTGGCAACACTGCCCAGAAGGACACCCTGTATGTTCATATATAATTATCAATCAATCAAAAAAAAAAATCAAAAACATTTATTAGATTTTCTTAATAAGCATATGCTTAACTATTAAAAATGTATATGAAGCATCAAAATGAAATTGATGTTCGAACTATGTAACAAAATAAATACTAAGTCTTGTTTTTATTTATTACCGTAATTTCTGGTAGATACCCCGCAGTTTATATAATCCAGCTTTGCACCAGAAATTTCAATTGATAAATAAATTTATATTTGTATGAGCTCTTCCTTCGAAAAAGTATAGATTTCTCTATTAAAGAAAACTAGCTGGAACCCGTCAACTTCGACGGTCACTTTATTGACCGTAATGTTTCAAAAATCGTCTTATCATTATTTAAATGTAATTCAAGTTAAAACATCTAATAAAATTTACAACATTTCACTTAAAAAAAAAAAAGAAATTCGGAAAAATGGTTATAAATTGAAATACTATATATGACATCACTTTCTACAAAGTACTGTCAATGTGACGTCAAACTGACTCTAAATAAAACAGTTGCTATCTTTTATTTTCTGTTTCTTTTAATACTAAGGCTACATGTTAGCTGACCCGCCCGGTGTTGCCCGGACCCATGATAATAACCTTAATTGAACCTTAAATTTGGATGATTTTATATCTTTAACTCGATTTTGTTTCAATTTCTATTTTTAAATAAAGGCATCGCGAAAAAAATAATCAGCTGTAACAAAAAAATTACCTCGAACCGAACGAAACTCAGTCTTGTGACACCGGTGTCTGCGGCAGCACATACGTGAGCCGCTAATAACATAAAAAAATTCCCAAAAATTAACCTGCAACCGAAAGAACCCGCCCGGTGTTGGCCGAGCCCATGATAATAACCTTAAATGCCCCTTAAATTTGTATGGTTTTATATCTTTAACTCGATTTTGTTTGATTTTCTATTTTTAAGTGAAAACATCACAAACAATAATAATAATAATAATAATAATAATAATAATAATCTGTAACAAAAAAATTACTTCAAACGGAACGGAACTCGGATTCGTATCCCAGTGCCTGTGGCACGTATATGCAGGCCGCTATTAACATGAAAACATTCTCAAAAATTAACCTTGAACCGAACGAACCTCTGACTCGTGTTACCGCTGCCTGCGGCTTCGGCACCGTATAGCAGTCATGCTACGCAAGTACTGCAAAATCCACTGTCCTCCAACAGGGAGCGCAGTATGTTGTATACGAACATCAACAATCACCTTGAATTTCCAAGACCTTTCAAATAAGGTGTCACATGGTGGTGTCAACTGCAAAATTCTTTAGTTGCACTTTCCACGGCAAGGGGGCGCAGTTTGTTCTGTACGAACATCACCAACGGTGAGGAAATACCAAGACCATTAAAATAAGATATAACAGGATAGGGTATACTACAAAATCACCTAGTTCCATTTTTCACCACCAGGGGGCGCACTATATTGTATACAAACATCCCCAATCCCCTTGAATTTCCAAGACCTTTCAAATAAGGTGTCACATGGTGGTGTCAACTGCAAAATCCTTTAGTTGCACTTTCCACCGCCAGGGGGCGCAGTTTGTTCTGTACGAGCATCACCAATGGTGAGGAAATACCAAGACCTTTATAATAAGATGTAACATGATAGGGTCTACAGCAAAATCACTTAGTTCCATTTTTCACCACCAGGGGTCGCACTATACTGTATACAAACATCCCCAATCGACATGAAATTTCAAGACCTTTAAAATGAGGTGCTACATGCGTGGGTCTAGAACGGATTTCCCTCTCAAACTAATTTCCCCCCTTTCCCCTCCCCTCCAAATCTACTTTCCCCCTTTTTTCCTCCTTTAAAATCGAAAATTCCAAATTCGCAGATATTGATTTTTTAGTATTCGACTCTAGTCCCCATATGTACAATTTCTTCCCCGTGAAGTAATTTGAAGCTTAGTTAAGCTCGTAAACGTGTTTTTAACAAGAAACGGGTGGGAAACGGTTTCCCACCCGTTCCCCCCCCCCCACTTCGACTTTTTTTTATTTTTCTCTTCTCATAGCACATCAACAGACCAAGGCCTTTTTTTAGACACCTCAACCAAATTTTTACACCAAGTAGTTCTCTCAATATAGTGGAGACAGACAAAAACATGTTTCAAATTAATATATAGATTTTTTCATGTTGCCACACTGTAAAAAAGGATCAATAATTAAAAAATAAAATGATAGCACGTGAGCTTTGCTTTTATAAGGCAATAAAAATTCAGATTAACTCGCTGTATTGTTGCATTGCCGAAAATGACGTCATTCGTTTTTAACCCAAACGGATGGGAAACGGTTTCCCACCCGTTTCCGTGGGGGGGGAAACATTTCGCCTTTTTTTTTTTTTTTTTTTTTTTTTTTTCTCTCTTCTCATAGCACATCTACAGACCAAGACCTTGTTTTAGACACCTCAACCAAAGTTTACACCAAGTAGTTCTCTCAATATAGTGGAGACAGACAAAAACATGTTTCAAATTAATATATAGATTTGTCATGCTTACACCGTATATATATATATATATATATATTAAACATGCATTTAAATCTTTTTTATGTAGTACATTCTATGCAATTTTAAAACCATTACTTTATTCTTGATTTCATATTGAAAAGCAAAATTTTAGAGACGCATATTAATGGTCCAAAAAGTACTTGATGTTTAATTATTCTTTATTAAGAAGACTTTTTTACAAAGGTTTTCTTTTTTTCCTTTAATTTTAGAAAATTATTCATGAAGAAAAACTCATCAAGCTAATTGAATCTTCTAAGAATAAAATTTCTCCGCGATATTAAAAGGTAAAAGAAAAAAAAAAAAAATCTCAAGTTAAGCAGATCATTGCACATCTATTAATAAGGAATTATTTAGCTTAAACGTGGTATGTTTGAGTACTTTGCAAATTGTAAAAAATTAATATTGAAACATTTCATTTAATAATTAATTTTAATTTATAAGTGAATAGTTGAATTTTCGTTTAACATAATATTATTGTTTTAAAAAAATATGTCAACATGGTATTAAGAATAATTCATTATAGAATTATGATTAAAAACTGTACATATACCTTTTATGTAAAAATATTGGTATTTAAATATAACATTTTATTTTAAAATGTTTTTCATATTTTACGCTTAAGAGAAAACAAAAATTACATCTTATTTTCTTTCAGTGTTTTTTATTCAATGAATGAATGAATTAATTAATTTAAAAAATAAATATTTATGGATAACCAGAGATTTCTGTTATTTTTACAAATAATTTTCCAATATTTTAATTTAGTAAAATCTTTAAAGTGCTAAATCAGCAACTGCAACTTTGTTTTAATTAATTAATTAATTTTTCAATTGAATTTCTGAAAAATCAAAGAACACTTGCGATTAATTGAAACCGCACTAAAATAATGCAGAATTATACCTATTTCTACTTGTAAGTTATTTGTAAGAACGAAATGCCTAAAACACATAAGTGTTGCTCGAGAAAAGCTTTAAAACCTTAAACGATAATATATTTAAATTCTAATGGTTTAAATATGTATGTTACTTTCATAGAGCATATATTTAACTAGAAAGCGCATCCTTCATTGAAGAATGTAGCCAACATAAAAAAATCACATGACGAGTATTTTTCAGATTTTCAGCAATGAAGGTTACGTTTCACTATCCCCCAACTCACTTTCGGACAAAAGGTGTTAATGATTTTTCGAGGTATCATCCAATCACGGACAGATCTGGCCGTTTCACTCGTCACGTGACCGATGAAAATCATTCTCAAGCTTCGTTACCCTTTCAATTGGAACTTTGATATGAATGGGAATATGCTCTAGGGTTACTCTAGTGGGGAAAAAAGTGCTTTTTCTTCTTACAGTGACAGTTGATTTTCAAAATGGGGTCAGTTCATATAATTTCATGAAAGTGTGTTGCTCGAATATTTTGTTTCCTTCGATATTTGTTTCCCTTATAGGCACACATGAGATATGTTTAAAACAACTTTTATTTTTTCTCTTCTGCCGACTTTGTATTTTATACAGGTCATTAACCCTTTGCCGTTCAGTGTTCCACTACGTGGAACACCTATCTTCGCTAGCTTCTCGAACCGTTAAATTCAATTGCAAATGCATAAAAATAGGTTTATTTTTTACTTTGAACTTTCCTTTTCATCCATAGATGGCATCACTACACAAGGCAATCCATGATATTTAGCTGGGATGCATTATTTTAAATCCTCGTAATTATGTACAAGAAATATTGCATATTTTTTTGTGATACAAAAAATATTGCTTGAAAAAAGATTTCTATGTTATATCGTTGGCTGGACTCTAAATTATTTATTCTATATCATTTTTAATTTTTTATACAGGAATAAAATAAGGAATCGTTGAATAAAATAAGGTGTTCCATCTACTGGAACATTGCGACACTAGCGCTTTTCATATTATGCAACCGAAAACAATGATGAGAGAAGACAGCTGTGTTTGCGTACTCTGTTTTCCTCTGTTTGGAGGGAATGACGTCAAGCTATCAGATGTTGCGAGGAAGTGTTGGTTGCTTATTAAAAAAAAAAAAAGCACAAAACTAGTTTCATGTGCAAAACCTGCAATGTTAGTTTGTGCTTCTACTAAAAGAGTGTGACGTGCTTCCAAAAATTTTATGAAGCTAAAAAATAGAATAATTGTAAATATTTTTGCACATAGGACTTGTATATATGTATACTAACTGTAAATATCAAATTATTTCATAAAAAATCATATAACCAAGATTTTTTCCTTTGGGGGGGGGGATGGGGTGTAGAGTAGCAGGCCTCCCCGTGATGCACCATGGGTCATGCTAAATCTACTACACAGGTATAGTACAGTTTTTTTTTTTAATTCATGTTCAAAATCTTCTACTCATTTAAGCGCTTCACTGCGATGCTCTTAAACGCTCTAGTGGCGCAATGTTCCCGCTGATGGAAGACCCACAGATTCAAAATGGTAAGTACTATATTTACAAAATTATACCTGTGTACTCCTTTAGATCAAAATAGATAGCCTACAACTTTTTTGTTGAAATTCCAACTTTAAAGGGTAGTGCGCTGTAAAGGGTTAAAAGTTGTTCTCATGGTTGAAAATTGGATTATTACACCTTTATATTTTGGTACACATAGCTTTGAATTACAATTATGAGCGTTAATTTTAAATAATAGTATTAAAGAATATAAGGTAAAGGTGTCGCATGCTCAGTTATACTGTAGTAACCAGTGGCGGCTCGTGAAATTTTCCCAGGTGGGGCCCGGTCCATTGCACGACATGTGAAATATATCCATAATTCAAACGCAAAGAGAATAAGTTATTTAATGGGGAAAATTATCTTTTTTTTTTTTTAATATTCGGGGTGTTCTATGTATATTATTATTATTATAATTCATTGTGAATATTATAAAATTTTACAATGTTACGATGTCAAAATTTTTAAACTGAAATTCTTCTGCATGCATTTTTTTTTTTTTTACTTTTGTGCATAACAACTCTAAATCTTTTAAGGATAAACGAAAATATTATATATTTAATATATATGTTTCTTGTACGTTTGTTTTTAAAAGCACAGCCAAAATATAAGATATTAAATTAAAATTAGAAAATTCACAAACGGCATTTTAAATATTTATAAACATTTTTAAAATGTCGAATTTTTAAAGTAAAGTGTTTGTGATTTTACTTTTTTATATTCTAGCTTATTTAAAAACAATGATGTAGGACAAATGTATATAAAATTTAAAGCATTTAGGTGATTTTGTAATGTATATCAAAATTAAAAATTAAGGCTGTACAGAAAATTTAGTTTAAAATTTTATATTCCTTTAACAATAGAAAATTTTATAACTGTCGCAATAAAAAATAATCTGGTGTATCACTCACACGACTTTCTCTTACCCTGAAATTTAATACTATAAATACAGGTTGCAGATTTAGAGGAAAGATAACGAGTACTGTTATGTAAACCTGTGTTAAACAATTCAAATTAGGCTTTGGAAGAGTTTTATATGATGATTAGTTCTGTTTGAGGGGGATACTGCCCCCCTCAACCCCCCGTTTCATTAATGCACCTACATATATATAGAATTTAATTCAGTTATTAAAAAAAAATCGGTTTAAAAAAAATAATTTATTAAAATTATTATTTAAAAAAATATCTTGATAATGCAGACTATTTCCACATTAGAGAAGCAGTATAACACTAAATATATATTTAAAAAAAAGTTGAATTTATTCTCAATATTACATTTTTTTTTTTTTTTTAATGAAAAAAAAATGAAAAATGTATTTTAAATTATCGCAGATCGATGGTTCTACCATTCGCTTTAAAGGTATTGGCGAGCTCTTTTGAAAGATACCCATCATGAAAATTTCCTCCCCTCGAGGGGAGACTTCCTCACCAGGGGGGAGGCGGGGCTCCTACATACACAATTTTTTTTTCCCCAGTTGACTATCTCTATTACAAAAAATATATATTCGTTTCATTTAGTGCAGTCTATAGATTTTAAACTCTACTTACCTGCAATTTCTCCCATAGACGTAATGTATTTGAATACTTTTGAGTGTCTTTGTACACGAACCATTTGCTTCATCTGAACGAAAAACTTACTGTAGCATCCCTATATGATACACATTTAGCATACCGAGTTTGGAATATCTGCTACTATTTGTTCTTGAGATATGCTGATAACAGACACACAGACATCCATCCACACAGACACACACACACACACACACACACAGACAATTCGCTAAAAACACGATTCTCGTATTCAGGGGACCTCGGAACATGTATATATAACAAAAACCCACGTTTGAAAATTTGACCTTAAAACAATACTTTCTCAACCTTATGGGTAAGAGAAAGTAAATAATGTCTGACATTTTATTTCTTTGCAGTTTTTTGCATAATGTCGAGTTAAAAATACGCAAATAAAGACACTTTAAAAATCCATCAATATACTTAAAAAAAAAAAAAAAAAAAAAGGTGTATGTATATATATAAAAAAGGATTGATTCATTCCTTAATAATAATAATAATAATTTAGAAATATATTTTTTAAATAACCAATATTAATTTATGTAAATGCTATTCCTATTATAAAAAATAATTAAATCAAATAGTATTTGACTGAAAAAACAATAATCATAAATAATCTGGTGTGTCACTCTCACGACTTTCTCTTACCCTGAAATTTATATTATAAATACAGGTTGGAGATTAAAATGTAAGAAAACGAGTACTGTTATGTAAACCTATCTTAAACAATTCAAATTAGGTTTCTGAAGAGTTTTATATGATAATTAGTTCTGTGTGACTGGGGCTACCACCCCCCTCAACCCCCCGTTTCATTAATGCACCTACATTTATATAGAATTTAATTCAGTTATTAAAAAATAATTTATTAAAATTATTATTTAAAAAAATTATCTTTTATGATAATGCAGACGATTCTCATTTTAGAGAAGTAGTATAACACTAAATATCCAAAAAAAGTCCATTTTATTTTCAATATTTAAAAAAAAAAAATAATAATAATACGATTTTTTTTTCAAAGTTTTTTTTCGTTAAAAGTAAAAAAAATCGATAACTTTGTTTTAAATCATCGCAGATCGATGGTTCAACCATTCGTTTTAAAGGTATTGTCGAGCTCTTTTGAAAGATACCCATCATGAAAATTTACTCCCCTCGATGGGGGGTCTTCCCCCTGGGGGGGGGAGGAGGCGAGGCTTCTACATTCAGAAATTTTTCTTCCCAGTTAACTATCTCTATTATAAAAAATATATATTCGTATCATTTGGTTTAGTGTAGTCTATAGACGTTAAAATCTACTGTCCTGCAATTTCCCCCATAGACGTAATGTATTAGAATTCTCTTGATTGTCTCTGTACACGAACCATTTGCTTGATCTTAACGAAAAGCTTACTGTAGCATCCCTATATGATACACATTTAGAATACCAAGTTTGAACTTTCTGCCATAATTTGTTTTTGAGATATGCTGATAACAGACACACATACAGACCATTTGCAAAAAACATGATTTTCGTATTCAGGGGACCTCAAAACGTGTAAATATAACAAAATCTCGCGTTCGAAAATTTGACCCGAAAATAATACTTTCTCTACCTTATGGGTATGAGAAAGTAAAAATATTACACTAAATAGCATGATGACCCAAAAACAATACTTTCTCTACCTTATGTGTAAGAGGAAGTAAAAATATTACACTAAATAGCATGATTTTTTTTTTTTTACTTTCTCTTACCCATAAGGTAGAGAAAGTATTGTTTTTGGGTCAAATTTTCGAACGCGAGATTTTGTTATATTTACACGTTTTGAGGTCCCCTGAATGCGAAAATCATGTTTTTAGCAAATGGTCTGTGTGTATGTCTGTATGTCTGTGTGTGTGTGTGTCTGTGTTTGTGTGTCAGTGTGTCTGTCTGTTATCAGCATATCTCAAAAACAAATTATAGCAGAAAGTTCAAACTTGGTATTCTAAATGTGTATCATTTAGGGATGCTACAGTAAGCTTTTTGTTAAGATCAAGCAAATGGTTCGTGTACAGGGACAATCAAGAGAATTCTAATACATTACGTCTATGGGGGGAAATTGCCGGACAGTAGATTTTAACGTCTATAGACTGCACTAAACCAAATGAAACGAATATATATTTTTTGTAATAGAGATAGTTAAATGGGAAAAAAAAATTGTGTATGTAGGAGCCTCGCCTCCCCCCTGGGGGGGAAGTCCCCTCTCGGGGGCAGTAAATTCTCATGATTGGTATCTTTCAAAAGAGCTCGCCAATACCTTTAAAACGAATGGTTGAACCATCGATCTGCGATAATTTAAAACAAAGTTATCGATTTTTTTTTACTTTTAACAAAAAAAAAAAAAAAAAATCGTACTTTTTTTTTTTTTTTTTTTTTTAATATTGGGAATAAAATGGACTTTTTTTAGATATTTGGTGTTATACGACTTCTCTAATATGGAAATCGTCTGCATTATCATAGAAGATAATTTTTTTAAATAATAATTTTAATAAATTATTTTTTTAAAGAGAATTATTTTTTAATAACCGAATTAAATTCTATATAAATGTAGGTGCAATAATGAAACGGGGGGTTGAGGGGGGGGTTAGCCCCCTTCACACAGAACTAATTATCACATAAAACTCTTCAGAAGCTTAATATGTATTGTTTAACATAGGTTTACATAACAGTACTCGTTATCTTACCTATTAATCTGCAACCTGTATTTATAGTATCAAAATTCAGGGTAAGAGAAAGTCGTGTGAGTGACACACCAGATTATTTTATAATGAAAAGGTTTACAAATTTAGGCAGCCAAAACTGACCAACTCTTTAAATCTGATTGTTATTTATACAAAAATAAATATTCACCGAGTTTTTTGTCGAGCAAACTTTCCAATTACTTTCTCATTAAATTCTGGAACTTTGAAAATAGAGTCTTTGTGTATTGCGAAAACCGCAAGTACATTTAAACTTTCCTGTCCCATAGAATTTCTCAAAAATGTTTTAATCCTTTTGTCAATAAATTTAAAACAATCATAGATTTATTTGAAAAAAAAAAAAATCGCAAAAGTCTCCTCTTTTTCACTAACAGTAGAAAAATAAATTAATAAAAAGTACTGTGAAAGCCACCAAATTTTTCCACGATCCCTATGGTTAATGTATTTTAAAGGAGACAGTTATTTTTCATTAAACTGCGTTACATGGGCCAAGTGCCCCTAACACTTTAAAAGTATGGGAATATTAACATTGATAAAGCTCTACTTCACCAAATGTGTTAACCTGCGGTTCCATGCTCAAAGCAATAAATACTATACTAATTAATGCGCGAGATCGGGCACAAATCAAAGTGCCCAAACGGCTGAACTCCGAATAGGAACTAGCTGTAATTCGGTAAAAGAAAAGCGGACAAAGGGACAAATAAACTTTATATCCGAGAAGAATAAGGGGAAAGCGTATGCGCGTTTTTAACTTGATAGATACATTTTTACAAGCGTTAGAATTAAAAAAAATAAAAATAAAGAAAGATATATTACTTGATTTTTAATAGAGAGAAAAATTCAAGCGGGGCCAGGCCCATGTGCCCTCAATGACGAACCGCCACTGGTAGTAACTTAATAATTAAAATGATTACAATAGGTCAAAGTTCAAGGTCAAACAACAAATTTCTATTAGTTTCTAAATTGAATAACTTTTCTAGGAAACAAAACCAGAAAATAAAATATCGCACAAATTAATCTCTCAAATCACACTAATGAGAAAATTTATTTGTAATTGGGTTGTTTTTAAACCATTACAATTTACAGGTCCCCGAAATACCAGAAAAATGACAAAAATGACATTTCAAGACTCCTATAAAACAAAAGGGGTAAAACTAAAAATAAATAAATAAATAAATAATTCCTTGCTTATTTATTAATCTATAAAAGTATTATGTATACACACTGTGTGTATTGTTTTGTGGTTTTTAGTAAAAAAACAACAAACAAAAAAAAACTTATAAAATAGTGCTTAAATACGTACAAAAAAATATGAGCAAAAATTTTTAATATTTCGTCATATTTTTATAAGAGTAATTTTGTTTTATTATAAAACACATTTTAATAAAACAAAGTTAGTCTGCAATTACTTAATTCAATAATTTTTGAAGCGTAAGAGACTTTTTCGCATACCACCATGTAAGTTATGCAAATACACTTAATTTTATGTAATAGCATTATCAATAAAATTTACATAAAAGAGTGTTTCAATTTTTTTTAATATAATTTTTAAAGCTCTACATTTCAAAGATACAATAAAGTTTTTATTTATGAGGAAGAAAAATTAATACTTAAGTATCAGATTTGCTGAACTACTTTCATGACCAAATTCGAAGCATAGTTTATTATCAACATGCCAATTTATTTAATTTTTCATGCACATAGAAGCAACTTAGTAGATATTTCAGAGCAGTATTAAAATAGTTTTAATGAAAAACACATAAATATTTTGAATATTTTCAGATAACTTTACAAAATATCATTGAAATATACAGATACGAACCAATTTTAACAAAATGGGATGAATTTCCAAAACCTATTCCCAAATAGGGATTTTTTTTTTTTTTTCATTTGGTGACAAACTTCTCAGAATAGGGATTGCCCCCAAGAAGTGGGGACGTTTGGTCACTTTGACATAAAAACCAACATTTCTAATTTATTCTGTAAAAAAGCGGCTGTTAACAATGCAGGAGTCATAGCCTTCTACTTTTTTCATACGACTATTTATATATATATATATTTCTTTATTTAATTACAGAAGTTCGATGCTGTGATTAAACAAAGAAAAACATATTGTAAGTAAATAGCGGTTGGTTCGGTTTTTACGTCGCACTAGTGCTGCGCAACGGGCAATTGGCGACGGCCTGGGACTCACCCTAGAGGTGGTCCGGAGACATTTCATCAAAATTTTGGTTCTCCGCAGAAGGGATGACTTTCCCGCTTCGGTGACCCCCAGAGGTATAATTTTTATGGGAATATGACAGACATTGCGGCCACGACAGATTTTACGTGCACCAGTCACCATTAGTTCTTTGGTCGGCTCGAGTACCGAACCCGCAACCTTCCAATTACGAGCCCGGCGCTCAACCGACTGGGCTACTGCTGCCCAGTAAGTAGTGGTATGCAAAATATAGGACGTGATGACCCCTGAACAATTTTCCGGAATAAATTAGAAATGTTGGTATATGTGCTGTAATAGCTTATAGTATTCGCTAACAATTGTTCATTCGGAAATACCTTCTAATGTATTAAAAACATTTTAAATTACCTTATAAAAATCCTTTAAAATAGAGGCCAATATATTTCAGCTCCAGCCGGAGCCATCATCTGAGCCCGATGACAAAACAATGAGCTTGGCGGTTCACTCCCTTTTCTTAACTTCGTCGTTCTTCATTTCTTCACTTCGTTTCTCTGTTTCTAAGATCTGTTTCCATTCATGTGGGATGATGCTATGTTCAAACAGAGAAACGAAGTAAAGAAATGACGAACGACGAAGTTAAGAAAAGGGAGTGAACCGCCAAGCTCATTGTTTGTCATCGGGCTCTGAGGATGGCTCTGGCTGGAGCTGAAATATATTGGCCTCTATTTTAAAGGATTTTTATAAGGTAATTTAAAATGTTTTAATAAAATTGTAATCCTTTGTAAACTTAAATATGTACCTTCTAATGTTTAGTTTTCTACGCCAGCGTGAACTTCTGTTTCATTCATGACTGTCAATGGTGTGTATAATAATAGAGAGAACCAGATACCTTAACACATTAACTTTCATTTTAACTTATAGGAGAAAAGAAGTTCGGTGACGTGGAAGACGTGGAAGAACTCGTAAATAGAACTTAAATATACAATAATGCAATTTAGAGTGCATCGGAAACTTCCCTTGCCACTATATAGCAGCTTGCAATATCACCAGCTGTCCTTTGAGAACTTTAACCTTTCATAAAGGAGAACTATCGCCGTCCGAAATACTTTTTAGATACCTTTCTATCGAAAGCTATCAATAAAATATAATAAAATAAAATAAAAAAACCAACACAAACCAAGTGCTCTGTTAAGCACTCTATTTAAAGTCCTTTCATGAAAAAAAAAAAAAGATTCACATCACTTTATACCAAAATACTTCTCCTAAAACTACTCGCATTCGGTTCCTACCCAAAATTTCGAAGTCTACGTAGATCCTATTCTTAAATTGTAAAATTACCAAACCAATTACAAGAGACAACCCATGCCAACCCAAATGCACCTCCACTCGACACTTCCGACCGACCAATCAACCAACCAGCCAGCCGCACAATATCGCCAAAATATCCTGGATCCAGCCAGAGACCTTTACATTCTCAACCGAACATTTTATCTCAACTCGACATTATCACTTTAGACTACTTTCAATAAGGAAAGGACATGTTTACAATCAAACGCTCCGTCAGTCAATCTTTGCCGCTCACTAACGGTAAAAGATAAAGTATTGGTGGGAATGCCAATGTTTTGCACTGAGTAGAATCACAAATAAACATTTTTGACCGTGTGCGACGTCACCTGCGCTTTCCTTATACTAAATTCAGCTATCGACCATTGTCTTCTCATCCCGATATTCTACTTCACCAACAACACTTGCAACTTCCTACAATAAGGAAAGGGCACGTTTACAAACAAACGCTCCGTCAGTCAATCTTTGCCACTCATGAGTGGCAAAACGACATCCTGTATTGATGGAAATACAAATGTTTTGCCCTGAGAAAATAAACAAGTTCGTGCGTGACGTCACCTGTGCTTTCCTGATATAGGCTGACCAGATCAAAGTACCTTTATAATAGAGAAGCGTTAAAAATTGCTACAATTATCCAATTATGGATGTATTTTTTCATTCCTAATATATAAAGACTAAAAATAAAGTATTACTGATTAATAATTTACTTTCTAAAAATTTCTAAAACTTAGAAAAATGCCTTCAAAAAAAAAAAAAAAAAAAAGAAGGAGAAGTTCCCATCTGTCACCAGAAAATTGGGACGTTTGGTCATTATATTCTTATACTGTATTCCATTGGCGACCTTCTCATACCTTACAATCTATCACCATTTTCATTTTCTCTTATTATTAATAAGATATTTATCAAATTGTTTTAAACATTTTTCATTGATGGAAATTATTTTGGAGTTAAAATTAACCTTTTAGCTATTTGATTCGTGATTTAAAAATTCATACATCGATTTTTAAAAATCTAAATAAAATATTACTACTTAAAAAGCCATACTTTATTTAATGCGATAGTACTTTTTACTTTCAATATTATATTGGTATTTAATTTAGTAATCAACAAAGCGATGTATACCAACATATTATTTTCCGAATACAAGATTAAACCGACAACATCATAAATCTTTAACTCTGGAAATTCTTTTTATTTATTTTTTAATTTTCTTGCTATTTATATATATATATATATATATATATATATAATAACAAAAGTATAACATTTCATGTATCAACAATATTTTAAGAAATATCCATCAAGAAAAGATGAAGGAGCCTTAGTCAAATAAATGACATAAAATTCTTTCAGTAATATATTTCCCTTGTTCTCTGTGACTTATGAACCTCAATCACTCATCCAAATCACATAAATGTCATTTCATGCCTTAAATTGCTTTTTTCGTGAAAATATTTTTATTAGTTTGAAATAACTTTCTTTTCTGTTTGCCATTTTTAAAAAGTATTTTTGCTTCAATATATTTAAATTGACGAATGTGCAGGTAAATTACTGTAATATGTATATATTTATGTTAATATTGTACGCTGAAGGATTTGAAAGCAAATTAAATTATCATTTTTTAGAAAGATAAATAACTAAGTTTTAGCTGAATTTTGTTTTATTTTATTTAAAATTCTTTTATATATTCCATTTAAGGAAAGTTAGTTTATGGATGACTAACGACTAAGTGTCTCGATTTAAAAAGAAGAATTTATTCGTTAAAAATATTTTTGAAAAATTCTACTGTTCATCAATATATTTTTGCATTTTTTATTTATACTTGATATTTTTTGCTTGAGGTTAATTTAAATATTTAAAAATCTCAAATGAATCCCTTTCAATAGAAATTTATTTTCTTAATGTATTTTTAGTTTGGACATTCACTAAAGTTAAATTTTAAAAAACTAGTTTTAGTATAAAGCAAATTTTAAAAGATGTTCATTATGTCCGAATTCGAATAATCTACTTAATTTAATCACTCTACAGTCAGTTTCAGTGTTTATTTTAACACTTTAAAGTTCACTACATATTTTCTTTTTAAAATCATTAAACAAATTTCAAAAATTGCTTTTAGACATGGTTCTAAATCTATAAAAAGAAAATATTAGCACTTTTAATTTTTAGAAATATTTGGCTTGAAACTTCTATGTGTTAACGTGATTAAATTCAAATCGTAATTATTTTTATAATCAAATAACTTTGTAAAAACTGTAAATTGCAAAAGTTCTCATTAGTATTTTCAGGTCAAATGATAACACGACCCTTCATAAGGAGAAAAACATCGGCACAAGTGCATCATCAAAGCGGCAAGGTGCACTCGCGCCTACTAAGAACTGAAAGCGATTTCTGCATATGGCTTCCACTGAGACATTTTTTTTTTTTTTTTTTTTTTTTTCTTTTTGTGTAGTGCTTTTATATACCGATGAGAAATGAAATGAAATCGTAAAAACTGATTAAAAGAAGAAACATTCATTGAAAAGTTCTTGCATAAAAACGTTAATGCCTACATTCTAATTAATATTCCTTAAAATCTTTAGTCACGCCTTTTTTTTTTCTTTAATACTAGTTTTTTATAGTATTTTTCTTCTTATTCAATTGCAATTACTTTAGGAGAAAATTACTCTGACTATTAAGTGGTGTGAAAAAAGGGACGGTACTAACAAAGTTTTACGGAATATTAAATGTTGGCTGGTATGTTATTGTTTGGTTTCAGTGCGAAACCAGCGAACGTTAAAGGTTTAATTAATAAGAAGATATACATCTATTCGTATCTCATTACAAGATGGAAATTTTGAATCATATGTGTAATGTTGTGTTTTGTTCTTCCTCAACCATGTAAATTTAAATTTTTAGGTGCTGTGTTTGGTCGTTGATTGTTCTTTGAAAAAATTAGATCTATCTCCCCAATTGAATGTTTTCTTAATAATCGATAATAGATTACAAAAGAATTTTTAAAATTTAGTTACGATTCGAACAATATATGTGTACAATATAGAAGTACGTAGTGATATATACTGTTATAAAAATGAGTATGTTCCTTCTTTATATTAAGTTTTATAAATACTGTAGCTATTATAAGAAAAGAATTTTTTTAACAGAACTTATATTATTCATTTTACAAATTTTAATTTTTTCAATTAAAAAAAAAAATATTTTTTTTTCAATGTATGCAATAGTTTTACACAATTTCCATTAGCATAAGTTTCTTTTGAAAATAAGATGAAGTATTACCCACATCAAATAAGCCAGTATCATGTGAAGTAAAAAATATAGTATAGAACTTGCAGATAATTTTAAATTATTTTAAGAAATTGATTTTATCTTGCTTAATTTTTCAAATATAGTTGAAACTATCAAAATTTCACAGTTTTGTTGAGAACAATAAAATTTTCTATAACGAATTTATTTAATCAATTATCATTCGGCTACTTACAAAGAAAATTAAACAAACGATTAATAAAAAAACATTGTAGATGTCTTTGTAAAATGCCGTATCCTGCCGTAAATATCACAACGCCGATGCCCCCGCGGGTTTCCTTTGTTGCCAAAAAAGAAGAGCACTTGTAAAAAGCATCTTCGTTGCAAATTAATTTGTCATTTCGTAGAATTGGATTATCCTTCAAATTGAAGTAAATGTATAAAGTACAATTGCAAGATTAAAAAGCAATAATTATGTATCTCTATTTGGAAAGTTTCTTTCTTTTTTTTTATTTTTTTAACATATTTACGTCTTTTTTTTTTTTTTTTTTTTTTTTTTTTGAAGTATACTTTACCGCTTTACGTTTATTTATTTATTTATTTTATTATGTCAATATTATTATTATAATTATTATTATCAGTTTTGAATAACATTTTAATTAAAGTTTTTATCAAATGGTTAAAAATTTGCACAATATTGAGGTCAGAAATTTTAAATAACATTTGAGTTAAAATGGTTAATTTCCTCATAGAAATATCTATAAACACAGCTGTTAAAAACCTTTCGCTTTTTGAATACCAATGGATAAGCAGTATTGAAAAAATTATCAACATTCACGTTTTACAAAAATCGCAAGATATATAGAAAGTTTGTATTCCATACTGTCGGCAGCAAAAGTATCCGATCCTGCTCTTAGTCAGTCCAAGAATATGATTCGACTAGGATTTATTTAACAAAACAACATTAAGTGTACTTCTTTTGCATAGGAATTTTTGCTAGTACTCGGATACTTTTGCTGCCGACTGTATTACCCGAAACGCCATCTTGGAGAATAAATCATCCTCAACCACCTGTTGGTAAGAAAAAGTTCATGCGAATCAGTCTACTAACTCATCTCCTCTACCGGGAAGGATACTAGGTTTTCTCTCATTTTACTGCTTCGTACTCAGGTTACAGAATTCGTAATACTTTGAAAAACATCTGAAACTTGATAGACTAAAGTTCTATGACACAAAAAATTTTCTTCTCCCTTACACAAGATGAACAACCGTTCATATTTGAGGACAAGTGAAGTCGCCGAACGGTTCCGAACGGTTACTTCCGAACGGTTGCAGCACTATACAGCTGAGATACAACGATATTAAATTTTTTGCGACTATTCCATATTCCCCATCATTCCTCTACTTCAAATGTATAACACAGTTTTATTTTTAATTTATTTGTTATTCATTAGAATGCAGTTGTTCTAAAAGAATATTACTATTTTTAAATTAGACATTGGTCAAGAATAAAATATAGTAAACAGTGAAAAGATAACCCGATTTAACAATAGTTAATAAATGTCAATACAATAAAATAAAAACTATTCTTTTACATTTTTACATTAGAGAGAAAAAGGTCTATGATTTTACCAACGAAATAATCTAAGTGTTTTGGAGGATACTTATTATATATTGTATTAAACGTACTTATTTACAACATATATTCCTAATTCTTAAATTGTTAGTACAAAATAAGCTCTATATATTGTATGTCCCAAGTATATAAAGTTATCCACACTTTATTTAGTGTTACCTTCACAATTTATTTAGTATTATGTTTAGTATATCTCCATTAAACATGCATTTTTAATTTACGTAAAACGAAGAAAAAGGCATCCAAATAACATTTTGAATTATGCATCGTTATTAAATCTAAAAAAAAACCTCTTGTTACTTATAAACAGAAAAGAATTTTTTGAAAGAAAAAAAAAAAAAAGAGGTTTTTATATCTCAAATTTTATATAATTAGAAAACTTCATTGTTATTTTTTTGCAAACAAATAAACCATACTTTCAATTTTTCTAGTTAAATATTAAAAAAGAAAAAAGAAATACTTTTAGGTCCCAATTACGTCAGATTAAACAATTTCTCTTTGTGATTTCTTTTAGAACTAATTTTCGGAAAAGAAGTGGAAGTATATTGAAGATATTCTCTTTTTTCCAAGAATTTCTTTAAGAGTTACATTTTATCTTTTTAAGTTAAGATTAACTTCGTTTTTTCAATAAGTTCTCTTTCAAATCGGAAAACGGGATTAAAAAAAAAAAAACAGGATTTTGTTGTAGAACTTAAGTAAACTTAACGGGAAAATATACACTGTTTTTTCTTCTTTGTTAGCCTGTAAAACTTAAAATCATATTATTGAATATATATTTTTTTTAATAATGGAAACATACCATTATATAAATTAACCACGATTAAATTAATAAAAAAGAAAAAAAAAGAGAGAGAGAAAGAGAAAATATATATTATTATTTTGTTCTTTTTTTCCTTTACGAAAACAAAAATCAGGATAGTTTTTTTTAAAGAGAATATTTTGTCACGTAAACATTTATATATATATATATATATAACGATGATAATGAAATGGAAGCTAATAGAACGATATACTGTATTTTCCTGAATCTGCAGGTCAAAAGCATTAATTTTACACCAGAAATTTTGTATTAAAAATTTAATATTCCAATATCTTGTAAAAATATAATTTTGTGTATTAAACAAATTTTCTGGTTTTGAATGATTTATGGAGCCTGCTTGATATACGGTATTAAAAAATAAATGTATTGTTACCATTTAAAAGTAAGGTTTATGTATGGTCACATACAGATGACTCTAGGCGCCAGATACATACCACTACTAGTGGATCTGCAGATCAGGAGCCTCAATGTCCTTATTTGCATCAGACATTTTTCAATAGGTCATTTTTATTTATTCCTTATTATATAATAGTATATATTGATTCGATCGACTTATTACCATAATCAGATACATTCCTGAGGGGGGCTGCCGCCCCCCTCAACCCCCCGCTCTATCTCTCTTTGTATACCTATTTGTATATCATATAAAGTGTTATGGAATTGTAAATAATTGCATTTATTTTTGCATAAATTTTTTCAGAGGCTTAGTAAGTCGATAAAATGCTATTTTTGTGCATTTCTAATCGTTTTAGCGTTAAAATAGCCTAATTTTCCTTTAAAAACCCATTGAAAAACTCCAATAAGGGAAGAAAAGGATTTGGCGCCAAATTTGGCGACTGTTTCCCTCCTTGGCGATTGTTTTGGCGACCTTGGCGAGAAAATTCTTATTAGGGATATACCAAATATGGAAGCTCTAATCTCATTGGCTGATGAGATACGAGAATTTTCCAGAACAGTCTGTGTTCGATGATAGAATAGTATAAAAGGAGCATTTTTTTAGCCAAGGCGGCCAATCTCAGATCTGTGTCAGTTTCGTCAAATGCTTGCTTTGCTTTGAGCCTCTTTGAATGAGACTTGCTTTATGTGTTATTGATAAACAGTTTGTACTGTTGTTTTGCTGTTAACGGCTGTTGTTTAAGCTATGTTTACTGGTTGAATTGAAGCTGATACTTGGTTTATAGACCTGTATTTTTCTGGAATTTTCTATAAATAATTCACTGAATTTTTGTAAGTTTCGCCTTTCATTCTCGGACAACTTACGAACCCCCAAGTACGCAACAATATGTATTCTTAATAAATGACGGTCTTGTATTATTTCCCTGAAATTCATAAATACCAAATTTCATACAAAAAAATTACATAGCATATCGGAAATATTTTGCGTAACCTTTAAACTAATTATCAATTCTATGCCCACAATTTTCAACAGGAAAACATGCTTTTAAAATTCTAATAAAATTTTATTATATTTGATGGGGTGTAACCATGTTAAAATACACTCTTAAGTAATACCGACTATAGACCGTAATAGTACGAAATTCCTTTATGTATCACGGAAAAGTAGCCACAGTCATTATAAACGCCAATAATAAGAATAAACCTAATTAATTATAACTCATTAATTTTTCGAACTAATTTGACAGCATTTGGATTATTACAGTACATACTCGGAATTATTTTGTGTGGTCCCATAAATTATTTAGTCTATACATAACCTTTTTTAAGAGTAAACATGATTTTAAGCAACTTTATAATGTATGTTAACTTTATTAAGTTCAATTCAGCATAAACGCATTAAAGTGCGCGCTGAAATTAAAAATTTGTCCATAGGGTCTAATGTTACGAAATTCTTTCGTGTGTCTTTGTAAACGAACCATAAACATTGTATACACCAGTAAAAACTATTCAGCTTATTTTGCGTTTAAAATTAATAATTGTTCCAAATTTAACATCGTTTGGATGACTAAGTGACATTGTCAGAACACTTTTGTAAGGTCCTGTACATTAATTAGAAAGCTTAAGAGCACATATTTTCTTCAAACAGCATAAGTTTAAGCATCTTACTCAAGTACTCTAATTTCATTTTCTTCATTGCAAAGTAATGATATTAAAATGCGTTTAAACGAAATTCACCCCCATACGCCTTAATGTTAAGAATTTTTGCGTGTCCCTGTACACAGTTTATAAAAAATATAGCAATAAAAATTATGCAGCTACTTATATGCAAAGCTGGAACGTGTGCGCCAATTTGCAAGTCAATCGAAAGATTTTTTCGGTCGCTATTGCGGTACATACAAATTCTTCCCATAGGCCGTAAGGATAAGAAAAACTTTGGCGTGTCCCTGTGTACGAAGTAGAAATGGAATACATACCAAAAACTATACAGCTGATTTCGTGGGGCTCATGAACATGTGTACCAAATTTCAAGTCCGTAGCGTGATTTTTGCGGCCGCTATCGCACGACAGACAGACAGACGGACGGACGGACCGACGGAACCCAAAATCCTTTTGAGTCTCAACAGAGGGCATCCATTGACGTTTCGGAAAAAATTGGAAGTCAATAGCTTGATTTTTGCGGTGGCTATCGCGTTACATACAGATTCTTCCCACAGGCCGTAATGATCGAACTATTTGGCGTGACCCTGTACAAGAATTACAAATGGAATACACACCCAAAACGATACAGCTGATTTCGTGGGGCACATGAACATGTGTACCAAATTTCAAGTCAATAGCGTGATTTTTGTGGCCGCTATCGCGATACATACAAATTCCTCACATTGGCCGTAATGATAAGAAAAACTTTGGCGTGTCCCTGTATACGAAGTAGAAATGGAATACATACCAAAAACTATACAGCTGATTTCGTGGGGCTCATGAACATGTGTACCAAATTTCAAGTCAATAGCGCTATTTTTGCGGCCGCTATCGCGATACATACAAATTCCTCCCATTGGCCGTAATGATAAGAAAAATTTTGGCGTGTCCCTGTATACGAAGTAGAAATGGAATACATACCAAAAACTATACAGCTGATTTCGTGGAGCTCATGAACATGTGTACCAAATTTCAAGTCAATAGCGCTATTTTTGCGGCCGCTATCGCGATACATACAAATTCCTCCCATTGGCCGTAATGATAAGAAAAATTTTGGCGTGTCCCTGTATACGAAGTAGAAATGGAATACATACCAAAAACTATACAGCTGATTTCGTGGAGCTCATGAACATGTGTACCAAATTTCAAGTCAATAGCGCTATTTTTGCGGCCGCTATCGCGCGACAGACAGACACAGCCCAAAACCGTTTTGAGTCTCAATGTAGGGCCTCCACTGACGTTTCGGCAATAATCTTAAAGCCATCGTTTATGGAAATTAAAGGAAAAATGCAATTTACCATCTGAAGTTAATATGAAAAGTTAGCAGAGTTGCCAACTTTTATAATTTATTCCGGAGCATTTTAGTCCCACCTTTATTTCAAACCACTTTACTTATAAAATAATTTTCTTTCATAGCCTCTTAAACTAGATGCCTTCCGCATGACTCGGAAATTTGGAAACAATCCAAGCAGTAGACAGCGCCACCTGGTACAGATCGCGCGATTTTTTTATTCAACAGACACCAAAAATTTTTTAAAGTGATATATAATATAAATAATCGAGGTTTCATCTATTCTATTCGTGTTTTATGTCTATCAAATCCCTCTTTTAGAAATATTTGGTGGTTGTTGAATAAAAAAGTCGCGCAATCTGTACCAGGTGGCGCTGTCTACCGTCAAATTTCTGAGCCACGCGGAAGGCGTCTAGTTTAGGAGGCTATGTTTCTTCAATATATAAAGACGATAAAATAAATAAAATTACACTAAAAAAAGTGGTATGAAAAAGAGGAGGGACTAACAATGCTCTGAAAAAAAAAAATATATATATAAAAGTTTGCAACTCTTGCTGCAAGATTGTAGTGGTATGAATCTTGTGCCAAGCGTGATCGACGATGTACGTTTAGCGAACTTGTATGCCGAAAATCGTATGTCATAACCTAGATAAAAATGTACACTTAGGTATCAGTGCAGTACATATTCGTACAGTTTCATATTTTTCACTTTAGTAAAACTCAGAGCCTGAATAAGGCCGTATTAGTTTTGATACTATTACTACTTTAACAATTTCTAGTTTATTAAATATGAGAGCCTGAATGAGGACGTATCTCACTCTCACCGCTACTTTTGACTGATAATTGACAAAAAATTATCATCAATATAAGTACATGAATATAAACAGTCCAGATGAAATCCAGACATGATGTTGAATTAATAAAGCAAAGTATATTTAATTCAACGTTAAGAACGTCAATATAAAAAATATAAAATTCACATACTATATTCAGGTATATTACACCCTCGATAAGCGTACTTTCATCATCATGACGGCACGCTCAGCGTCTTAAATTCGCCAGAAGAAACTAATCTAACTTCATAACATCATTTAAAATTTAAATGTTTTATTGTTGCTTACTTAATAAACTACATTTAATTTCAAATAACCTTACTAAACTGAATTTAAAAAAAAACTATACATTAGTAATATAACATATATTTTATAATAAATAAACCCATATTTACTGCAAAATTTTAATTTAATTATCCTAATTATTTTTTTTTTTTATAATTATAGGATGCATATTATTACCACACATTCGACTATACAATTACGCTTTATAAAATATAACTGAGAGTGCTATTAACTTTTTCGAATAAGCAAGTTTCCAAAACGAACGGCATTAAAGTAATTGGCTGCAGTTTACTCATAAGCAATTTGAAAATAATTAAATTAGCTGTTTACTTCAAAATAATGCTTTCTAATCATAATTATATTTGATAAAAGTCTAACTTGCTCATATTTTATTAAGAACATTATTAAGTAACGTATGAAATATAAAAATTTTGTAATTAAATAAAATAATAAAATTAAAAATTAAAAACTGATATACTATCTTGGTTCGAATCCATTTGCTTAGAAAATTATAATATTTAAACAATGTTTTACAACATTTTTTTTTTAAATATCTTAATATATATAAATCTCGTGTCACAATGTTTGTCCTCAATGGACTCCTAAACCACTTAACCGATTATAATAAAATTCGCACACCATGTGCAGTTCGATCCAACTTGAGAGATAGGATAGTTTAAATCTCAAATTATAGTCGCAATTTTAATTTATTGCTAATTATTTGTCTGTTATTATTTGACAGTCACAATTATCTGTTAACTCCAAATGATTCTAACAGATGTCGATACCTTTCGACTGGGTTGAAATGAAAGCTGAAATATATTTGGTGCTGCCATCTACACAAAGAATCTTCAACTTTTTAACCTATTAATAAATTTCGTATAATTCAATTATTTCCACTTTTTAAATTTTTGGTGTTAGCATAGCCGGCCACGTGTTACTTAGACTGAAGTGTAAATTGAATTCATATTGTAATGAAGATAATACAGTGAAATTAATCCTGTTTTTTACTTATTTGTGCTTCATTGATCAAAACTTTATAATTTAATCTGTATATATATATAAATTACGTGTCACGATGTTTGTCCGGGGTAAACTCCTAAACTAAGGAACTGATTTTGATGAAATTTTGCACACTGTGTGCAGTTTGATCCAACTTGAGAGATAGGATAGTTTTTATCTCAATTTATTGTCACAATATTGTTTTATTGCAATTATTTGTTAATTATAGACCTTTATTAAAGTTGCTCCAAAATATCTGTGAGTTCCATTAATTTAATTGTTGCCAAAAAAAAAAAAAAAAAAAAAATACGAGTTCATTTTTTTTCGACATAAAAATAAATACATTTAATCAAACGTGAACGTTAAAAAATTATAAAAAGTTAAATTATGCATCTCACGAAAATTGACGTCATAATCAATTTAAAGATTTTATACACATTGATAAAGTGCTAATGTAGTTATATCATAGATATAGTAATATATATAGATCTCTCATCCCCATGTTATCGTAGAAAGATTTTTGATGCCGAAAAAAGATAAAAAATAAAAGCTTTGGAAACAGCCATTAAGTGGTATTGAAAAAAAAAAAAAAAAAAAAAAAGAAAAGAAAGAAAGAAATATGAATTTGAAACTGTATCTGGAGTCTTCCATTCCCCTTTAGCAAATAAATTATTCATAAATTTTATTTGCTAAAATATTAGTATGTATTCCCATGTGTATTCACTCGGGGAAAGACGGCCATATTTTGGTAAAAACGTCGTCTTTTCCCAAATGAAAAGGAATAACTTTTTTCTCCACAATGATCACTCTATTCTATATATGCTATACTATATCTATGAGTTCTATACGCAAGCGAAGTGTGACTCACTGACCGTCTGTGCAGCCAAGAAAAAGATTTCCTATGTTAATTGCCCACTGGATTTTTTGTAAGAAATTATTAAAAATCGAGGAAATTTATTTCCCGATTTTAATCCTTATATTTGGGTATAGATATGTATTAGTTATCGCGGGTGTTAGATTGAATTATTTTGCTGTCAAATTGACAAAATTTTAATTTTAAATTTTTAAACTCTGTCGCCCTTGGCTTTTTTTATTATTATTATTATTATTTGGCGATCAAAAGCGTAACACGAAAATATACATGCCAGATGTATGCATTGTACGAAATGTAATATGTATTATTCATTGTACGTATGTATGACATGTAATATGTATTGTACGAAATATTGTTTCATATTATTCATTACTCTTTTAATATAAGTTGTTAAAATAACCATGATTTTTGAAAGGAATTAAATATTTTCGCCAGATAATTTGGCGATATTCTTTTTTTTTCGCCAAGGATGACAGAAATGAAATGTATTCCGCTGCAAAATATTAGTATCTTACATCAGATATTTTATTTAGACATTTGAAAACAAATTTGACTTCAAACTATGATAGAATATTTATCATTTTCCTTTTAATTAGTATATTATTAGTATATTAAAATTTAAAAACATGGTATATAAAAAGTTTTTTTTTTTTTTTTTTTTTTTTTTTTATCTTATAATTATTCTTATCTTAATCCTCAATGTTTCCCATCTTTATTAACTTGAATTTACTATTAAAATTTTAACATACTCAAAAACTTCTCATCACTTCGTTGAAATACACTAAACTTTTCCAAAATCTTTTTCTATTTAAAATGATACATGTATTTACCAGGGATGGAACACGGGCGCAGAATTCATACCGGAATCCGTTTAAGAAATTTCTCTACCTATAATATCGTTGATTTAAGAAGTAGAAAATTTTCTTACATTGATAGTGGTATGAATTCTGCGCCCGTGTTCCATCCTTGATTTACTTTAAATGTCCAATATTTCATAAGATTTCCAATTTTAAAGTTTTAAAATATTTATCAAATTTACCTATTTTTCTGGTTTAGCCTTATTGTTTTCCTTTTTATAACTACAGCTGTTGCCCTCTTTGAAATATTTAAAATGATGAGGTCATTTTATAGTAAAATTATCCATTATAGCATATATTATATTTCACTCCTCCATAAAAATTGATTTTAAAATCGTCTGTTTCTTTTATACTTTTATTTTAATAGAATTTAATTTATATATTAGTCATTTTAGCAATTTTATCCAAAGTAGCATTAGAAATAATATATATCACTTCTCCATTAAAATTTATAGGACCCTACAATAAAATTAATTTGTGCTTAATATCAACACTACGAAAATTTTTATCAATCGCTTCCAAATTTTGACCTAAGTTTCAAATCTCAACCCTGTGGGTTTTTACATCGGCTACAACGTTTTCGTCTTTGTTCGTAAATAATAATTTAACTGTACTAAATAGTTTACAGCCGTATAATTCAACGTATAACTTAGTCACAGCAACGCGTGGCCGGGTCTGCTAGTATATATATATATATATATCTTTCATAAACTATTGTTGTTCTTGTTTTTCTTTCAGTACACGAATCTAGCATTTTTTGTTACAAAAGTTAAAAAAAAAAAAAATGTTCATACGCAACCGAAAGTATATACGCTAATATACACAGAATGACTAAGAATAGAACATGGATTATTAAAGTTAATGATATTAAAAGTCAATACGAAATCCAGAGGTGAAAGAGTTCTATTAAACGATGGAACTTTCCTACCACTGTTTTTAAAAGTAATCTGTATCATATTTAATCATGAAATATTAATTTAAAATTTCAATAAAAATTTTTAAATGAATATAGTGGTGTGAAAACGCAGAACGCTTTCATCCTTAGGAACTTATTAAGTTGAAAGGAAATTATTTAAAAAAATAATAATAAATAAAACAAGGATGATCAGTAAAGTGAGGTTATTAAAAAAAAATCATTTTAATATCTCCCTTTTAATCATTTTAAAGAAAACCTGAAATTATACTATAAAACAATAAAATTAATGTTATTAATGTACCTACCTATCTGACAGCATTCTCTTTTTACAATATTTTTTTCCATTATGTAATTGTGGTTAAATAAGGAGAAAACTGGTCATTTAAAAGCAGTATGAGAAAAATATACTAACAATGCTATGGAACAAGTCAGAAAGCTAACAGTTTCTCTAGTATAGTATCGAAGGTTTCTTCCATGTTGTAATTTACAGCTTATAAGCCGAAGAGGAGATACACCCATTTTACATTAAATATTTTATTTAATAAAATGTAAACTTTTAGTACCTGGTTCAAAATTTGAATTTGTATGTTAAATAAAATTCGTGATGCAAAACAGATTTATCTGAGCTATAGTTAACGGTATCAATACAAAACGTACCCAGGAAAAAACATTCCCTGGAAAGAATCTTTGTTGCCAGCTGCTGGGGTTGAATTTTAATTTAAGCATGGACACTCGTATTGGTTCGGAATTCATTCTAAGTTACGGGTCACGGTCTATTTTAATTAAGGTGAAAAAAAAATAGCATAGAGAAAAGAGTTAAGCCCTACCATAGCCTCCTAAACTAGTTGCCTGCCGCGTGGCTCGAAAACTTGGGAACAGTTGAAGCGGTAGACAGCGCCACCTGGTACAGATTGCGCGACATTTTTATTGAACTTTCACCAATAAATTTAAGAAGTGATATATGATATATATAATCAACTTTTCTTCGATATTATTCGCATTTTATGTATACAAATCCCACTTTAAAAAAATTTTGGTGGCAGTTGAATAAAAAATTCGCGCAATCTGTGCCAGGTGGCGTTGTCTACCGCTTGAACTGTTACCGAGTTTCCGAGCCACGTGACAGGCATCTAGTTCAGCAGGCTATGGCCCTACTTAAGATAAATAAAGAAAAATGTATTAATGTTCAGTTTGAAATATTTCGTTAGTATGCAGATTTACTTTAAACTTAAGCAAAATTGCAAATACTCTTTCCAAAGGAAAGTAGTTCAACAAAACTTCAAATCATTTGTTCGTGCACTTAGAATAAAAGTAAAATGCTTACGACAGGTATCCTTAATCCAGTCTCGATAATTTTACATGATATATTGCATAGATGCAAACATTTTAGGTTATTCCGGAGTATATTTATCCCCGCCTTTATTTCGCACCACTTTATTTAGATTTTTTTTTTTTTTTCGAATATATAACTTCGATAAAATAAGAAAAAATTACTTTGGTGGTATTAAATAAAGGCGGAGCTAAAAATACCAGGAATAAATTCGAATGTTATCATCTAAGTGTATTGACATCCCCGTCAATCATTAGTCAATACAGATTTATGAGGCATGACAATCGTGCCGAAATCCTGTATGTAGAAATAATTATCATGTAGTAAACATGTCAGTAGGGTCATTCCATATAAAATGAAGGAAGTGTGTTGCTCGACTATTTTTGTTTCCTTTGATACTTATCTCTCTTATAGGCACACATGAGAGATGTTCAAACAACTTTTATTTTTTCTGTACTATTAACCTGGAATTTTATACGGGTCATCAAAAGTTGTTCTTCTGGTCAAAAATGGAATTATTAGACCTTTCTATTCTTACACAAATCTCTGAAATAAATTTATGAGAACTAATTTTAAATATTAGTATCAAAACACATAAGGTAAAAGTGTCACATGCATACCTGCCAACATTTCTAATTTTTAAATCAGATTTAACACCAGTATCTATAAAAAGGATTCTGCCATATATATTTTCGGCGAATAAATAAACTGAAAGCGTTTATAAAAACTTTCCGATGTGAAGTCTCCATTGAAATAACGGAGACTTGGCACGTATGCACATGCTTTGTCATACTTCTATAACTTAATAAATAAAATAATAGCAATAGGTCAAAGTTCATGGTCAAACATAAAGTTTTTGTCAATTCCGACAGTGAATAACTCTTCTAGGAAACCAAACCACAAATAAAATATCACATAAATTTATCTCTAGAATCACACTAGTGAGAAAATTTAATCGTAATTGTGTGGTATTTGACCCTTTAATGTTGAATTCCCTAAAATGCTAGAAAAAGGACAAAAAGACCATTTTCTGACCCCCATAAATCAAAAGGGGATTAAATTAAGAAAAAAAGATAAATCTTTGCCAATTTACAATTCTATTAAAGTATTACGTGTACACTGTATATATTGTTTAAGGGTTTAAATTTGAAAAAAAAAGTTTTAATTCGCGTAATTTGGCTGGTTAACACACACTAAAGTAGAAAATGAAACATTGGAATTAAATAATTGTAGATTAATTCTTTTACATTAAAATGAGCTTTATAATAATGCAAAATTACTTTAATAAAAAATCTAATTAAATAGCAAAAATTGGTACTCCTATTTTATAAATATTTAAACATTTATTCCATAAATATTGAAAATTAATTGTAAAAAGTAAAAAAAAAAAAAAAAAAAAAAAAGTATTGCTAACTTTTAACTTCTATTTTTTTTTTTTTTTTTTTAATATATATAAATAATTACAAATTTTTGGTAACATTTTATAAATAAAACTGGTAGTCATTATGAAATAGATGGTCAGGTTGCATCATCTCTAGTTTAAGATTAACCCTTTGCGCTCGGCATATTTTCCGTAAGACACGCCTTTTGGCGTTCCTTTAAAACTTCACTCGTATAGTTTCCAACTTACTACTTTTTGGCTACCGAAAAATTGTAATAATTTATTTTATTTTGCTTCATCATTAAATAAAATAAATCTTTCTGTTAAAATTTTCTGGTAGCCGAAAGGTAGCCTATAGTTACACGTTTTAGAAAAATATCATTTCATTTGCAGAGGAACACCTTAAGGCCGGACTCGATTTTTTAATACCCCCTCAGAAGGGACATACGAGCGATAAGGGTTAAAATTCTTGATCTGCGAGAATCTGAGCTATGTTGCATCATCGCCATTCTATATTTTATAGGTGATTATTGATGACTTCATCTGTTTGAACTATCTGGCATTATCAGATAAGTACTAGAATAGATTTTCTATGCGTGGTCATTAGTTGTTAAAGCACATTAAACTCTTATGATGCAATATGTATTATTAGATCTTCAATGACAGGGATTAGACTGAGCGACTTTGCTGAGAATATAAGATTACTATCAACATTTGTCAATTCAAGAAAATGAAATGTTACTTTTAATTTACTAATTAATTAAGGACAGAAATTAAATTTATCAATTTATACCTTTAATTATTTTTTTAAATATCATAGTTGCCAACCTTTACTTATTTATTTATTTATTTACAAACCGTTATTTCTTCAAAAAAATTTCGAAAAATTTCCCTTAGCAAATTTTGAAATCGAAGTAGCCCGGATATTTCTTGCCAAATTATTAACTTAATCAATTGCGATAAGCATTTCAATTTATCGTCAAAATAGCAAAAACAGAATAAAAAAAATTAAGTCTCCAATGGGTTTCCGTATTAAAGCTGTGCCGTTTAGTTGCATCATATATTTTCAAAGGCGACCATCCAATATCGCAATACTAAATTTAACTACATATTATATACTTCTATTATACATAATGTATAATTGAATCGGCCTTAAAATTACGGCAATATGAAGTTAAATTTAGTATTCCGATATTGGATGGTCGCCACTGAAAATATATTGCGCAAATAAACGGCACAGCTTTAGTAAGAGAACCCATTGGCGAATTTAAATATTTTTTGCCTTTTTGACGATGAATTGGAATGGTTATCGCAATTGCGTAAGTTAATAACCTCAGGAGAAACATCCGGGTTACTTCGATTTCGTTTTCCTTATTTGTCAAAAGCCGATAGCAATCTTATATTCTCAGAAAGTCGCTCAGACTAGTCCCTGTCAGGGAAGACCTAGTTTTACATATTGCATCATAAGAGTATAATATGCTTTCAAAATTAATGGCTGCGCGTAGAAAATCTCTTCTAGTACCTATCTGGTAATGCTTAGTTAGTTCAAACAAATGATGATATCTACAATCACCTATAAAATCCAGAATAGGGATGATGCAACGCAGCTCAGATTCTAGCAGATCGACAATATTAATCTAAAATTAGAGATGATGCAACTTTATCATCCATTTCATAATGCCTACAGGCTTTATTAAAAAAAAAAAAAAAAAAAAAAGCACAAATTTTTATTGTTTATAAAAAATTATTAAAACTGAACAATATTTTTTTTTCTCTTTTTTTAACAATCAGTTTTGAATATTTATCAAATCATAGCTTCCTACAGTAGATGTCTTCGGCGTGGCTCAGAAACATGGCGCGAGACAGCGCATCCTGGTACAGATTGCGCGACTTTTTTATTCAACAGTTACTAAAAAATTTTAAAAGTGGGATTTGATGTACGTAATAGGCAAATAGAATCGAAGAAATGTCGATTATATATATCATATATCACTTCTTAAAATTATTGGTGACAGTGAATAAAAAAGTCGTGCAATCTGTACCAAGTGTCGCTGTCTACCGTTTGAACTGTTGCCAAGTTTCCGAGCCACGCGGAAGACATCTAGTTTAGGAGGCTATGATCGAATAATGCTTAATTATTTATGAGAAATATTATTAACAGGAGTAAAATTTTTACCATTTAATTAAAATTTCATTAAAACGATTTTTGCATTATTATAAAGCACATTTTAATGTAATCAAATTAGTCGCAATTATTTAATTCCAATGTTTCATTTTCTACTTTAGTGTGTGTTAACCACAGAGCTGCCAACCTAATCCGGCAAATTGTTAGTACCGCCCCTTTTTCTACACCACTTAATTTTTAGAGTATTTTTCTACTTAATTCATCATAGATATGTTTGAAAAGAATTGCTCTAAAAATTAAGTGGTGTAGAAAAGGAGGCGTTTTTCAATAGGCGTTAACAATTTGCCGGATTAGGTTGGCAGCTCTGTAACCAGACAAATTATGCAAATTAAAACTTTTTTTTTTTCATAAATTTAAAACACAAAACAATATATACTATATACGCGTTGTACTTTAATAAAATAGTAAATTGGCAAGTTTTTTTGTTTGTTTGTTTGTTTGTTTTTTATCCCCTTTTGGTTTATGGGGGATCTGTAAATGGCCTTTTTGTCTTTTTTATGACATTTCAGGGAACTATAAACATTAAAGTGTTAAATACCGTGGTTTGGTTTCCTAGAAGAATTATTCACTATCGAAATTGACAAAAAAGTTATGTTTGACCTTGAACTTTGACCTATTGTAATTATTTTATTTATTAAGTTATGGCAACATGGCAAAACAAGTGGAACCTTCGTCTTATGTACTTCGTTACTAATACTTAAAATTAGCACTCATATATTTATTTCAAAGAGATTTGTGTCAAAATATAAAGGTCTAATAATCCCATTTTTGACCAGGAGAACAACTTTTGATGGCATGTATAAAACCCGGGTTAATAGTAGAGAAAAAATAAAAAATATTTTTAACATAACTCTAACGTGCCTGTAAATGACATAAGTATCAAAAGAAACAAAAGTAGTCATGCAACACACCTCCTTCAATTTATATGGAATGACCCAGTATCAAATGGTATTTTACTGCCGTGTTTATTTTGTGAGTTCGAATTAGGTAGTAATTCTGCTGAAACTGTTCAAAAGATATGCTCCGCGTTTGAGAGACATTATAAGGTGAGAAAATAGTGGGAAAGTGATTCTCAATTGATTTGCATCTGGAGATAAAAGTCTCTATGACAAGCATGGACCTCCATCACTAACGATGAAACCTGCTGAAGAAGTAATATCGATCGTAATCGGAATTACAGTTTTAAAGTACTTGCACCCGGTTTTAGAAAATCGGAAAACAACATTTCATTGCATATGCATAGCTCCCAATATTTTAATTTATTCCGGAGTAATTTTGGTCCCGCCTCTATTTCGTACCACTTATTTTTTAAAAGTAATGTTTTCTTATTTTATCGAAGCTATGCATTGCAGAAAATTCTTTTATAAATAAAGTGGTGCGAAAAAAGGCGGGGATAAAAGTACTCCAGAATAAATTAAAATACTGGCAACTATGCATATGTAAAACTTCCGGACACCTACAGGGAGGCTTAGTACGTCGTCTTCTTTGGTTTTGACCGTGAAAACTCCAGCCGCACACAATTTGCTCTTCATTGCATTTACGTTGCTAAAAGCCCATTCTTGGACTAGGTATTGACAAGTGACAAAAAATTGCTGTTATACAGTAACAGTGAAAGAAAACATCTTTTTCTTCTTTTTTTTTTTTTTTTTTTTTTTTTTGTTCTGCTGGCTTTGTTCAATGTACTGCTCTATATTTGGCGTACCAGCGCGGTTATTGCCAGAGCCTTATTAAGGGGAAAACACACATTATTTGTACTTACACCGTTATTTTTTAACAAATACTTTCCTCCTATAATAAATAGAAAATTATCATTAAAAATTATTTTTAAAGAATTCTGGTGTCTAATAACGGTGAGTAAACTGGATTGTTTTACACCGTTCATTTTTTTATAAAAAATATTTCCTCGTCAAAGCGTGGAATTTCTATGACATGAAGTAAAAAATAATTGTAAAAATATTCCGGTGAGAGCGGAGATAATGTGTGCTTCCCCCTTAATCAGGCTCTGGTTATTGCGCTCCTTGAATTTATGCAGTGTTAAAAAAAATCGAGGTTTAGTCGTACCAGTGGCAAATAGTTGCAGTTGCATTACTTAAAAAGCAAATATCACTAATTTAAAGGAAATGATTGATCCTTTTCAAGGGAACGCTATACCTTATATGGAAGAAGCGACCAAAGAGGTAATCAACACACTTAGTGGGAAATAGCTATTTCACTCGGCTTAAACCCCGGACATTGCTTTATGCGACTACCACCGGTTTTTGATAATGAATATCCCTACATCTGAAAAACTGTTTTAAAAGCGAGATGATCTCTTAACCCCTTAACGCACGGCGTCCTCGCTGCGAGGACGCAAAATTTAAGATCCAGCTGCAAAAATTCATCCCGGAAATTTTTTAGCAAAAATTTATGTTTATAACATATCAGAAAAGGCCAGTTTTTTTAACCTTAAAAATTAAAATTTATTTTAGTTTAATTTAGTTCATGAATTCCGGTGGCAGTATAATTTAAATGATCCGAATTGTCTTGCGCCGCAAAGGGTTATAGCCGTAGCACAATAGTTTAACTCCAGAAACTAGAAATTTCACGATTACAGTATATATCTGTACTGATAAGTATAAAGGAATTAAATCCAAAAATGTCAATTTTGAGTTAAGTACATAGTCAGACTCAGAAAAAAATTCTCTATCGATTGATATAAAGGATTTAAATCCATGTCATTTAGTCTTTGAGAAAATCCATTGGTAAAAAAAGATTCAAGTCAGAAATTTATCATTAATCTTTGGTATAAAATATTTAATTCAATTTTTTCCCTTTATTAAATGAAGGTTGAGAATCACTGAATGGTATAAAGGGTATAAATCGACATAATCCCTTTTTCTCAATCGATTCTCCTGATTAGTTTTTAATTAGTTTAACTTTATTTTTCGTCTCCGGAAAAATCAAGAATATGGACTTAAATCCTTTATACTTATCAGTACAGATATAAGCGAGCACTTCGTTGGAAAATTGTAGTTAAAGTTAAATGCGATTATTTTATGAATGAATGCATTTGAATGAAATTACTGAGTAGTTATTTCTCAATGCTATAAACAGATGGAACTTTTTCGGATAACTGACGTTATTTTAATCGTGTTCAAATAATGAATTTCGATAACAGTAATGCAGTTTTATATAATTAAAGATTTGCACAGGTAAAGATTTAATATTATCTTTGCATGCATATATTCCATGCAATAATGTTGTTGGTGTGTTTAGGTTATAGGTTTAAAGTAGATGTGCCGAAATTTGTAACGTATTAAGGAGCATTGTTGATACCCATCTTTTATTCATAACATTTTTTTTTTTTTTTTTTTTTTTTTTTTGTAGAATACTAGGGGGCTCTGCCCCTGCTCGTTCCACTCACCAAACCCCGAGGGAGGCTTCGCCTCCCCTCTGACTCACTTTACTTACTAACACATTCAGAGCTCTATCTGCCTATTCGCTGCTTTCCTTTCACTGAATAGGAATATTAATAGTGCATAACACAAGATAAAAGCAGAAAATTATTGTAAAAATCCCCATATTCAATGTCAAATTGAAATATATAATTTTTAATGCACATTATTTATTTTTGTGAAAATTATGCTGAAAATCAGTATTTTAATTTTTTTTTTTGGGGTAAGGTGGGGTAAGTGGGCCATTGGGGCAAGTGCCCCCCCCCTGGAATTTCTCCAACTATTGACTCAAAAAAAAAAAAACTGTTATAATATTTTTAAGTATCTACCCCAACAGATGTAGAAAAAATTATGGCATCATTTTCATTCATGTGTGTAACAAGTTACAACCCTTTTTGTAACGATTTTTAAAATTGCAGTTCTATCGTAATTCGCGCCATCGTACTAATTATTTTTTTTCTTCCAAACCGTTCGCGATACAAACCAAAACTTTATATATTTTGAAAGTGTATAAAACACAGAATCTTTTTGTAGTGTCATGTACTCGTGATGTTAATAATGTTAAAAAATTGCGGCGGGGGGGGGGGGGGGGGAGTCAGTTGGCCCGCGTTTGGGGTAATTGGTCCACCACAATCGCTGGGTAATTGGGCCAGGGGTAACCTAAAAATGAAAGGCTGTGGTAAGCGCAAGTTCAGAATCTGACGATGATGATGATGTAGACTTACATCTGGATGACTCCACCAGTAGTGATTAAAGCTCCGAAGATGAACTATCACCCACTACCACAGAACTTAAAAATTGGGATTATGCCCTTTCCAGTTTGAAGGCAAAACAAAAGAGAAATATTTTGTTGGCTTGGTATTAAATGACAGTCCAAACGATGAAGATACAGTTGTCATGAAATACATGCGCAAAGACACAACTATGCGTAATACTTTTTTTCCCCTGAAGCTAATGACATTCATGATGTATTCCTATAAGATGTATTGAAACTAAATGAACCAACACTTTCCAAGAGACTTTCAAAATGCATGTTTACCAACGAGTTATCGAGATATAATTTTCACTAACATGTAACACTGCCATAGGCTAGTTTAAACTTTGTAGGCATAAATTTTAGGCTACACTACAAGCAAAAATAAAATTTTGAAAATCAGCATTACTTTTTCTTTTAGCAGGCTTGTGTGCCAAAAAAAGTTGCTATGGATGAACTAATGGAGATACTTCAGTGATATTTTATTTTCAAAGATTCAGAAAATTAAGTAGATTGCCCCACCAAATCTCTACCAATATATGTGAAAAAATATATTCAGGGGGGGGGGGGGAGCACTTACCCCACCTTGCGGGGTAAGTGGGCCACCCCGACGACCAAAACATTTTTTTCTTTTTTAATTCATCATTTATCACTTTGTTTTAAGGTTGCCATGGGTACAGTAACAACATGTGAGAGAATGAACAACAAAAAAAATTAAGTTGTTAGGCCTATTACATCCGGTGCTATGTTGAGCTAAAGTCAAATTATGCCGATAAGGGGTCCCACTTGACCCACTTTACCCTATTTATTTTATTTTATTATTTATTTATTTATTTATTTATTGAATGAAAATGAAATTCATAATAGCTAGACCATTTTGCATTACAGCTTTAGTATATGACTCTTTTTATTTCTTTTTTACAACCATAGATCCGGACTGTTATACCCCAGTCTGTAGAGAGCCCAGCTCGTAACTGGAAGATTGCGGGTTCGATACTCGAGCTGGCCAAAGACCGTCGTGTACACTAATGGTGGCTGGTGCACGTAAAATCTGTCGTGGTCGCAATCTTATCCATGTTTCCATCAAAATTATACTTTTGAGAATCACGGAAGCGGGGAAGCCATCCCCTCCATGTAGAACAAAATATGTGATGACATGTCTCCGGAACATCCCTAGGATTGCGTCCCAGACCGTCGTCAATTATCCATAGCGCAGTAATGGTACGACGTCAGACAAAACCTTCCTAACTACCTACCTGCCTACAACCATGGATTATGCTTTAATTTTCCCGTGTAAGAAAATTAATTTTCTAAAAGTAGAGAAAAAAATGTTACTAATAACAGCATTGACATTTCCTTTCTTTTTTCTTTTTCTTTTTTTTTTTTTTTTTTACAACCATGGTTTCGGGCCGTTGTACCCCAGTAGGTAAAGCGCCGAGCTCATAATTGGAAGATTGCCAATTCGATACTTGAACCGGCCAAAGACCGTCTGCTACATTAATGGTGGCTGGTGCACATAAAATCCGCAGTGGTCGCAAAGTCCTCCATGTTCCCATCAAAACTATACCTCTGGGGATCTGCAAAGCGGGGAAGACATCCCCTCCGTGGAGGATCAAAATTTTGATAGCGTGTCTCCGGAACATCCCTAGGGATGTTTCCTAGACCGTCGCCAATTACCCATAGCGCAGTACTGGTGCGACGTTAAACCCAACCTATCTACCTAGAATCATGGATCATATTTAATTTTATCGTGTAAAATGACTTCATGACAGAAAAACAACTTCACAGGGAGAAACGTTTTTCAAGGTGGCAAATAGAGTACCTTCATAAACCTGTCGTTTTTGTTAATAACTACAATAATTTAGAAATAATTTAGAAACATTAGCACATCTTTAAAAAAAAAAAATAAATAAATAAAAAAAAATAAAACAAATTATAATATTTTATTTTACATTTAAAAAATAACTTTTTTTTTTTTTCGCGCTATTTTACAAATCAAAAAAGTATAGACGGAATAAGTTTTAACTTATATGAAAAATACAAATTAAATAGTTTGAAAAATAACTATACTTGTAACGAATAGCGTGTTCAATTTACGAAATTAATAACACTGCTCTAAAAGAAAAAAAAAAAAAAAAAAAAAAAAAAAAAAAAAAAAAATCGAGATCTGATGCCATTCTTGCTGATTCTTATGTAAAATTACCTCCTGAATCCGAATATGACTCCCATTTTGCCCAGGCACCCACCGTTTGCTAGATACACCACCCCCTTCCTTAATTTATTTCCCTGTTCGAAAATTTTATGACTATGAATTTGATATGAAGAATGAAAAATAATTACTTTAACACCTAAAAACAAAAAATATATAAAATTTAAAAAATAACATTAATAACAAATTTAAAAAAATGTAAGATATGTAATACATAATTTCAGTGGCAAATCCCCTCCAAAAGTTTTCCTTTGTCGCAAATGTCCATGTTTTAGAATTTTCCAATTCTGTAGCCCCTCAGAAGATATTTAACGGCTAAAATAATCCTCCCCTCTCCTAAAAATCAAACTTATAGCCATAAAATCACCGAAAAATGATAAAAATAGGGGGCCATTTCTAAAAAACGGTGGGTGATAGAGCAAAATGGGCGTCATATTCGGATTCAGGAGGTCCTTTTACATAAGAATATGCTGAAATGGTGTCAGAGGCTATTTTCATGCCGAGCAGTGTAATCTTATGCTTTTAAAAAGTTTTGTAATAATTACACAAGCTGTTAATAGCTTTTAAATTAAGTGCTTTTTAGCTAATATTTTAATAAACCAATATCTGTTTTGTCCTTAATTTTTTTAATTTACACCAATGTGTAATTAAAGAAATGGTGCTAGAAAACATTTAAGTTTAATTTGATTAAAAGAAAAAAAAAAAGTAAAGAGCTAAAACTACTAAACTTTTTCAAATATTTGGTTAATACTTTAGATATTCTAGCCCCATATTATTCTTCCTCTTTACGCTTACCCATGAAAGAAATCTATATGCGTTTATTTTATTTAGTATGCACATTAAGCGAAAGAATTTGCACTAAAAATAGAATCATGAAAATAAAGTACATATCCAAATTTTATGATGCTTCTAGTTAGAAATGAAAATCCAACCGTTCTAACTTACTCTAAACATGTTTTGATTCAGTGGGAAAAGGAAGCTAAATATGGAAATTTATTCCATTCGGAATTTGAAAGACCCGAATAAGGGTGAAAGAGAACCTTATTTAAATCGTTAAGTTTCCATCATAATATTAACTGGGTCAAAAATTTATCACAGAAATTTTCTAAAAAGCAATAACTTTAAAATTTATAAAGCTTTATTTAGGAAAAATAAAAGTAAAGTTGAAATTGCAAATAGAATCGATTTTTATTGATTTCATTTTCTAGAAAACTATTACGTTTATTTATAGGATTTATTCGATATGTTATTTTTAATATTTATTCATAACTTTCAGTTTTTCGGAATCTGTAAATTATACATTATAAAGCAGTAATTTCTACCAATGTTTTTGTCACAGAATATGAAATAAAATAATTCAAAATATCTAAATTAGTTACAAGATGTTTCAGGTCAACATACATAGTGTATTACGAAAGACCTCTAACTCACAAACGGTGATATATTGAAGTGTAGAACCAGTGGTATACTTATTAAAAGAAAAACGTAAGAATCTGAATCTGTAACAAAAACTTCAAAATGCTAATCACAAAATTTACCAAAATACGGCGATGCAGTTGGCATCACTAAAAGCAGGTTGTACATAGTGCATTGTTTTGAAGTCTCTAGATTTCGGTAAAAGACTTCCTACAAGAAATTTTGAACAACAATCTTCACTTTATTTCTGTACTGATATGTATAAAGGATTTAAGTCCATATTCTTGATTTTTCAGGAGACGAAAAATAAAGTTTAACTAGCTAAAAACAAATCAGAAGAATCGATTAGGAAAAAGGTATTTCGTTGATTTATACCCTTTATACCATTCAGTGGTTGTCAACCTTCATTTAATAACGGGAAAAATTGAATTAAATATTTTATACCATACATGAATGGTAAATTTCTGAATTGGTCCTTTTTTTACCAATGGATTTTCTCAAAGACTAAATGACATAGAAATAAATCCGTTATACCAATCGATAGAGAATTTTTTTCTGAATCTGACTATGTACTTAACTCAAAATCGACATTTTTGGACTTAAATCCTTTATACTTATCAGTACAGATTTAATCTCAGTAAAATAATGGGATATATATAGGTTTAGAAATATTGGTGTCAAACCTCATTTAAAATTTAAAATGTTGGTGAGTATGATAGTGAGTAATTCAAACCCTCGTTGTATTCACATCAAAAGTGTTACAAAATGTGAGCTTTTCAAACAACACGCATGTTGCAAACGAATAACGAAATTGTCAGTAACTATGTATCTATAGTGTCTCACCGGAAATCGACACACAAACTTTATAAAACAGACTCCTCCAGCTCGTAAAATGTTAAAGGATTGATGCACCAGTGAATGATTTCAGTGTTCCCCACAGATAGCTTTCACGTTTCAACGGGGAAATCTTCAACGACTTATCGTTCTCGGCATCTGAACTCTCTTTATAGGCATCCGTAATGTAGAGACGCTATATCGAAAAAGACTGGACGTTGGAAAAATGTCCGCCAACTTTTCTCAAAAACCGATGGATCGCCGTAGAAAGTAATAGAATTTAAGCAAATTTTATGTTTTACATTTAATTAAAAGAAGGGAAATGCCGTTATATCGTTTTCCAGCGAGTCATCCAGAAGTCAAATTTTATTCTAGCCAATAAAAATAATTAACATTTTTTTTTTTTTTTTTGATGAACCACAGTTGGCACAAACTTATTGAAGCGCTAGCAATAATTCGTATTTTAAAATTGTGCACGTAATACTGTTTTCTTAAGCACATATTTGTCGATTCATTATCTTAGTCTTTATTCTGTTTGTAAAAAAGTAAGTTGGTGATAAAAAATAGCGACTAAACTAAAAAAAAAAAAAAAATCAAAAAATGAAAAATGAAAAATGAAAATTTTAAAAGTGTGAAACAATAAATTTACTGCCGACTATAGAGAGTTATCCTTTCGCATCCGATCGAAGAGGAAACGGTATTTCAAAAGAGTTGTCCTATTTTAAGGTGTGTTCGTACTTCGTACTATAAAAAGGAGAAATGGACAAGTTCAATATTCAGTTAAGTATGATTTATAAAAGTTATTTCGCACATTCTTATACTTTTTTCGTTTTTTTTAAGTAATGGTGGGCATTACATATTTGCATTATCCAGTCACATCAATGTGACCACCGCCTAATTTCAGCTCAACCTGAAATAATCAATCACAGAAGGAAGGTAGCTGCCCTACCTGTGGAAGGTAATATAAAGAGTGTTGGAGGTTAAAAAAAAAATGCAATCGTTTACGTAATCTAGAAAAGAATGATTTGTCCGACATCCAAACAGCCATAATCATTGCCTTCTGTGCTAAGGGTGGTAACGTGTTCGAAGCGGCTAATTTTGTAAACTGTTCGCATAGCGCCGTAGCAAAAGTATACCCTGCATAGAAAAATGATACTATTCAAAATCAGCGACATGTCAAATGTAGTGAACCATGGGCCACAAATTAGAAAGGCAGACGACAGCTCCGGAGATGCGTTCTCGCGAAAAGACGAGCAATCCTTGGCCAACAAGCCAACCTGATGAACAGAGAAGCTAACAAGTGTATCTCTTCAACGACAGTTCAGCGAACGTTGCTGAGTATAGGCATCCACAGCAAACGCCTTATTAAATCGCCTATGCTGACAATAGCTCATCGGCAAAAAAGGCAGGAATTTGCAGTGTATAAATGCATCTGGACGTTCACTGAGTGGTGACATTGTAGCTAGGAAACAAAGAATCACCCTCTCCCCCTCCCGACTAATTTTGCCGTAAATTATTTTTGAAACGTGCGGCTGGAATCGATCGATTTGTAATAACGTCTAGTTTATAACGGTATAGTTAGATTTTGCTTACGGGTCATTTACATATTAAAACTGGTATCAACATATTTTTTTTTAAATGGTAACCCCCATTTCTGATACTTTTTAAAAAAATTTTTGGATCAAATCATCGTGGAAAATGGTATAGTTTGTATATTTTGCTCAATTTTTCACATAGTGTTTTAAGCTATCAAATTATGGGAATGATAATGTTAAATGAGTGTGACAAACATTGATTCATATCTTCCCGAAAAATTATCATATCAAATTCATATTCCATGTTAATTTAAAAAATATGTATTATGAAAAATATTAATAAATTCATAATCGAAAAAAATATGGAGTATGACCTATGTTAATTTATGCATGAAAAGAACAGGCATCATGAAAAATATGGATTTCCAAATTTACAGCTCATTCCTATCATTATTAAATTTCGAGTTGCAGTTACATTTCCTTTTTTATTGTCGTTAGGGGGGCATCACATGTTAACTTTTGTATAATCTATAAATGAATATCTGTATATAATCTGATGGAAAACTATTTTAATTTATTTTTATGGTATTCTTATTGTTTTATAAGTAACATTTCGATGTTTTTCATACAAATTAACTTATTTTTGTAAAGTTACTGCAATGCAGGCTAGAGATTGTGTAAGCATAGCCTCCTAAACTGGATGCCTGTAGCGTGGCTCGGAAACTTTGCAACAGTTGAAGCGGTTAAAGCGCCACCTGGTACAGATTGTGCGAATTTTTTATTCAACAGCCACCCAAAAATTTTAAAAATTGGATATGATATGCATAAAAGGCGAATAAAATCGAAGAAACGTCGATTATATATATCATGTTTGAGTTCCATAAATTATTGGTGACAGTTGAAAAAAAAAAAAGTCGCGCAATCTGTACCAGGTGGCGCTGTCTACCGTTTCAACTTTTGCCAAGTTTCCGAGTCACGCGACAGGCATCTAGTTTAGGAGGCTATGCTGTAAGAATACCAAAAGAAAACAAGCACCACCCTCCGTATCTATGAAACAATAAAAAAAAAATTATATTCGTATTTGACATTACATGTGAAACTGATATGCATAAACATCAATTGCATTTACTACATCGATTGCTGTAGACAAAATTTAAATTATTTAATTGAGAGTATGTAAAATCATTTTGTTTAGAAATGTAAAGTTTTAGAAAAAGGTGTAAAGTCGGGACTTACTTTACAATACAGAAACATATCCGACAGGAACATATCAGATACATTGAGTCTTTCTTCTTATATATTAAATAACATTTCCTAGTTTTTCACTGCTGACTTTTTATTTTAATCCTGTTGTACTTTTTTTTGTATTTGAATAATGTAGGGTTCGTACACTTCATGATAAATGTGATGTTTTAGAAAAAGCGGTAAGACGAAGCATAATGTATGAAATAGCAATATACACTCGATAATCGTTTATTAATATTTAATAACTTTTATAGAATTTTTAACCGAGAATTTCCTGTTTTAATTTTGTTGTCTATATTTTATTATTTGTTTAATGTACAGTATGCAAGCCTTAAGATTTTTAAATTTTATTGCATAAAGTAACATAATGAAATATTTTATTATTATTATTATTATTTAATACTGAATCAAACGTTTGACATTTTTTTTTTTTTTTTTTTTAGCTTAACAAATTAATTATTGAAACAATGCATAGTATTATTTATATTCAATTAATTCTAATTTCGGAGTATATGAAACAAATTTATACAAGTCCCGTACAATCTGAATTTTTTTTATTTTATTTAATTAATTAATTTATTTATTTATTGTGATTTTTATTGTTTTCCAAATAACTTTTTGATGTTTATTGTACAAATTAACTTATTTTTGTAAAATTAATGAATTGCAGGTGGAAAATTTTGAAGGCCATTCAGAAGAATATTAAGCCCCGTCTTCTGGCTTACTCGGAAACAATATTTTACTTTTAAAAATGTTTATTTAAATATATATATATATATATATATATATATATATATATATATTGCACTTTATAGGACGCTGACATTTATAAACATATGACATTTTCAATTTCGACTGTTGACGACAAAACTTCAGTTATTTAATCACAACACTGTTAAATAATTTGATGTTTTAGAGAAACGTATAAAGGCCAGGTTCAAAATGCGAATGCTTTTGAACAGTGCCTCTTTTTTATTAAATATTAAACATCTTTGTCCAGTCTTTTACTATTATTTTTTTTTATTTAAATCTTGTTAACTATAATTTTGTATACTAAATTTTGTAGATGTGTGCCCCTCAAACTAAATGTAACATTTTATACAGACACTTTAATGCGGGGCTTACTGTTCAAAATAAAAATGAACCCTACAGAAAATGATTACATTTTTTCTTAAATATTAAACATTTTTCTTAGTTTTACCGCTGTTATTATTGTTAATATCAACATTATTATTATTATTATCTTATCTTGATATCCGCATTTTTGTAATTGAATATTGCAGGTCTCGTACGCTTCAAACTATTTAAATTTGTTCGCATAAAGTGACCTAATAAACCATTTTATTCTTATTAAAAATTAACATATTTTTTTTTCATACACTGTAGGTATTATAAATATTAAGCATACCTAGTAATATTTAAAATTTATTCCTTAGTACTGCTAGTCCCGCCCTCTTTGTAACACCATTTTGATTTAACACTTTCGCGACAGCATGTTTTTGTCTTTTTGACGGTAATGTCCGGTTGTAGGCGTTATTCTCTCAAGTTACACTATTTCAAAACAAAATTTTCCGTAGTCACATTTATATTGCGAATGGATAAACTTTATAATTATATTGTTTCTAATCGAAATATTTGCATCCATAGTAAATTTGATTATACAAATGTGTATATATGGTAGATTCTCAAAAAGTAAATAACATACAAATTGCGAAAGAAACGTCCGCTGGCGGAATTTTAGATTTTCAATTGATGTGAATCTACATCAGCGGTCACGAAAGTGTAAAGAGAAATTTTCTTTAATGTATAATTACGATGAAATAAGAAGAAAAACGCTTTTAAAATATACCGGTGTGATTAAAGGTGGGTGGACCTAACAGTATTCTGGAATAAATTATAAATATTACCAGGTATGTTTAAAAACAAAAAAATATGTCGTCTATGCCTTAGAGGAATCAAAGATTTGGTCATAGCCTCCTAAACTAGATGCCTGTCGCGTGGCTCGGAAACTTTGCAACAATTAAAACGGTAGACAGCGCCACCTGGTACAGATTGTGCGAATTTTTTAATCAACAAAAATGGTTATGATATGCATAAAAGGCGAATAGAATCGAAGAAACGTCGATTATATATCTCTAATGATAAGTATAAAGGATTTAAGTCCATATTCTTGATTTTTCAGGAGACGAAAAATAAAGTTAAACTAACTAAAAACTAATCAGCAGATTCGGTTTGGAAAAAGGGATTATGTTGATTTATATGCTTTATACCATTCAGTGATTGTCAATCTTCATTTAATAAAGGGAAAAAAATGAATTAAATATTTTATATCAAAGATTAATGCTAAATTTCTGACTTGAATCTTTTTTTACCAATGGATTTTCTCAAAGACTAAACGACGTGGATTTAAATTCTTTGTACCAATGGATAGAGAATTTTTTTCTGAGTCTGACTATGTACTTACAGGGATGGAACACGGGCGCAGTATTCATACCACTATCAATGTAATAAAATTTTCTACTTCTTAAATCAACGATATCATAGGTAGTAAAATTTCCTCAACAGATTCCGGTATGAATTCTGCGCCCGTGTTCCATCCCTGTACTTAACTCAAAATCGACATTTTTGGACTTAAATCCTTTATACTTATCAGTACAGATATATCATATATCACTTCCTGAAATAATTGGTGAGAGTTAAATAAAAAAGTCACGCAATCTGTAACAGGTGGCGCTGTCTACTCTTTCAACTGTTGCCAAGTTTCCGAGTCACGCGACAGGCATCTAGTTTAGGAAGCTATGATTTGATTACCTATGCAAAAATGTTAAATTTATCTTACGTGTCGTCATGCGGAACTGTTTGAGATACGTTTGAGGAGAATTGCTCTAAAAATTAAGTAGTGTAGAAAAAGGGGCGGTACTAACAATTTTCCGGAATACTTTGGCAGCTTTGGGCATAAAAAAAATTAAATACACATTCACATTGATATAACACGATTTATAAATAGAATTAAATCAATTCTCGATCTTCACAATGTTTTTAATGAGAACACACAAATCAACATTTTAATTTTTTCCGGAGCATTGCTAATACTCAACTTTTTTCACACAACTTTTCATGAAGAGTAATTTTCTTCTTATTTAATCGTAATTACGTATTGGAGAAAATTTCACTACAAATAATGTGGTGTGAAGAAATGGCGTATACTATCAGTAATTCGGAATACACTAAAATGTTGAATGTCTGTGTGAGATAGTGTATGCAAAGGTTGGGAATCGTTTGCTTTTACCAAGAATCATAACTTATTGATCACACGATGATATGATTTATTGCAGAGCATTGTTACTATTTTTTTTTTTCTCAAATAATTCTAATTACATATTGGAAAAAATTTCACTACATATAAACTGGTGTGAAAAAAGAATAGTTACTAACAGTGTTTTGGAATAAAATAAAATATTAGAATGGTTGTTAATGTTAAACAACGGACCGTGAATTACCAAAACAACCCATACAAAACCATTTAAAAATGTTCTAAAAAGAAATTATCTCTCTATATTTTTGGTGATACCAGTTCTGTTTATACCTGTACAGATACCTGGCAATAACCTAATTAATATTCCGTAGTATTGTTAGTACTTATCTCTTTTGCACACCAAGTTTTTTAGAGTATTTTCCTTCTAATTTAACCCATTTCTGGTTTATCCCGAGCTCAGCTCGGGCAAGCGAACAAACAAGGGTGCAAGAGTTTCCGTTTGAAGACGGAACATTGACATCACTATTTTTTATCAATAATTTCTATCATATTTGTGCAGTAATTTATTGTGATAGAAATTATTGATAAAGAATAGTGGTGTCAGTGCTCCTTTTTGAGACGGAAACTCTTCCCATCCTGTGAATAAACTGAGCCGGCAAGGCGTTAATCGTCATTACGCTTAAATAAAATTACTCTAAAAACGAAGTGGTGTAGGAAAATGGGCAAGCACTAACAATGATACACTGTAAAAAATATGTCCTATTTGCTGCCAGAAATTATCTGTAATTTGAGAAAATACGCGCAATTTACGAAAAAAATTACGTTGTCAGAACGTATTTTTTCAAATTACAGATAATTTTTGGCAGTAAATAGAACGTATTTCTTACAGTGTACCAAATATTAATTAGAATGTTGGCTGGTATGCCTTTACATGACGGTCAATTGTCCCGAATTGTGGACTCTTGACTTTTTTTATAGAAATTTTTATCATATTTAATTACAGAAAACTGCTATAAAGCTTTAAAAAGTTTTCTGCCCTGCCTTTAACACACGTAAAATATCCTTACTATTCAAAAAATATTATAAAGTAATTGTTCATAAACCTCCATAAATATTAATTATTTCAGTTATATTTGTAAACTTTCAGGACCATGCGATATACTTGAACGTTTCTAGAATTTTAGCATCATAAATGCATACATAAAGACATAAATTATCCTAATTAAAATTTAATGAAGCTTATGAAATTTCATTAGAAGAAAGGCAATAAGTCAGAATAATCAATTTTCACTGCATGTTTAATTATTAAAATTTGCAAGTCATAGATCGAGATTTCGATGAAGTAAATTGCTTAAATTATTCAAGTAAAGAGAATAGTTTGCGGTTTTATTAAGTTTATAATAATATATGTCTGGGATAATAACGAGAATTAAAAAACTTGAAATCTTAATTATATAATTCTTTTAAAAACAACTAAAATTGGTAATTTATAAATAAAGAATTTGAAATTTCATACATTATTTACAGTTAAATCCGGTATTGGATTCGTGAAATAATTTAAACAAACTAACCAGTCTTTTATTTTTTAAATAGTTTTAATTTGGAAAAAAAAAATTGGAAGGACTGCAGAATTTTGCATCAATGATTGAAATAAAACGGAAGCGTATTGGATTTTTAAATTTGTATGTCTCCTAAATCGCACTGACAAAAAAAATGAGTTGATAGAAATGCGGTATCTTTTCAAAATTTTCCAGATTATTAAATAATGAAAGAGTCTAATATACAAAATACTTAAACTATACAAAAAAAAAAAAAAAAAAAAAAAAAAAAACCTATTAAAATTTTTCGATAGCCAAAAGCGTAAAAACTAGCAACTGTGAAAAAGAATGATGAAATAATAGAGATCACATGAAATAACCACAAAATTATTAAATTTGACGTTGGACTCAAAAATTTTTAAATATGTATTCGCAATCTCTCCCCAAATATACAGGGTGATTCGCTACCGACGCGACAAATTTACAGGAAATGTAGGGGGAAACAAAGACGATTCGAAATCCCATAGTAAAGTAGGGTCGAAAATGCAATCCTAACGAGAGTTGTTAGAGGGTATAATTATTAGAAAACTCATAACTTATATTTTAAGTTTTTGGCCTTTAAATGTCATTTCGGAATCATCACGTATTCATAGTTTTCACCCTAACGTTTCTGCGAGTGGCTGCTGGCTGTTTTCCTGTGATAGCCTTCAAACCTTTAATTTAAAATATTGGTATGTCTGCATAACTCATGGAGGAATTATATAATAGCAGGTGACACAGCAGAAATCATTAAGTAACACAATATATAAGAAATTATGCATTGTTGCAGTGATATTATGCATACACTGCAAATAAAGGCGTCTTAAAGTAAGACAAAAAGACATCTTAAAATGGATTTCAGACACGTAAATGTCTTAAAATGTAGCTAAGATATAATAGATATCTTAATTTAAGACACTTTTGTGTCTTAATAAACTGTCGATGCAAATTAACAAATGTAAAGTATCTCAAAAAAAAAAAAAAAAAAGAAGGTGTCTTAAAGTAAGACATTTTCGTATTTCATCGTTGACTATTAGTAGTGGCGCCATCTGTGAATGGAAATCAAAATCATCTTCATTGTCTCGTTTTTTTTTTTTTTTTTTTTTTTTTTTCATATCAAGATACAGTTTTAATAAAATGATAATTTCTTTTAAGAATTTTTTTACTTAGCAGCGAAAAAAAAAAAAATATTTTTAAAAATTGAAATCATGATCAAATATCAAATATTTAAATCTCTTTTATCTGAAAAACAAAATAAATAAATAAAATTTTTCTGAAAATCATTTCAAGTGATTAAGGCTAGCCGCTCTTCTTTTACTCCTAGTTTGACATTTTTTCAATTCTATTATTAAAATAGTTACTTTTTATTTAAAGCTCGCTCATTTAATTAAATGAAATAACATTAAGATGAACTTGCAGCAAAGAATATTTTATCGCTAAGAAAGCGAATTTCTAACTTATCTTACGCACAACTTGTAAATAGCTGCTTTCTTTCTTTCTTTCGTTCTTTCTTTTTTTTTTTTTTTTTATCTCTTTCGACATAAAACTCTTTTCTTTAACTTTTTTACCTGGACGTAAAACAAAACTTTTCTAGTTTTCATATTCATATATATATATATTTGTTGTTCGTTTTAACTAACACTTTATAGAAAGAAATCGTTTTCAAAACATTACAGTCTTAGATTTTGATATATTTCTTTATATTTTGCAAAATTTATACTTCTACAATTGAAATTTAATAGAATTAATATATATTGAGCTTTAGATTTAATCTCGAAAGTTTTAAGGGAAAAAATACAAGTTATATTATAACACTACAATCCATTTCGCGAATATTACAGTATATATTATCATAAATTTCTGTGTGAAGTCGTGGCGCAATTGGCAAGAGCGTCCGCCTACGGTTGCGAAGCTAGTGAGTTCGATTCCAGGGGCTGGTGTATATATATATGTATGTAATATATATATTTTTTTATTATTATATTTTATCAATGAACTAGAATATTATAAAATATGTTTTAAACAGAAAATCAGAATCACAACACCACCACCACCTTTATTTATTTATTTATTAAAAAGCCTTAAAAATGGCAGATCTTTTAAGCCTGCGGTGTTTAAGCCTGCTTTTAAGCCTGCTTTTAACATGGCGGTGTTTCAAAACATAAAAAAGATGGCGGAGTTTTAAGACATCTGCAATGTCTCAATTTCAGATGCGGAAAGTTGTCTAAAAAAGTAAGACACTTTTTTTTCACTTAAAAAATGACCATCCGTTTAAGACACTTTTTAAACTGAATTTAAGACGTGTACGTTTACAGTGTACATACCAACATCCTAATAAACACTTTCGCGACTTATGACGTAGATTCACGTCATTTCGAAATTTGTAATTCCCACAGTGGGCGTTTCCTTCGCAATTTGTATGTTATTTATTCTTTAAAAATATACCCACTGTTCATATTTGTACAATATAGATACTACAGATACAAATATTTTGATTAGAAAGAGTATAATTATAATATATATCCCATGCGGTCGCGAAAGTGTTAATCCCCCGTAGTGTTGTTAGTTCCGCCCTTTTTTCCCACCAGTAAATTTGTAGAGTAATACAGCTGTCAATATTTTTATTTATTCTGGAGTAATTTTAGCACTGCCTCTACTTCGTACCACTTATTTTTTAAAAGTAATTTTTTCCTATTTTATCGAAGTTATATATTGAGACAATTTTTCTATAAATAAAGTGCTGCGAAATAAAGGCGGGGCTAAAAGTACTCGGGAATAAATTAAAATATTGGCAGCCATGGAGTAATATTCTCCAAATGCAATTACGATTAAATAAGAGGAAAAATACTATAAAAAAAATGTTGGTGTGAAAAATAGTTGGGTCTAACCATAGCTTCCTAAACTAGATGCCTTCAACGTGGCTCCAAAAATTGGCAACAGATCAAGCAGTAGACAGCGCCACCTGGTACAGATTGTGCGACTTTTTTATTCAACAGCCACCAAAAATTTTTAAAAGTGGGATTTTATATACATAAAAGGCGAATAGAATCGAAGAAACGTCGATTATGTATATCATATATCACTTCTTAAAATTATTTGTGACAGTTGTATAAAAAAGTCGCGCAATTTATACCAGGTGGCGCTGTCTACCGCTTGAACTGTTGCCAAGTATCCGAGCCACGCGAAAGGCATCTAGTTTAGGAGCCTATGGTCTAACAATACAACGGAATATTAATTAGGATGTTGGCAAAATAGAATTATGTAATATGGTTTTTTCAGACAAAAATCGCTGTAACTATAGATCTCAAATCTGTCAAATAAATGAAATAACACAGTACTAGCCTATGTTTTCGTAGACTCAATATGGCTCCTGTGGTGGACAGCTGTTATTGAGGCAGGCATGCTGAGTAGGCTACATTTAACTTAATTTGCTCCGCATGCTGATACGTCCTAAGCCAATTCCTGATATATCATAATACCCTCCAACATCCTAATTAATATTCCGTAGTATTGTTAGTCCCGCCCTTTTTCTCCCACCAATAAATTTTTAGAGTAATATTCTCGAAATGCATTTGCGATTAAATAGAAGAAAAATACTTTAAATATATACTGATGTGAAAAAGAAGACGGGGTTTACAATACTACGGAATATTAATTAGTATGTTGGAGGTTATGTATATCATTCCTCCAACGCATTACTAGGAGATTATAATGGCGAAATTTTGGAAATTGTACCAGATGTGCCAAGTTCTTACGGATTGTCCGTAATCTTAATACCGGAAATTTCTTAATGTTTTTTTTTTTTTTTTTTGTAATAATTATCTGCAATTTAATAGGACAGGTTTTACCTTTTCTTTATTGATTTTTCGTTAGTAGTAACTTGGCACCTCTGTTGAACTATAGATAATTTTTAATTAATTAATTTATTTTTTTACACATTACAGCTTTAAATAAGATAAAATATTTTCGAGTTTTTGAAATATTTCTAGAAGTTTTATTCATAAATTTGCAATATATATATATATACGTTTTAATGCTAAAGCACTTTCAGAAGCACAACCTTAAATTGCTATCAGTTTTACAGGCCTCAATTAATGTTATTAATGTTATCATGCTTTTCCGGTGTAAATATTTAATTTTAGTTTTGTATAAAATTCGAAACCCAATCATGCCTAACTGGAAAACCAGGCCGTGCAGTAAAAATTAAAAAAATCCAAGTGATCAGCAGTCGAAAAGGCATATATAAATGTGTATTATTATGCATAAATCCTTTACCCTCGATAGTTCTTTCTACAGAAATAAAATATGAAACATTCTAATGATGTATAAAAACACACCTAATTTATGAAAACCACGCCTTACTGTAGTGTATGTAAAAGACAAATTTAAGTATCATTAAAGGATGAATAAAAACAAAAAATGTGTTTTACCATTAATAGTTCTTCAAACATATTTTTTTACGAAAATTTAAGAGCAGCGAAAAAATCCAAATTTAATATAGTTTTCCAAATGTACAATTCAGCGTAGTGAGGGGTGTGTATTTTGATAAGATTTTATCGAGACTCCGCCCATTCTTTCCTTTTTCCAACTTATTTAACAAATATAAGGATATATATTTTTAAAATGATGAAACGAGCGTCGTAATAATTTATGCGTCGAAAATCAAGTTAGATATTTCTCTTTCGAAAGAACTACATTTAATTGATATCAATGATCAGACTACTAACGTCGTCTTCTGTTGATATTTTTTGAGTATTAAAAAAAAAAAAAAAAGTTATTAAATAAAACAGAATCACTCATACAATTATCAGTTAATTTACTAATTATTTTTGTGTTTTACAAAGAAATAATGAAAGAAAAGAACTTTATAAAATAAATATATATATTTTTTTTACATTTTGTAAAAGAAAATATAAAAGAAAAATAATGACAAGATGATGTTAACATTTGAATTTTCTGCACAAAGGCCATGTAGCCTTTTTTTACAGCGAGCGCAGATGGGGTTGGAACGCTTTATCTCACTCTGCTTGTTACTGCAGACCACAGATTGATGTAAATTTCGTCACTTCCTTCATTATTTGCTTCCAATGTCTCATCCCCCTTCGTACCATTATGAACCGAATCATCCTCCAAAATAATGTTGCGACGTAACATATGATAACCAACTGCTTCACATTATCTAGAAGTTCCGATTGACTGACTGATTTTTTAAAAATAAAAATTGAACTAAAATTCCGGTGTTATGTGAATCATATCTCTCGAAGCGCGATAGCGCTGCTTCGCAGTTTTCGAGAAAAAACATTGCATCGCTATCGCGCTGCTTAGCAGTCAAACAGTTAGATTATATACATTTGTATAAAAATAAAAATTCTTTTTTATACCCAAATTTTCTCAGCACCTTGTTTCTATTCGTGTAAAATTTAGAAAATAAATATGTACCATATTTTCCTGTGTATAGACAGCAAGTTTTCTAAATCAGTTTCACACCGTAACCTTCGATTAATAGACAAAGCTATTTTTAAACCATACTTTGTTTCGATCAAATATACCATTTCCTGTAAATTAAAGTTTCTGGTGTCTAACTGATTCATCAAACCTGCGGATTAAACACAGGAAAATACTGTAAATAACAGAAAATTTAATTTTAACATACAAAATAAGAATTATTTATCATACATAACTATTTTTGCTGTAGTATCATTCAATAGGTTAAATCATTACACATGGGTCAACATTTAATGCGTTTTTATTTATAACATTACTTTGCATAAAATATTCTATTGGTAATAAATAATTTTCTAGAGAAAAAAAATATATATATTTATTTCCAAGGAATTACATAATGTTTGATTTTTAACCATTTTCATTTTGAAATTAATAATTTACCTTTTACAATGTTTTGGGTCATTTCTGTATGTCCACATAAATAAAAATAAAATTTTCAAAACAAGCTTTTTTTTTTTCACATTCAATTATTATTATTCTAATTTCTCTAGCTTTTATTTAAAGATATATATATATATATATTTCAGATAAGAACTTTTGTTAGCTATTGAATAAATTCTTAACTGAAGAAGTACTTAAGTGTACTACTGAAAAAAAAAAAAGCGTAATTTTTCATTAAATGTAAAGTTGCAACAAATATAATTCACGCTCTTATACAAACCATTTTTTAGTTTTTTACTGTAGAAAACAAAAGTGATAAAATGTTCCAATTATTTGAGAATTAGATAATTTTTAAAGCAACAAATGAATTGCGACAAATAAAATAAAAAAATGAAAATATTTTTAATATTTTCATTTCAAAATAATTGCCTTTTTTATCTTTAATTTTTTTTTCTTTTCCATGTTCTCTTTTTTAAAAAGATGTTTTTAAATTTTATTTCGCATTTATTTTGCTTTAAACTGTGTTTATGATTGCAGAAGGGAATTGTTTTAAATTATATGAGTAAAAATATACTTTCATTTTAGAGTGTTGCTCGCGAAAATATTATAGAAATAAGTAAGTGCATAAAAATAAATATTTGATTACAATTAAAATTTAATGCATGCTTAATCATAGTAAGAGTTATACTGTTTGAAGATTTTCTTAATATTAATTTGTTCAATTGTTTTGCTGTTAAATTTTATAAATATGCACTTTTCTATAGATAAAATAAATTTATCTTTTATTAGATATCCTTATTTATACTGTACGTTATATATGCTGTGTTTCTACAACGCATTTTATCAGAACCACTAATTTCTTATAGTAAATTTTCTCTCAATTGCTCGCAATTTAATGAGCAAGTAATGTGCAAAAAATGACTGTAGAAAAAAAACACAAATTTAAAAATCGAAATTTTAATTAATCGAGGAAACATACTGTAGAAAAATATTATTTAAATATATTGTCTCTTTAATTTAGCAACGCTGAAACTCTGGTATACCTACCAAATACGGAACAGGAGAAATACAAAAAATTAGTACTACTACTTATTCCAACATAAAATACAAGGAACAGCCAAACAAGTAAACAAATTTTTTCTTTACAATTTCAAGCAACAAATATATTTCATTGCAATTTACGAAGATTAAAGCTCTGCCACATGAATATGTCTGCAATTACTTTCATAATTTATATTAAACTTCAATTGGAAAGTATTTTATTTGGAAAGTATTTCTTTCTTTCTTTCTTTATATATACCCCACTAAAAATAATCTCAAAATTTTCTTTAAAAAAAATCTGCAGAATATCTTAAGTTATTTGGCCCACTTCTTAAGCCTATATGTTCTGAAGAAAATCTACAGAATATAATCTTCATATTTTTTTCAAAATATATAGGCCTAAGAAGTGGGCCAAATAACTTAAGATATTCTGCAGATTATAGTTTTTTTAAGTTAATCTTAAAATTATTTTCAGTGTGATCTACAGAAAAGTTTTGCATTCAAATCAGATGGAAGATAATTATAAATGAAATAAAGTATAAAGTCTTTTCAAATTTAATATTTTATTCATTTAGATTATTTTAAATACTTATTCAAGACAGAAAGAGAAGGTTTAGAAGAAATTATATATTACTAAATTATGACATTTTGCATAAGACAGATCTGTTCACACACACACATATATACATATATTGTATCTCAGCTACTAATTAAAATAATTTCATAAGTAATACATCATTTGAAAGATTTGTTAATCTGAAACAGAACAGCAGATTGCAGAAATTTCTACCGCAAGATGGAGCTGTAATATTTTCAAATTTCAATATTTCAAATTCTAATTATGATTATGATTAAATTATTTTTAATGCATCATTCGAAAGATATTTTAAAGTTCTTTTATATTATCGAAAGTGGAATTCGAGATTTCACCTGAATTACACGTTTTAAGGTCTCCTGATTAGGTCTTCTTTTGCATCTCAGCTAATTGAGTTAGACCGTTCAAAAATGGTATACGTAGGTCAATTAGGGTGGCTGGAAAGGTGGAGAAGGAACAGGCACACACAGTGCGCAAAGAACTGCGCTGACGAAGGCAGTGGAGACCCGGTAGAACTTTTTACCCGATGATAAATTATTTTTTAAATTTTCTTTTCTTAAGAATAAAAGTTTGATTTCAGAAGGAATATGTGCATACACCGCACGTATATCTTCACACATACAAGTAAAGCGTGCATGGGTTGCGACCCGGTGCGGGTTTTTACCCGATGAAAAATGATTTTTATTTTATTTTCTTAATAATAAAAGTGTGAATTGAGAAGGAATATGCGTACACAGTGCATGCATTATTAAGATTATGTATGCAATAATACAGTAATTTTTATGAAAATTTTTTTAAATGACACTTCGTTTTAATCGACAATACAGTCGAACCTCGTTAACGTGAATCTCAAGGGTGGTAACTGATCGCTTCATGTTATCAGTAGTTCATACTATCAGTAACTCGAAAACTAATCTTCCTGTTGACAGGGATTGTGGAAACAGTTCACATGAAAAGTAATTCACGTTAAACGTGTTCCCGTTAACGAGGTTCGACTATATTCGGTAGCTTGCAAAAAGGGATTTGAGCCATTAATGAGAATTTTTTTAGTTAAAAGTAGATTTTGTTACTCATTTTTGAAATAAATAACATATAAAAGTTGTATAAACTATTGAAATTCAGTATTATTGATGAATTTTTAGTTTTTTGTGAAAAAAAGTAAACAGATATTTTACGATATTTATGTTTTGCATAATTTTTAACGTTGAGCAATTTTCTTGCAAAAATTTATTTACAATATTCATAAAAGGTTTATTTGAAGTATGAATCATTATTGTTTTACCTTATCGAGGTAAAATATGCAGTAATATTGGTATTTCCTTGGAAATTTCTAAAAAATAACACTTGGTTTTCATCGCCAACATTCGGTAGTTTACAAATATTGATTTTTAACCATTACTAAGAAATATTTTTGATAAAGAGGAATTCTAATGCTCAATTTTGAAATAAATAGTACATAACTGTATTTTCAAGGTCTAAAATTTAGTTTATTCATGAATTTTCAGTATACTTTCAAAAAATGCAAAACAAACACTTGAAAAATTTTCTGTTTGTAAAAATTTGTAATGCTGAGCAAATTATTTGTTAACATATGGTAAAAATGTTCATATAGGCATAATTGAAGTGTAATTAATGATTATTTTGCCTTATTCAGATGAAATATAGAATAACAAAGGGATTTTCATGGAAATTTTAAAAAATAACACTTAATTTTCATCGTCTTTATTCGCTCCGTCTCAGAAATTAATTTAAGCCATTAGTAAGAAATCTTTTAGTTAAAAATGGACTTTGTTATTCACTTTTGAAGTAAAAATAACATGTACAAGTTTTATAAACAACTGAACTTAGTTTTCTTGCTGAATTTTCAGTATTTTGTGAAAAAAAAGTGACAGATATTTTACGATTTTTATGTTTTGCACAATTTTGAATGTTGATCAAATTTCTTGTAAAAATATATTTAAAATATTCATAAATGGTTTAATTGAAGTATAAATCATGATTGCTCTTTGCCTCATTAAGATTACGTATGCAATATAATACAGTAATTTTCATGGAAATTTTAAAAACTGACACTTCGTTTTCATCGTCAATATTGTCGAACCTCGTTAACATGAATCTCAAGGGTGGTAACAGATCTCTTCATGTTACCAGTAGTTAATACTATCAGTAACTCGAAAACTAATCTTCCTGTTGACAGGGATTGTGGAAACAGTTCACGTTAAAAGTAATTCACGTTAAGCGTGTTCACGTTAACGAGGTTCGACTGTATTCGATAGCTTGCAAAAATGGATTTCAGCCATTAGTGAGAATTTTTTTAGTTAAAAATAGATTTTGTTACTTATTTTTGAAATAAATAACATATAAAAGTTGTATAAACTATTAAAATTTAGTATTATTGATGAATTTTTAGTTTTTTGTGAAAAAAAGTAAACAGATATTTTACGATATTTATGTTTTGCATAATTTTTAACGTTGAGCAATTTTCTTGCAAAAATTTATTTACAATATTCATAAAAGGTTTATTTGAAGTATGAATCATTATTGTTTTACCTTATCGAGGTAAAATATGCAGTAATATTGGTATTTCCTTGGAAATTTCTAAAAAATAACACTTGGTTTTCATCGCCAACATTCGGTAGTTTACAAATATTGATTTTTAACCATTACTAAGAAATATTTTTGATAAAGAGGAATTCTAATGCTCAATTTTGAAATAAATAGTACATAACTGTATTTTCAAGGTCTAAAATTTAGTTTTATTCATGAATTTTCAGTATACTTTCAAAAAATGCAAAACAAACACTTGAAAAATTTTCTGTTTGTAAAAATTTGTAATGCTGAGCAAATTATTTGTTAACATATGGTAAAAATGTTCATATAGGCATAATTGAAGTGTAATTAATGATTATTTTGCCTTATTCAGATGAAATATAGAATAACAAAGGGATTTTCATGGAAATTTTAAAAAATAACACTTAATTTTCATCGTCTTTATTCGCTCCGTCCCAGAAATTAATTTAAGCCATTAGTAAGAAATCTTTTAGTTAAAAATGGACTTTGTTATTCACTTTTGAAGTAAAAATAACATGTACAAGTTTTATAAACAACTGAACTTAGTTTTCTTGCTGAATTTTCAGTATTTTGTGAAAAAAAAGTGACAGATATTTTACGATTTTTATGTTTTGCACAATTTTGAATGTTGATCAAATTTCTTGTAAAAATATATTTAAAATATTCATAAATGGTTTAATTGAAGTATAAATCATGATTGCTCTTTGCCTCATTAAGATTACGTATGCAATATAATACAGTAATTTTCATGGAAATTTTAAAAACTGACACTTCGTTTTCATCGTCAATATTGTCGAACCTCGTTAACATTAATCTCAAGGGTGGTAACAGATCTCTTCATGTTACCAGTAGTTAATACTATCAGTAACTCGAAAACTAATCTTCCTGTTGACAGGGATTGTGGAAACAGTTCACGTTAAAAGTAATTCACGTTAAGCGTGTTCACGTTAACGAGGTTCGACTGTATTCGATAGCTTGCAAAAATGGATTTCAGCCATTAGTGAGAATTTTTTTAGTTAAAAATAGATTTTGTTACTTATTTTTGAAATAAATAACATATAAAAGTTGTATAAACTATTAAAATTTAGTATTATTGATGAATTTTTAGTTTTTTGTGAAAAAAAGTAAACAGATATTTTACGATATTTATGTTTTGCATAATTTTTAACGTTGAGCAATTTTCTTGCAAAAATTTATTTACAATATTCATAAAAGGTTTATTTGAAGTATGAATCATTATTGTTTTACCTTATCGAGGTAAAATATGCAGTAATATTGGTATTTCCTTGGAAATTTCTAAAAAATAACACTTGGTTTTCATCGCCAACATTCGGTAGTTTACAAATATTGATTTTTAACCATTACTAAGAAATATTTTTGATAAAGAGGAATTCTAATGCTCAATTTTGAAATAAATAGTACATAACTGTATTTTCAAGGTCTAAAATTTAGTTTTATTCATGAATTTTCAGTATACTTTCAAAAAATGCAAAACAAACACTTGAAAAATTTTCTGTTTGTAAAAATTTGTAATGCTGAGCAAATTATTTGTTAACATATGGTAAAAATGTTCATATAGGCATAATTGAAGTGTAATTAATGATTATTTTGCCTTATTCAGATGAAATATAGAATAACAAAGGGATTTTCATGGAAATTTTAAAAAATAACACTTAATTTTCATCGTCTTTATTCGCTCCGTCCCAGAAATTAATTTAAGCCATTAGTAAGAAATCTTTTAGTTAAAAATGGACTTTGTTATTCACTTTTGAAGTAAAAATAACATGTACAAGTTTTATAAACAACTGAACTTAGTTTTCTTGCTGAATTTTCAGTATTTTGTGAAAAAAAAGTGACAGATATTTTACGATTTTTATGTTTTGCACAATTTTGAATGTTGATCAAATTTCTTGTAAAAATATATTTAAAATATTCATAAATGGTTTAATTGAAGTATAAATCATGATTGCTCTTTGCCTCATTAAGATTACGTATGCAATATAATACAGTAATTTTCATGGAAATTTTAAAAACTGACACTTCGTTTTCATCGTCAATATTGTCGAACCTCGTTAACATTAATCTCAAGGGTGGTAACAGATCTCTTCATGTTACCAGTAGTTAATACTATCAGTAACTCGAAAACTAATCTTCCTGTTGACAGGGATTGTGGAAACAGTTCACGTTAAAAGTAATTCACGTTAAGCGTGTTCACGTTAACGAGGTTCGACTGTATTCGATAGCTTGCAAAAATGGATTTCAGCCATTAGTGAGAATTTTTTTAGTTAAAAATAGATTTTGTTACTTATTTTTGAAATAAATAACATATAAAAGTTGTATAAACTATTAAAATTTAGTATTATTGATGAATTTTTAGTTTTTTGTGAAAAAAAGTAAACAGATATTTTACGATATTTATGTTTTGCATAATTTTTAACGTTGAGCAATTTTCTTGCAAAAATTTATTTACAATATTCATAAAAGGTTTATTTGAAGTATGAATCATTATTGTTTTACCTTATCGAGGTAAAATATGCAGTAATATTGGTATTTCCTTGGAAATTTCTAAAAAATAACACTTGGTTTTCATCGCCAACATTCGGTAGTTTACAAATATTGATTTTTAACCATTACTAAGAAATATTTTTGATAAAGAGGAATTCTAATGCTCAATTTTGAAATAAATAGTACATAACTGTATTTTCAAGGTCTAAAATTTAGTTTTATTCATGAATTTTCAGTATACTTTCAAAAAATGCAAAACAAACACTTGAAAAATTTTCTGTTTGTAAAAATTTGTAATGCTGAGCAAATTATTTGTTAACATATGGTAAAAATGTTCATATAGGCATAATTGAAGTGTAATTCATGATTATTTTGCCTTATTCAGATGAAATATAGAATAACAAAGGGATTTTCATGGAAATTTTAAAAAATAACACTTAATTTTCATCGTCTTTATTCGCTCCGTCCCAGAAATTAATTTAAGCCATTAGTAAGAAATCTTTTAGTTAAAAATGGACTTTGTTATTCACTTTTGAAGTAAAAATAACATGTACAAGTTTTATAAACAACTGAACTTAGTTTTCTTGCTGAATTTTCAGTATTTTGTGAAAAAAAAGTGACAGATATTTTACGATTTTTATGTTTTGCACAATTTTGAATGTTGATCAAATTTCTTGTAAAAATATATTTAAAATATTCATAAATGGTTTAATTGAAGTATAAATCATGATTGCTCTTTACCTCATTAAGATTACGTATGCAATATAATACAGTAATTTTCATGGAAATTTTAAAAACTGACACTTCGTTTTCATCGTCAATATTGTCGAACCTTGTTAACATGAATCTCAAGGGTGGTAACTGATCGCTTCATGTTATCAGTAGTTCATACTATCAGTAACTCGAAAACTAATCTTCCTGTTGACAGGGATTGTGGAAACAGTTCACATGAAAAGTAATTCACGTTAAGCGTGTTCCCGTTAACGAGGTTCGACTGTATTCGGTAGCTTGCAAAAAGGGATTTGAGCCATTAATGAGGATTTTTTTAGTTAAAAGTAGATTTTGTTACTCATTTTTGAAATAAATAACATATAAAAGTTGTATAAACTATTGAAATTCAGTATTATTGATGAATTTTTAGTTTTTTGTGAAAAAAAGTAAACAGATATTTTACGATATTTATGTTTTGCATAATTTTTAACGTTGAGCAATTTTCTTGCAAAAATTTATTTACAATATTCATAAAAGGTTTATTTGAAGTATGAATCATTATTGTTTTACCTTATCGAGGTCAAATATGCAATAATATTGGTATTTGCTTGGAAATTTCTAAAAAATAACACTTGGTTTTCATCGCCAACATTCGGTAGTTTACAAATATTGATTTTTAACCATTACTAAGAAATATTTTTGATAAAGAGGAATTCTAATGCTCAATTTTGAAATAAATAGTACATAACTGTATTTCCAAGGTCTAAAATTTAGTTTTATTCATGAATTTTCAGTATACTTTCAAAAAATGCAAAACAAACACTTGAAAAATTTTCTGTTTGTAAAAATTTGTAATGTTGAGCAAATTATTTGTTAACATATGGTAAAAATGTTCATATAGGCATAATTGAAGTGTAATTCATGATTATTTTGCCTTATTCAGATGAAATATAGAATAACAAAGGGATTTTCATGGAAATTTTAAAAAATAACACTTAATTTTCATCGTCTTTATTCGCTCCGTCCCAGAAATTAATTTAAGCCATTAGTAAGAAATCTTTTAGTTAAAAATGGACTTTGTTATTCACTTTTGAAGTAAAAATAACATGTACAAGTTTTATAAACAACTGAACTTAGTTTTATTGCTGAATGTTCAGTATTTTGTGAAAAAAAAGTGAACAGATATTTTACGATTTTTATGTTTTGCACAATTTTGAATGTTGATCAAATTTCTTGTAAAAATAAATTAAAAATATTCATAAATGGTTTAATTGAAGTATAAATCATGATTGCTCTTTGCCTCATTAAGATTACGTATGCAATAATACAGTAAATTTCATGGAAGTTTTAAAAAATGACACTTTGTAATTACACTTCTAATACAGGGGTTTTCATAGGAATTTCAAATGAAATTTACTTACACAACACATAAACACAAAATATTTTTTTTTAAATGAAATCGAGCAACGACGAATCCCATTTTAGCTACCGCTGGTTAATTGAAGTATAAATCATTATTGCTCTTTGCCTCATTAAGATTACGTATGCAATAACACAGTAAATTTCATGGAAGTTTTAAAAAATGACACTTTGTAATTACACTTCTAATACAGGGGTTTTCATAGGAATTTCAAATGAAATTTACTTACACAACACATAAACACAAAATATTTTTTAAAAAATGAAATCGAGCAACAACGAATCCCATTTTAGCTACCGCTGGTTAATTGAAGTATAAATCATTATTGCTCTTTGCCTCATTAAGATTACGTATGCAATAACACAGTAAATTTCATGGAAGTTTTAAAAAATGACACTTTGTAACTACACTTCTAATACAGGGGTTTTCATAGGAATTTCAAATGAAATTTACTTGCACAACACATAAACACAAAATATTTTTTAAAAAATGAAATCGAGCAACAACAAATCGCCATTTTAACTACCGCTAGTGCTAGCACGCCGGCGTCTTTTTACACCGTGACGCCGGCTGAATATAGTAAACAAACATTTTTTATTTTTACCTGGTCACATCTTCGAGTTGAGTTGTAAATCTCTAAACTTGAATGAATTCCATTGCAGGAAGTAAAACGTATGGTCGTTGTTTTATATTTATCTAAATTTTAATAAAAGCAAAGAAATGGATTATCATTATTCACACACGCACACCACACTCCATGCACAAACACGCGTACGTACTAAAAGCTGTATGATTCAAAATGCCCACAAAAGTTCTTCAAATATTTTTCAGATTTAATTTTAACTTTCTGCTTAACCTAAAATAATAAAAGTGTTCATGTTAAAACTTAAAAAAATCTGAAGTTCTTTTAATGATGAAACAAAATCTTTATAATGCCTATAAAACGTCGTAAAAAAATCTGTGGTTATTTTGATGATAAATCTAAATCTGAAAAAATTATTCAGATATTTTTAATATTTCTGTAGAAAGTCGAAATTTTTTAAGATTATCTCAAGATATTTTTTAGTGGGGTATATATATATATATATATATATATATTAACTAGGCTCCCATAGTACCACCTTTGAGTACTCTTTCACTAATATTTCCGAATAATATTTTTTTTTTAATGTTTAGAGCTTATTTTTCAACACAAATTGCTATTCAAAGTTTATGCTAGAGAAAAATAAGGACAATCCTACAATTTATTGTAATTTATTCTGTAATAGTGTTAAAACCCTTTTTTTTTTACAACACCATTTTTTTCTTCTTCTTCTTTAAGAAATTTATTTCTTATATAATCGTAAGTAAATGTTTCAGAAAGTTACTTTACAAAAAAAAAAAAAAAAAAAAAAAAAAAAAGAATGTGCGAAAAAAGATTAATTCTAACGCAATTACGGAAAGAATTAAAATAATTGGTCTATAAGGGCCATCAGAACTCCGTATTAAGGGAGCATTTAGAAAGTATGTGTAGGTACTATACATTTTGATAGGTATGTTGAATTAAATTTTTCAAGAGCAAAAAAAAAATACCAAGCTATAATTTAAACTTCTGTCTGTTAGTTTAACCCGTTAGCGCCCAGTGTTCTCATTTGAGGACAGCTAATAAAATGGCACGTATATTTTTGTGGTTTCTTGGAATTATTTCTGATTTTTAGTGACAGTTTATAGCGTCACTCTAAATGATCCCTGAAAGTTTTACGTGCCTACTATTAATTATTATTTCATAATTTGGATAGTCATTTTATGATTTTTCATTCATCGAACATATATTTGCTTTTTCCGCAGGTATACTAATTTAAATAAAGTTGAATAATAATATATATTATAATACTTTACTTTCGAGATCTTTATCAACATACAATAGGAAATTAATGTGTTATCTCAAAGTTTTTCTACCTCGAAGTTTTCTCGCTATAACACTAAACGTCAATAAATCAGGATAGGCTTTAAATTTAAAACTATCAGAAGAAATGTTTAAGTTAATATATTTTACTGTCAGTTGTCTATATTAATTTAGAAGAGAAATAATCAGCTAATAATATTTTGAAAAATTAATCCCGACGTTAACGGGTTAATTAGCCAACGGATTCGTTGCCGAATTTTGGCGCGATCAATTTTCATTATCATGCAAAAAAAAAAAAAAAAAAAAAAGGAAAACGCTTTTCTATGAATATTTTGTAGTATTTATTGTCAAAGTTTCTTTTGTGTATACTCATCGCTATCCAGAAATTATTATGTGAAATAATAAATAAATACACAACGTGAAACTAAGGCTGTTTCTGCGAGACAGATGAAAATTTCCTAATTTTCATATGAACGAATAATCGCTGCTATAAAAAATAACTCGCTCTTCCTATCAGAAAATAATATTAAGGAAACATTCAAATTTCATTGTCTTCAAAAATATTATTATGTTATTCATGAACTATATATTTAAAGTAATAAATAAAGAAAAATCAAAAAATGATTGCAGTAGTTTTAAATCTATCAAAATTTTCCGTTTAGAAGACAGTTTAGTGTCACTGTTTCCTTACGTGAATATTTCAGGTTGTCAAATACATTTCATTATTCTTTATTCAGATTAAGATGATTTTTGATTAATAATTAACAATTTGCATTCAAATGAAAAACATTTTGTAACAAACTTATAGAAAAATATATTTTATTAAGTTTTATTAAGAGAAAATCTCAGTAAAGCATAATTATGTAATTAATCTCGCACGCTATATTACCACAGCTGCCAATATTTTAATTTATTCCGGAGTAGTTTTAGCCCCGCCTCTAATTCGTACCACTTATTTTTAAAAAGTATTTTGTCTTATTTTATCGAAATTATGTATTGAAGAAATTTTTTCTATAAAGAAAGTGGTGCGGAATAAAGGCGGGGCTAAAAGTACTCCGGAATAAATTAAAATACTGGCAGCTATGCATTACACATTAGTGCAAAAAAATGTTTTTTATAAACCCTTTTTCACTTTTTCTTTTTTTTTCTATGAGCTATTTTGTAGGAATAATAAAAAATAAATATTGTAGTCGGAGTGTGTGTATGGCGCATGGGACATCCAAAATAAACTTCTTTTAATGAATGAAACTAATTGTATTCCAACTTTTTTTTTTTTCAGATGTTTCTCTGCAAGTTAAATGAGAGCTCCTTTATGTCAAGTTATTAAAGGCAGTTACCGATGCGATGGAGTTTCATCTATTTAAGTATATCAGATCTCCAGTTCCTCTTCGTGATTCTGGTGTCTACATCTGGCTTCTAGTTTTCTCTGCTGGTAGTGTTTTATTTGCTGTTAAATTTTTAGATATTTACAAAATAATTCTTGCCCTTTCTGTTTATTTTACAGCACTTTATGGATTTTGTAGGAAATGTGAAATGAGATTAATCGAAAATATTTTTTTATCAGCAATTCTTCGATGGGAATACATATTGTCATTAAAGCTAAAGTTTGACCTCTTTAAAAATCGGAGAAAATTTTATCGCTCTCCTTCCTTCAAATGTTTTCTGAACTGAACAAATGCGCAAACAAAATCTTTTAAATGGTTTGCTGGATGATATACTGAAAAATTCACTAAAACGGGCTCTAGTTTTGAAATAACTATGGATAACTACTATTTTCAGCATTTTGTTCCTGTGTAAATTGAACAAGATAAACATGTAAAAATGTATATATTCGATTTTTTTTTACTTTATAGTTATGATATCAACTGTCATATCAAGTATATTAAATTAACAAAAGATCCTATGACATTGAATGAAACAGTTATTTTATTTTTGTGTTTATAATACCGTTCCCTTTACCGTATTTTCCAGTCTATAATCCGCAGGTCTTTTAAATCAATTTTACACCGGAATTTTTAATTAACAGTCAAAGCTATTTTTAAATGAGTTTATAACGCTTAAAAAATAGAGCATTATTTCAAAATTAAATTTTCTGGTGCAAAACAGATTTATGTGACCTGCGGATTTTCTATCCTGCACAGAGCTCCCAAATTTTTATAGTTTATTCTCAAGCATGTTTAGCCCCGCCTTCTTTTCGCACCAGAAATTTAGTAGATTATTTCTCTTTAATATGTGACAACGATTAAATAAGAAGAAAATCATTTTTCAAAATTTCTGGTATGAAAAAGAGGCTGGGCTAAAAATGCTCGTGAATAAATTATAAAAGTTGGGAACTCTGATACTGCAGTTAATGGATAATCCACGTTTTGGTTTAACATGCAAGAAATCGATAATCTACGCTTTATACTGTGCTTATCTTTCGTCACCAGTAATTTATATCAGCAGTTTTTGTGATGAAATAAGATTCTAAATTTTGTGAGTTTTTGTTCGCATTTCGTGGTGAAAATGTACTGTAAGGTGTGGGTCGCTCAAACCTTCATAAAAGAAAATATTCTTAAAAAATCACGGTTGATACTCCATCCGTTTCTTCAATATGCGCTTGTCATTTAATAGTTAATTGTAACTAAACAATTAAAGAATAATAAGAATAAATCAAATAATCGCGAAAGTTCCAAGTTATAATTACTTGTCCATAACATCGTACCAAACATTTTTAGTAATATTTTTCCCGCTAATTATTGAGGTAAAGACTACTTTACCTAAATAGTAGTATTAAAATTATTTTCATTCGGTAATAACTTGGTTCCTATAGATTTTTTAATATTTTCGCAAACTTCTTCTGAGTTCCAAAACGTAAAAAAATTCTTCTATTTTAAATGCTGATTAAATGTTATTTTTGAATACATAACTGATAAAAGTAACCTTACACAACTGAAAAATATAAAAATAAAAGGGTCTTAACCCCTAACAATATATTTCTTTAATTACAGGTTAATAACAATGGTACAATCGCTTTAAATTCGATATTGCAAGTGTATTCTTTCATTCAGTTCATAAACCTGTTCCAATATATAATTTAAATGAAGATGGAATACAAAAACAAATAAACAAATATTAATCTATCGCGCAATTTGACGAAATAAAAAATTTGGCAACAAAATTTAAAATTATAATAAGGATTTTTAAACTTTAGAACTTCTTCACACACCATTAAATAAATTATTGCACTTTCAGTTCGGTTTCGAAAGGACGAACGCTTGCTTTCTCAGGTACAAAAAACACGTGCTACTACTTTGAAGGATGAGGCAAGCAGTGTTGCCAAATTTCGAGATTTTTTTATTCAATTATCATCAATAATTTTTAGGAGTGATATTTCACATACCTGATACATAGATGCCAATATTTTAATTTATTCCGGAGTATTTTTATCGCTGTTTTTTTTTTTTTTTTTTTTTTTTTTTTTTTCCCTCATGACTTTATCTATAAAAAAAATTTCTTAATATATTACACAGGATTATATAAGACAAATTTCTTTAAAAAAATAAATAGTATGAAATAAAGGCGGGGCTAAAAATACTCCGAAATAAATTAAAATGTTGGCATCTATGCTAATAGATGATTAATCTTCGAAGTGATTAGGCAAACGTTTCAATTAAAGTTTAATGCTTTACATATGGCCTTTTCCTAGATAACTGAAAAAAAGGAAAAGTAATCTTCTCCAGAAAGAATAATAAAGACCCTTCAACCCCAAAGTCATACCGCCCCATCACTCTCCTTCCTTCCTTAGGTAAGATCTTTGCAAAAATCATTAAAAATCAAGTAATGATAATTCTGGAAAACTCTGTTGCTCAGCATGACTTCAGGAAGGGAAGGAGCACGATAACGGTAACACTAAGATTAAAAGCAATAAGATCTGATTTAATAACTAGATTTAAATATATATCCATAATTTCTTTCGATATCAAAGGGGCATTCGACTCTATGGGATGGGATCTCCTGGCATCCCTAATAAGCGACTCACCCCTACCAACCTATTTGAAAGGGATTCTCACAAATTACATCCATAATAGGTTTATAGGTGCGCAATTCTCTGATCAATTCAAGTGGTTTCAGGCTGTTAAAGGTTGTCCTCAGGGTCCCGGGTTAGGCCCTTTTCTTTAAGTAATAGTAGTTGACAAAATTATTTTGGACTGTCGAATAATGGACAACAGAATCGTAGCTTATGCTGACGACTTTTGTATTTAAACGGCGAGCAACACCAGGCAAGAGAATAAGAAGAAATCACTGTCATAATGCAAACTGCTCTTCCGAGCAGTCTTACTTGAGCACCAATAAAAAAAGGGGTAAACGAGTCACTTACGGTATTTTTTTTTTAGAGACGTTTCATTATTTTATATACATTTTCCGGTGGCTATTTCTAAAATAATAATAATAATAATAATAATAATCCAGTACTATAATTTAAACAATAGCAGAGGAGCCAAGTTCAAAGTTGCAAAAATTTTAATTTATTCATAGCTGCCAATATTTTAATTTATTCCGGAGTAATTTTAGCCCCGCCTCTAATTCGTACCACTTATTTTTTTAAAGTATTTTGTTTTATTTTATCGAAATTATGTATTGAAGAAAATTTTTCTAAAAAGAAAGTGGTACGGAATAAAGGCGGGGCTAAAAGTACTCCGGAATAAATTAAAATATTGGCAGCTATGTTTATTCTGCGAAATTTTTGCCCCGACTTTATTTCCATGCTCTTTTTTTTTTACAGTATCTTTTCTTTTTTCTTATTTTATCGTAGTTATATACTGGAGAAAATTATTCAAGAAATAAAATGGTACGAAATAACGTCAGGGCTATAAATGCCCCGGAATAAATTAAAATGTTGCTAACTCTGCAATTAAAAATGAATTGTTCGCTCTAAATTAAATTTATTCACTTCTACTTTCAGCCTAATAAGATCAAAAGATAAAAACATTCCTATAAATTTGGTACGAAACAGTAACACTCAAACAGGTTCTGGGATCTTAATTCCCATGGGGTCAAAAAATTGGAACCAGCCCAGCGCTTTTAGCGATACTTTAGACTCTCAGATCATACAAAAGTACATCAAATGATGCCTTATACGTAATCATAGCTCTCCCCCCCCCCATTACGCTCTTGTTACAAAAAGACTATCGTAAATTTGAAAAATAATCGTTCATACATCATGTATAACAATATTAAAATCTGCTACGATAATTTCTTACCAATTCGCACCTACAAATTTCGAAATTACTTTAATCTTACAAAATTATTTATTGAAGAATCCGCTCCTTCCCACCCTCTGGCCATATATACAGACAGTTCTAAGACCCCCGAGGGTGTCGCATGTGCCTTAGTCTCATTTTTTAATTCAGATTTAATTTATCAACGACCAATTAAGCTGCATCACTTAAATACAGTTTTTCAGGCAGAAATTTTTGTAATAATGGAAGCCATAGATTGGTTCTGTTCACTGAGCACCCAACCAAATTCTATACTAATTCTTTCAGACAGTTACTCAGCAATATCCCTCTTTAATCATACATTCCCGAAATTTGAAATAATCCTAAACTGCTGCAATAAACTGTTAAAAAATCCCCATAAACAAGTAAAAATCAGTGGACAAGGGCACACGTTGGCACCTTTGGAAACGAGTTAGCGGACCGTCTAGAGAGGGAAGCTACCTCGGCAGAGCGCACAACCGATCATCTTCATCTACCATTCCCAGAGCCTGATTAAGGGGGAAACACACATTATCTCCTCACCGGAATATTTTTACAGTTATTTTATACTACATGTCATAGAAATTCCACGCTTTGACGAGGAAATATTTTTTATAAAAAATGAACGGTGTAAAACAATCCAATTTACTCACCGTTATTAGACACTAGAATTCTTTTAAAATAATTTTTAATGAGACTTTTCTGTTTATTATAGGAGGAAAGTATTTGTTAAAAAATAACGGTGTGAGTATAAATAATGTGTGCTTCCCCCTTAATCAGGCTCTGACCATTCCCGGTCTCCTTACTTAAAGATATACAGAAAGATAAACTAATGTTGGATTAGAAGTCAGAATGGTCGTCCTCTACTAAAGGAAGAGGAACTTACGAATTCATTAAGAAGGTGGACACCTCTTATATCAGTGCAAATCAGATTATTGGATATTACATTACGGGACACGAATGTTTCCCAACCCTCCTACATAACATCCATAAAAAATCAAATGGTCTTTGCACATGTGGTAAAAGAGGCTCCCCGTACCATTACATAATGGAAAAATGTCCACTACTAACACCATTTTAAAATTAACAGAAAACTAAAAATACCTAAAAACTTATTTCAAATTGTTAATAACCCTAAAAACTACGCATCATTAAAAGATAATTAGAATACTCTAATTTCCCAATTCTTCAATATAAAATATAAATTCTAACTTCTCTGTGGACTTATCATATTCATTTAGTTCATGGTCTTGAATTTACTATTTTAACACAAACAAAATATCTCAAATGTGTTTAAAGAGATTATTGTACTTGTAAACAATATAAAGTTCAACAGACTGTGTCCTCGATCCTTCCTGAGGCCTCGACAGCCTGTCCCCACGAGGGAGTAGCTGGTTAGGAGATCCCTCGGGATCATTAGATGTTTCCACCAGGGTCACATTACTGTCATAAACTAAGTTGTTTGGCAGTGGCCAGTGGGTGCAATCAACCAGTCAATCAATTAATCAATCAATTAAAGTTTAGTAGCATATATTGAATAAAAAAGTCCCTAAATTTGACAAAACTGTAAGTAAGTCTGAAAGCAGAAGAAATCTCTAGGAAGGATGAGCAACTAATCAGCCAATAGGACTGCAGCATGCAACAAGACACAACACAGAAACAGGAGACAAGAAAAAAAAACACAAAATAGGAAAGAAAATAATGTATTATAATAATTATTATTATTTTACAAAATCATTTTTTATAAAATAATTTAATTTTAAAACTTGAGAATTAATTAATATATAACACTTAAATATATAGAAAACTACAAAGCAAATAATTAAAGAAAGAAAATTATTGAATAGAACTAAATAAGTTTTTCCAAGCTGTAGACAGCAAAGTGGAATTAGATTTTTCATTAACAATTTTATCACGATTCAAATAAACGATAAATGAAAAATCAGATTCCTCTTTGCTGTCCACAGATTAGAAAAACTTGTTGATTCCATTAATTTTTTTTTTTTTTTTTCCTAATTCAATTATTTAAATTTTTGCCTTGAAATTTTGTAGACATTTAAATTTTATAAATTATATATATTTCAGTATTAAAATATTTTGTAAATAATAATAAAATCTTTAAAATTGCCCCTTCACTCTTTTTTATTTATTTATTTATTAAGTTCTGTGTGTGTCTCTCTTGTCTTTTCTTTCTTGGTTGTGCCTACTTCTGATTGTCTGTTGCATGCGGCCGTACTATTGGTTGGTTGTGCTACTCCTCCCCTGTTGACTACTTTATCTCAAAACAGGCAATTCAAGCATTTATTCTATGGTGTATGGGGAAATTTTAAATATTTCTTGTGCACCAGTTCTTTAATTCTTATTTAAAACAAAGCTAATTTAAAATTTTCTTCGTAAACAAAGATGTGCTGTCGGGGAAAAAAAATCGCAGCGCTCGCTATAATTTCATTATTAATTGACGCAGAAAAATTTAATAGATAACATTCAACAGGAAATTAAATGCACTTTTTGAAAATGCTGTCGAATTTTGAATTAGGGGTTAACTACATATTAAAATGAGCGCTAACTTTGATATTTTCAATAGCAACACCCAGCTTTGACTTCATATTCTAATTTCTGAGAGTCTGGCAGTGCGGAAAAGTATACTGTTTGTATACTTTATCTTTAGTATGTATAGAGTTATAATCAAAAATGTGTTAGGGGGTTATCTGTAAATGTAGAAAAATAAAATTAAGATCCTATAAGAAACAGATAAATTTTAATGTTTTACACCGGAAAAGAATTATAAAAATTAAATAAAAAAAATTGACCTTTTTCCAATTTCTTAATTATCCTGAATTCAGTTTCTTAGATTTGTATATACTTCAGTACTTTTTTAAATAATTTTATGTCTATTTAAATGCATTGTACTTGCGATTTGTCCAGACTGTACTCTTTGAAAAAAGTGCAATATTTTTCAAGTAAAAGTGTCTATTATGGCTGCAGTGATCACCAATAAAGCTTGGATTTTCTTTCGTAGGTGTAACATAAAATATGAAATGAAATAATATAGATGTATATATATACAACAACGCATAAACTAAATCTTTTCGGATAAATTACTGTATGGGTTTATGAAGTAAATAATAAACAATTTTAATCGCACTTACCAGTTTTGTGTCAGTTGAACTCTTTGGAACTGTATGATTCGTTTTATAATTTCTATGAAAATATACATTCTTAATTAACCCTTTCGCGACTGCTGACGTAGATTCACGTCATTTGAAAATCTGTAACTTTCTTAATCTTAGTGTGCGTTTCTTTCGTAATTAGTGTTACTTATTTCTTAAGTGTGTACCCAGTGCAGGGATGGAACACGGGCGCAGAATTCATACCACTATCAATGTAAGAAAATTTTCTACTTCTTAAATCAACGATATTAAAGGTAGAGAAATTTCTTAAACGGATTCCGGTATGAATTCTGCGCCCGTGTTCCATCCCTGCCAGTGTTCATATTTTTGCAATAAAATATACTATTGATAGAAATATATTGATTAGAAAAAATATATTTATATTGTATATCCATTTGTAATATAATTGTCAATACAGAAAATTTGCTCCGAAATACTTTATTTTGAGAGAATAACACCTTTAGGCGGATCTCACTATCAAAATTACAAAATCCTGTGGTCGCAAAATGTGTTAAAATATATTTATAAAAGTAAAAGTATATTTAAAAAACATATAAAGTTAAAATATATTAAAATTTTAGACTAAAGTATCCTTAAAGTAATAATCCTCCCCCCTACAAAGTAAATAAATAAAATATAAAGAAATATATGAAGCAAATGATTAAGCCTTTAACTTAAGGAACAATTTTACAAGTCTGTCTTGCATTCCAATTCCATTCTTTTTTTATTTGCCAATTTTTACATTTACCAATTTTTCTATTTAAAACAGTAAACCCCGCCTATTTAGTTATTTTTTTCTTCTAGTGTTCGTTTAAAAGATTCAAAATTTATCACCAGTAATCGATGAAGTAAATACCACTTGTTCATATTTTTGTCAACATAAAATAAGGCGTTTAACACCAATACTCAATGTCACATTTACTTTTATTTTCTGTATTGTTTTGTTTTGAAGAACGATGAAGGCGGGGTTTGTCTTCTTTAGAAAACAGGAATTCTTGATGCTAAGAGTAATGTCTAAAAATCATTATTTTTGTTCCATTTCTTTCCTTTGACGTTGTTGTTATATAATTTGACCCGTAAATAAAAAATTAAACATATTTTGTTTAATTTTCCTTGTTATTTTTTAAGATTTGATTCGTTATCTCTTGCAAAACTTTAAAAGAGACGGCCCCCTAAATCACTCCAAAAGAAAGATTCATTTATATCTCGAAAACTAATAACTGGAATGAGCTGCAAATTTGCACACCCATATTTTTCAGCATTAGGATTCATTTTATGTAAAAATTAGTATAGGTCATAATTCATAATTTTTATGAATATGAATTTATTAATATTTTTCAAAATTAAAAATATTTTTCAGAATCAAAAGTAATGATGAATTATGTTTGGGTTTCTTCACTGTATCTTGTAAAAAAAGAATTATATAGATCAAGTTATTTTTTATGAAGATATTAATAAAAGTTTGAAATATGAACTTAACATTAGCACCTTCAAATTTTGAACGCTTATAACTCTGTGAATAAATGAGTAAAATATAGAACTAATATACTTTTTCGCGTTGTCGCGATCCCAGGAATTCAAATATAAAATAAAAATGGGGCATTACCATTGAAAAAATCAAAGTTGGTGCGCGTTTTAATATGCAGACGACCCCCTATTCAAATTTCCAGTTCATTTTCTGAAACTACTCACAATTCCCCGTCGAAAGATATTCTAACATTTTTCTACATCTATTAGCAACGAAGTTACGTCGAGTGCTGCGTATTTTTTTTTTCCCGACAGTACTTAAAAATATACTGCTGGCAGAAAAAATTATTTATTCACACGCTCTTTCAATCTATTCGTCCATCAAGTGACGCAAGCGCAAAAACAAATTAACGAAACACTATGTTATCCACATCACTGTCACAATACTAACTGCTCTTACGAGCAGTCTTACTTGAGCACCAATTATGGAAGACATGAAGGAGTAACTTAAGACAATTTTTTTTTTAGAGACGTTTTATTATTTTATATTCATTTTCCGGTGGCTTTTTTCTAAAAAAAAAAAAAATAATAAAATAATAATAATCCAGTACCAGAGCTGCCAATCTAATCCGGCAAATCGTTAGTACCGCCCATTTTTCTACACCACTTAATTTTTAGAGTATTTATTTTTTTAATTCATCGTAAATATATTTGAAGAGAATTACTCTAAAAATTAATTGGTGTAGAAAAATGGGCGGTACTAACAATTTGCCGGATTAGGTTGGCAGCTCTGCAGTACTATAATTTAAACAATTGCAGAGGAGCCAAGTTGAAAGTTGCTAAAATTTTCATTTATTCATAGCTGCCAATATTTTAATTTATTCCAGATTAATATTAGCCCCGCCTCTAATTCGTACAACTTATTTTTTTAAAGTATTTTGTTTTATTTTATCGAAATTATGTATTGAAGAAAATTTTTCTATAAAGAAAGTGGTACGGAATAAAGGCGGGGCTAAAAGTACTCCGGAATAAATTAAAATATTGGCAGCTATGTTTATTCTGCGAATTTTTAGCCACGCCTTTATTTCAATGCTTTTTTTTTTTTTTTTTTTTTTTTTTTTTTTTTAACAGTATCTTTTCTGTTTTCTTATTTTATCGTAGTTATATACTGGAGAAAATTATTCTAGAAATAAAATGGTACGAAATAACGTCAGGGCTATAAATGCCCCGGAATAAATTAAAATGTTGCTAAATCTGCAATTTAAAATGAATTGTTCGCTCTAAATTAAATTTATTCACTTCTACTTTCAGCCTAATAAGATCAAAAGATAAAAACATTCCTATAAATTTGGTACGAAACAGTAACACTCAAACAGGTTCTGGGATCTTAATTCCCATGGGGTCAAAAAATTGGAACCAGCCCAGCGCTTTTAGCGATACTTTAGACTCTCAGATCATACAAAAGTACTTCAAATGATGACTTATACGTAATCATAGCTCTCCCCCCATTACCCTCTTGTTACAAAAAGACTATCGTAAGTTTGAAAAATAATCGTTCATACATCATGTATAACAATATTAAAATCTGCTACGATAATTTCTTCTTACCAATTCCCACCTACAAATTTCGAAATTACTTTAATCTTACAAACTTATTTATTGAAGAATCCGCTCCTTCCCACCCTCTGGTTATATATACAGGCAGTTCTAAGACCCCCGAGGATACCTCATGTGCCTTAGTCTCATTTTTTAATTCAGATTTAATATACCAACGACCAATTAAGCTGCATCACTTAAATACAGTTTTTCAGGCAGAAATTTTTGTAATAATAGAAGCCACATATTGGTTCTGTTCACTGAGCACCCAACTAAATTCTGTACTAATTCTTTCAGACAGTTACTCAGCAATATCCCTCTTTAATCATACATTCCCCAAATTTGAAATAATCCTAAATTGCTACAATAAAATTTAAACAAGTAAAAATCAGTGGACAAGGGCACACGATGGCACCTTTCGAAACCAGTTAGCGGACCGTCTAGAGAGGGAAGCTACCTCATCAGAGCGCACAACCGATCATGTTCAGCTACCATTCCCGGTCTTCTTACTTAAAGATATATAGAAAGATAAACTAATGTTGGATTAGAAGTCAAAATGGTCGTCCTTTACTAAAGGAAGAGGAACTTACGAATTTGTTAAGAAGGTGGACACCTCTTATATCTGTGCAAATCAGATTATTGGATATTACATTGCGGGACACGGATGTTTTCCGACTCTCCTATATAACATCAGTAAAAAAAATCAAATGATCTTTGCACATGTGGTAAAAGAAGTTTCCCGTACCATTACATAATGGAAAAATGTCCACTACTAACACCATTTTAAAATTAACAGAAAACTAAAAATACATAAAAACTTATTTCAAATTGTTAATAACCCTAAAAACTACGCATCATTAAAAGATAATTAGAATACTCTAATTTCCCAATTCTTCAATATAAAATATAAATTCTAACTTCTCTGTAGACTTATCATATTCATTTAGTTCATGGTCTTGAATTTACTATTTTAACACAAACAAAATATCTCAAATGTGTTTAAAGAGATTATTATACTTGTAAACAATATAAAGTTCAACAGACTGGGTCCTCGATCATCCCTGAGGACTCGACAGCCTGTCCCCACGAGGGAGTAGCTGGCTAGGAGATCCCTCGGGATCATTAGATGTTTCCACCAGGGTCACATTACTGCCATAAACCCCGCTGTTTGGCAGTGGCCAGTGGGTGTAATCAATCAGTCAATAAATCATTCAATAAATGAATCAATTATAGTTTAGTGGCATATATCGAATAAAAAATTCCCTAAATTTGACAAACCTGTAAGTAAGTCTGTGAAAGCAAGAGAAATCTCAAGGAAGGATGAGCAACACAATCAGCCAATAGAACTGCAGCATGCAACAACCAATCAGGAAGGGACACAACACAGAAACAGGAGACAAGAAAAACAAACACAAAAAAGGAAAGGAAATAATTTATTATAATTATTATTATTATTTTACAAAATCATATTTTATAAAATAATTTAATTTTTCAACTTGAGAATTAATTAATATATAAAACTCAAATATATAGAAAGGTACAAAGCAAATAATTAAAAAAATAAAATTATTGAATAGAACTAAACAAGTTTTTCCAAGCTATAGACAGCAAAGTGGAATTAAATTTTTCATTAACAATTTTATCACGATTCAAATAAACAGTTAATGGAAAATTTGATTCCTCTTTGCTGTCCACAGATTGGAAAAACTTGTTAATTTCATTGAAAATTTTCTTTATTTTCTTAATTCAATTATTTAAATTTTTTGCCTTGTAATTTTGTAGACATTTAAATTTTATAAATTATATATATTTCAGTATTAAAATATTTTGTAAATAATAATAAAACCTTTAACATTTCCCCTTCACTCCTTTTTATATATTTATTTATTAAGTTATTTGTGTGTGTTTGTCTCTCTTGTCTTTTCTTTCTTGGTTGTGGCTACTTCTGATTGGTTGTTGCATGCGGCTGTTCTATAGGTTGGTCATGTTACTCCTCCCCTCTTGACTACGTTATCTCAAAACAGGCAATTCAAGCATTTATTCTATGGTGTGTAGAGCAATTTTAAATATTTCTTGTGCACCAGTTCTTTAATTCTTATTTACAATAACGCTAATTTAAAATTGTCTTTGAAAACAAACTTATTTCTTTACACTCTCTCTCAACCTAATCGTCCACATATAGTTACAGCGCAAAACAAAAACAATATTATTTATATCATTGTCATAACACTAATTGCTCTTACGAATAATGTTACTCGAACTCCTAAGAAGGGGCGACAGCTAGTGAATAACTGAAAGTATATTTTTTAAAGACGTTTCATTATTTTATATACTTTTTCCGGTAGCTTAATTCTAAAAAAATAAAAATAATCCAGTACTATAATTTAAACAAATGCAGTGGAGCCAAGTTCAAAGTTGCCAAAATTTAAATTTTTTCTGCGAATGTTTAGCCTTGCCTTTATTTCCATACTCTTTTTTACAGTATCTTTTTTTTTTTTTTCTTATTTTATCGTAGTTATGCATTGGAGAAAATTATACTAGAAATAAAATGGTACGAAATAACGTCAGGGCTATAAATGCTCCGGAATAAATTAAAATGTTGCCAACTCTGCAAATTAAAATGAAATTTCAGTAAACTTCATACCAAAATTTTTTAAGCGTATTAACACTTTCGCGACCACATGTTTTTGTCTTTTTGACGGTAAGGCCCGCCTGTTGGCGTTATTCTCCCATGTTACAACATTTCAGGACAAAATTTTCTGTATTTACATTTATATTAAAAATGGAAATACATTATAATTATACTCTTTCTAAGCAAAGTACAGTCGCACCTCTATTTAACGAAGTTGTTAAATCCAGCAAAAAAGTTCGCTATATGGAAAATACTTTAAATAGAGATTCATGCTTTATAATATACAAAAGCCAATTTCAAATTTATAAATACTAAATATCATGTAGAAAACATAGGTGCCAAGTCTACTGTTTTTAGCAGGTGACTTCAAAATGGAAAAAAATTGTATCTCAGGGTTCCCACGGCCACGCCTTTTTTCAAGGACTCTTCCACCAGAATAATCTTAAGATAGATTTATTCTTAAATGTACAGTGTACGTTTAATAAGAAATTTTTTTAAAATAATACTGGCAGGGATGGAACACGGGCGCAGAATTCATACCACTATCAATGTAAGAAAATTTTCTACCACTTAAATCAACGATATTATAGGCAGAGAAATTTCTTAAACAAATTCCGGTATGAATTCTGCGCCCGTGTTCCATCCCTGTACTGGTGGAAGAGTCCTTGAAAAATAATCGGGCCGTGAGAACCCTGCATCTGTTCTAGGCAATATTAATCGTCAAAAATATATGTAACATTTAAAAATACTGATGTCAATTCTGATTTAAAAGTTTAAAAACTTGGCAGCTCTGAAAAAAGTATGAAATTACCGTAATTTCTGGTAGATAACCCGCAGGTAAGATGTGTCATTTCTCCACCAGAAATTTTATTTAATAGAAAAATCTATACTTTTTCGATGGAAGAGTCTGTACATATATACATTTATTTATCAATTGAAATTTCTGGTGCAAAACTGGATTATATAACCTGCCGTGTATCTACCAGAAATTACGGTACACTCTTTTTAAATAGATCACATATTCTTTTGCTGTAATTTATTAATTAAAAAAAATAAAAAAATAAATAAAAAGAGAGGCGAATAAATAACAAATAAAGATAAAACAGCATTAAAGTCCAGAAAATGCATCTTGTTTTTAAGCACTTTTTTTTTTTTTTTTAATACTGTGTACATAAATTTATTTCCTTACAGACTCTTATGATATTACCGGCATTATATACAGCATCATTTATTAGGAATCAAATGTGTTCTTTATTGTAATTAGAGAAATAGTCCGTTAATTTCGCCTGTGTTGTTTGTTTGAAAAAGTGTTTATTTTCATAACAGGTCTCGCATCTTTGCAATACCTTGAAAAGTTCTTCTGGTGTGCTTTCTACAAGTTGTAGTCCACGTGGAATTTTTTCAAAAGGTTTTAACATTTCATCGTGTGATTTTTTTTTTTTTTTTTTTTTTTAATTTGAACGTTAAAAGTTCGTTAAATAGAGTATTCAATTCGCTATTTGGATGTTATTTAGTAAAGAATTTCTTAAAAGATTTATACTTCCAGTAAAAACTTCATAAAATGAAGAAATTTACAAAATAAAGGTTTGTTAAATAGAGGTCCTTCTGTATTTGTATCCTTAGTATATGTATTGTACAGTCAGAATTTCGCCGTAAATTGTCGTAGCGGCTGGTACCAAGCGATTTGTAATAACGTCTAGATTATAATTGTATAGTTGGATTTTGCTCACGGAGTCGTCTATATATTAAAACTCGCATCAACTTCATGTTTTTCAATGGTAACTCCTACTTTTTATAATTATTTGAATCAAACCATCACGGAAAATGGTATAGTTTATAGATTTTGCTTAATTTTTCATAGAGTTATAAGCTGTGAAAGTATGGGGATGCCAAAGAATGTGACAAACATTAATTCATATCGTCCCAAAAAATTATTATATTCAAATTCTGTTTTTTTTTTTTTTTTTTTTTTTTCTATGCATTAGAATGAAGTAACCCAAACATATTATATGCATTTTTTTCATTAAACAACATTTTTTGAATTATGAAAATAATTAATAAATTTATATAGGAAAAAATTATGAATTATGACCTATATTAATTATTGCACAAATGGAACGGGCATCATCAAAAACCTCGGTTTCCAAATTTACAGCTCGTTCCTAACATTATTTTTTGAGTTACAATGATATTTCTTTTTTTTATTGTTGTTAGGGGCTAAATATCTGTATATATTTTAACGAAAAACTGTTTTTAAAACTTAATTTATCTTTATATTATTCTTATTGTTTTCTAAGCAACATGTCGATGTTTATTATAGAAATTGGCTTATTTTTTATAAAATTATCGCAATGTAGTTTCCATATTCGCAAACTAGTTTCCATATTCGTATTTGACTCTACATGTGTCGCTGGTATGCATAAATCTTAATGGCATTTACTACATCGAATGCTGAAAACAAAACTTAAATGATTTAATAGCAAATATGTAAAATGATTTTGAATCCTGAAATGTTAAGTCTTTGTTTTAAATCTTACATAACTTTTCCTAGTTTCTCATGGCTAAAATTCTATTTTAAACCTGTTGTCCTTTTTTTTTTTTTTTTGTGCTTGAATATTGTAGGACTCGTACACCTCAAGTTAAATGTCATGATTTAGGAAACGCGGTAATGCGATGATATTGTTTGAAAGAGCAATAAGCCGTGAACGATTTTTTTTTCCTTACTTTTTTAAAATTATTATAATTAATATTTAATAATTTTTATAAGATACTTCAAAACAAATTTTCTGTTTTAATTTTGTTGTGACATTTTCCATTTTCGCATTCGTTTACTGTACCGTTTCGCATGACGAAACGTAATAAAATATTAAAATTTTACTAATACAGAATCAAATAGGGAAATTATTATTATTATTTTATTATTTTTTTCTTTATTATTATTATTATTATTAGTTTAAGAAATCTATGATTGAAACAAAGTGTAACATTATTTATTTTAGATTATTCTAATACAGCGCAAAATTGACATTTATTATCGAAAAATAATTTAAAACAGTGTAATATGTCTTATTACTTTTAGAGATATTGGTCTTACACATTTAAAATTAAGAATTCAAGTACAGTGGACGACTGTATAACGGGGGATATTCGTTCTGGGCAGTACGAAATCGTTTTATGTGGGACATACTTTATCAGACCAATTTATGCAAATTCAGTCTAATTCGGAAAAATTTTAGTAACACGCTTTTATTAGCTTCACCTGTATGTATGTTTGTATGTATGTTTGTATGAATGTTTGTATGAATGTATGTTTGTAACCGCTCTGGGAGCAAACAAAAAATTTATATTGTAAAAAAATACTTTCCCTACGTGAACGATGTGGCGTTGAGGTACAGCTCCGCGCTACGAACCTAAAGATCCAGCGTTCGATCCCCAGAGCTGCCAACCTAATCCGGCAAATCGTTAGTACCACCCCCTTTTCTACACCACTTAATATTTAAAGTATTTGTTTTCTTAATTCATCGCAAATTTATTTGAAGAGAATTACTCTAAAAATTAATTGGTGTAGAAAAAAGGACGGTACTAGCAAATTGCCGGATTAGGTTGGCAGCTCTGGGTCCCAGTCAGGGGAGATTTTTAAAAAATGGTTTTTGTTTAATTCTAAGTTATTTTAATTAAAGATTTAAATGTATGTAAATCTTATGGTGTGTCACTCACACGATTTTCTCTTACCCTGCACTTTAATGCTAAGATAGATATTTTGTACTTTTTAGTTCACATTTCTATAAAAGCGTGTTCTTTAATTTTTTTAAACTATAATATTATTTTATTTTATTTTGTTGTTTTTTATGGTTTTTTAAGTAAGGATTCGATGTTTACTATATACGTTTACCCATTTTTTGAAAAATAACGCATTGCAGGCGGGAAATTTTGATGGCATTCCAAAAGAATAATGAACCCCACCCTCTGACTTTTTCTGAAACAATACTTCACTTTGAAAAATGTTTCTTGTTGCCTTAATTTTAGTTTGTTTGACTCTTTATAGAACTCCAGAATATATGAACGAGTGAAATTCACCGTTTCGATTGTTGATGACAAAATTTCAGTTATTTAATCATGAATTTGTTAAATAATTTAATGTTTTAGAGAAATGTATAAAGGTGTGACCTGATACTCAAAATAGGAATGATTTTGAACTGTACTTCCTTTTAATTGAATATTAACAATTTCGCGACATCATGCTTTCGTCTTTTTGACGTAAGGTCCGCCTGTAGGCGTTATTCTCCCCAGTTACAAAATTTCAGACCAAAATTTTCTGTATTCATATTTATATTACAAATAGATATCCATTATTATTATATTCTTTCTAAGCAAAGTATTTCTATCCGTAGTATATTTCATTGAAAAAAATATGAATATTGGGAATATACTTAAGAAATAAACGACATACATATGGCAAAAGAAACGCCCACTGGCGGAGTTATAGATTTCAAATGACGTGAACTTACGTCAGCGGTCGCGAAAGTGTTAAATATTCTTTCTCATATTTTAGTTTAAATCTTGTTATCTATATTTTTGTAGATTGTAGATTCGTACGCCTAAAATTAAATGTAAAACTTCATAGTAACACTTTCATGCGGGGAGTACTGTATAAATTTAAAATATACCCAACAGAATTGGTAATCTTTTTTTCCTTAAATATTAAACTTTTTTTTTTTTTTTTTTTTTTTTTTACAGCTGTTATTATAATGAATAATATGACGAATACTGATCAGCATGATCAACTCCTTTCATATATTCACTGCCCATCTGCGCAGCACTAGTGCGACGTAAAACCCAACCAACCAACCAACAACCTTTCATCTATTCGTTGTATTTTACTACGCACTCAGGTTTATAAATCTTTTGTCCAGTTTTTTTATTTAGTTTATTAGTCTCCACAATGTCAAAATTATGTATAGTTGATATCATTCGAACATCGCGTTTATCTTTCCACTTTAAAGTAAGTACATCATCTTTCCGCCTAAAAATCAGATTCGCCCCTTTTTGATTTTACATTCTCTAGTTCTTTTAGAAATCCTCTATTTCATTTTATTGTACCGAAAATTCGAATTTTATTTTTCAAATGATTTCAGCTATTGCAACATTATTATAATAATTATCCATGTAGACATGGTGTCAAACGTTTTCATTTTTATTTAAAACAAGGGAAATTGTGTCTTCCAATCTTTCACCTTTTCCACAAAAAATTTAAAAGTTGCAGATATAGCCACTTCTTGCTTCACACAACTCTCTAACTAGTATTTCATATTTTGTTATTTTTCTTGGATTATAAACACGAAAGGACAGTCTTCCGCGATAAGGTACCATGCATTCATCCAAAGATAATTTCCGTTCAGGTTTGTACACTGCGTTCAACTTATCTAAAAAATAATTGATTATGGGTTCAATTTTGCATAATCTGCTTGGATTTGACTATATTTCTACATTGTTGGAAAAATGCAAAAATCGCAAAACTTGCAGAAATCTGTGACATTATGATAATTCTTGACGTAATTCTTGACATTACTTCTGAAAAATAAGGCTTTGCAGTTGAAGGACGTGTTGACCAATAAACGTATTGACGTTTTCTAGACTTGCCCCATCAAAATGTTTAACAGTAGAATTTTTTTCATCTTCAATACTGAAACATTTGTCCATTTTTTTTTTTTTTTTTTTTTTTTTTTTTGAGATTTATATCTGTGGTGCATCTGATCATATTATCTGTTTCTGTCACGAGGATTTCCATAAAGTCCTCACCAATAAGTAGTCTAGCGGTTTCATGTATATATCTTGGGTCATTTGGAAATACCTTTACACCTGGCTTGCCAATAAACGTCACTAAGTTTCTTTTATGATCTTGTTTTTTCCATTTACTACTCGGTTCCTCCTCAATAGAACTACATTCACTGTCAGATATTATGTGAATTTTTTTTCTTCTTTTATTTTGCATTAATACGTCACTGTACATACCACTATCACTCTTCGTGTAACTCTCATCAGATTCATCCTCGTCCTGGGAAGTTTAATCGGCATACACTTCACTTTCCATCCATAACCGCGGTAAAAAATTTTAAATGTTTAAATATTAAATTATAACTGCATTAAAATACAAGCGCAAAATAATAATGACGATAAACTTGGAACAAACAATAATTTCAATTAATAAAATAAAACTGCATAATAATTCTAGTGTTAATATATAATTTCGATTATTGTTTTTTATATGACGTGAAATCACGTCAGCAGTAACAGAATCTGAAATGACGTGAATTTACGTCAGCGGCAACTACCTACAGAAGTTGAAATGACGTGAATTCACGTCAGCGGTCGCGAATGTGCTACACTGTAAAAAAATAACTATTACCAGCTGCAATCTGTGATTTATTTTATCCAATCACAGATAATTTCTTGCAAAAAATTCTCTGTGATTGGATAAAATAAATCAGAGATTGCAGTTGGTAATAGATTTTTTTTTTTTTTTTTTTACAGTGCAACAGAAAAATCGATACGCTTGTGAATTAACAGTTCGAAAAAATAAAACTTTATCTATCAAATAAGAATTCTGGTGTAAAACTGACTTACATATTGTTTATATCCTGCAGATTATATGCCGGAAATTTTTGTGAATTTTTTGTGACATTTCTTGTGAATTTGGAAACAATAGTTTTTTCCATAGTTGCAACTATTACGCTTTCAGCAGAATTGCCAAATTTAAGTACTTTTTTATTCAATAATCACCAATATTTTTCAGGAGTGATATTTGATATACATAATAGACGATTAATATGATTAGGAAATCGTTGCAATTAAAATTCAATAGTAGATATTGAGTAAAAAGTCCTTAAATTTGGCAACACTAGATTTCTGGCTACCGAAAAATTTAAACAGAAGCTTTTATTTTATTTAATCAGTGAAAACTGTTCCATAAATATATATATTAAAAAAAAGTCTGTTAAAGTTTTCCGGTAGCCAAAAAGCACAAAATTTGACAACTATGTTTTTGCCATAGCCTCCTAAACTAGATGCCTGCCGCGTTGCTCGGACACTTGGTAGACAGCGCAACCTGGTACAGATTGCGCGACTCTTTTATTCAACAGCCACCAGAAAAATTTTTAAGTGAGATTTGATATACATAAAAGGCGAATAGAATCAAAGAAACGTCGATTATATACATCATACATCACTTCTTAAAAATATTGGTGATAGTTGAATAAAAAAGTCACTCAATCTGTACCAGGTGTTGCTGTCTACCGCTTCAACTGTTGCCAAGTTTCCGAGCAACGCGACAGGCATCTAGTTTAGGAGGCTATAGTTTTGCCCAAAGCCTGTACTTTATTTTTGTTTGTTTGCATATATGTGAACTTGCGCGTCTTAAATTTCAATAAAAATGTTAAAAATTTACGTTTTACATTTTTCTTTTTATGTTGAATACAGAGTACTACAATTCATTTGTATTAAAAACTGAGTGTTTTGAAATTAAATTTGTTTTTTTAATAAAGATAAAATAGGACATTTTAATATTTACATGACAATATGCAAATATTTGTCTTCAACCTTTTTCAAGTCTTAAACATTTTCTTGTTTCTAGAACACTTCTTGCGATTAAATTAAATGTAAATTTCTCTTGAGGTAAGTAATAAGGTATAGCATAATCAGTTAAATTTTAATACCTATACTGTCGTTGATGAGAAATAACTGAGGGTATCATTAGATGTTCCCTTAAACAAGTTTTGAAAATACATCTCATTAAATTAATTGGCTCTACATTATTGGTAAATAATTAGCAAATTATTAAATGAAGTGTTTACTTTATTATAATACCTAATTATTCTTTAATATACCTAAAATGAGATGAATTTGCTAAAATATCTTTAACAGCTATATTAAGCAATTTATTAATATAGATGATATTGCAATTAATTGTTTTATCAAATACGACAGAAAATTAAAGACGATCAAGTTTTATTAGAGAGCATATGTTTACAGATACGTTTTGTCAAAATTATGCGTTATATATATATATATATATATATATATATATATATATATATATCTTAATGTAATATACATACATATATTTCATATAAGACATTTGTCTATTTTTGAACAAAATTAGACCATTTACGTTATTATTTTTATACATACCTGATTAAAAGAATTTCAGATACTGGATGGCATATGGTAGATCATAATTCTACTTTTAAAAATCATAACAGTAAAACTTTCAAATTTATGTATCACTATTTTCGAATAAAGAGATTTGTTTCATTTAAAAACTAAAATTCTTAAATTAAAATAAAACACATATAACTTTTCTTAAATAGGAATGTTATATAAATGAGAAAGATGGCGTGTAGGAAAGTGGCGTTAAATGTTTTACCCTAAAAAAAAAAAAAAAAAAAAAAAAAAAAAAAAAAAAAAAAATGAATAAATAAATATAATATTAAAAACGTTTTAATCCAAGATTTATGACAGATAAAAGAATAGTTTTCAACTTTCCCGTTTTGAAAGAAGACTTAGTACTGGATTTAAAAAAAAATATTTTAATTTTAATCAATAATCAAAATTATGTATGCCGCATATCTTTTTGAAAATAGTGGTGACAAATAGTTAAAAAAAAATTTGAAAGGTAGACAGATATGGTTAAATGCCTTATTGCATAAAACTCTACAATGGAATTTGCAGCGAAGCTTAAGAAAAATTAAATATCCATTACAGAAATATGAAATTTCTCTACAGTGTACATTTTACCGAAAAGATCAACCAAGACTAAAAATCCAGATTTATTTTATTTATTTATTACTTTTAATTGCATAATTCATTTAAATTAGAAGCAGCGTTACAACAATCAGTGGCTTCTTTTTGAGTGGAGATATTTGATACATAATAGCAGCCAATTATTCTTCGATGTTAAATTCGATGTTAAGCAAATTTTACAATTAAAAATTACTGGTATATATAATGAATAAAAATGAACCTAAATTTAGCAACACTGATTACAACATATTTTTTGGAATGATTTATTAATTTATTAGAGAAATATTGCTAAGAAATTATTGATGCCAGATATGCTAAGCAAATATCTACAAATATACAATTTCTAATCTATTTTCGATTTAAAAATAAATATATTCAGAAACAAAAGAGTAATAGCACGCTATATTTATAAAATGATGCTTCAAGGTAAATCCAAAAGTAAAAAAAAAATTATAATTTTTCTTCAGTAACAGACTTTAAATACCTCTATGTTTTTTAGATGGAAAATGTGGAATATGGCATTATCGCTATTATTTCTAAATACATATATATATATTAGAAAAGTTACTTTAATTCCCATAGCAGAGTACTATGCTTAACACAATATTTGTAGAAGTTTATTGCTAGACCACGAATATGTCTATATTTAGATTTGATACGAAAAAATTAAAAATGTATTTCTTTCTTTCTTTTTTTTTTTTAATTATATAATCAATGTTTCTAATTTATTCGAGAGCATTGTTAGTACCCGCCTTTTTTCCACACCACATTTTTAAGAGTAATTTTCTTGTTATTAAGTTTTAATTACTGGTTAAAGAAAAATATTTAAAAAAAACTGTGGTGTGAAAAAAGGCGAGCAGTAATAATACCAGGAAGAAATGAGAAATATTAGCTTATCTGCAATATTAATACACGATAGAAGAGTTACACATAGTTGGAACAAATCTTTCAAAAAACTAACTGTAATTTCCGGTGTATAAGCCGCGGATGAGATAAGTAAATTTCGAACAAGAAATATTTTTTGATAGATATACGTTTTACTTGTTCGAGCTGTTTCTTAGAAATAGTGTCGATTTATCTGTAAAATAACAATTCTGGTGTAGAAATGACGTATCTTAAATGAGGATTATACGCCAGAATTATAGTAATTTACTCTGGAACATTTTTTACCCACCTTTATTTCGCACCTCATTATACATAACTGCCAACATTCTAATTAATATTCTGTAGTCCTCTAGTCCCCTCCTTTTTTTTTTTTTTTTTTTTTTTTTTTTCACACTAGTCGTTTTTAAAAATATTTTTCTTCTTATTTAATCGTAATTACATTTGGAGAAAATTACCCTTAAAATTACGTAGTGTGGAAACAGGGAAGATTCTAACGACAATACGGTACATTAATTAGAACGGTGGCAAGTCTGCTTTGTTTACAGGATGATTTTCTCCAATAAGTAATTATGATAAATTAAGAACAAATACTCTAAAAAAAGTTGTATGAAATAAAGGAGGGGCTAATAATGCTCCGGAATAAATTAACACTTTCGTGAGCGCCTGCTTTTGCCTTTTTGACAGTAAGTTCCACCTGTTGGCGTTATTCATCCAACTTATAATATTTCAGAACAAAATTTTCTGTATTCACATTTTTATTACAAATGAATATGCATTCTAATTATATTATTTGTAATCAAAGTATTTGTATCTATAGTATGTTTTATTTAAAAAATATGAATATTGGGTATATACTTAAGAAATAAATAACATACAAATTGTAAAAGAAACGCCCACTGGAGGAGTTACAGAATTTTAAATGACGTGAATCTACGTCAGCGGTCGCGAAAATGTTAAAATGTTAGCAGGTCTGTATAAGTAGAAAATATATCAAATTTAGTAATTGCATGCAGCAGACTCCTATACAACACGGGGTCAGGATTTCTAGATGAAAACTATGATTTTATTTTTAACACCACTTATTTATTAGCAAAGTAAGCGCTTTATAAATAGAACCAAACCATGCGTAATTGAACTATAGGTTGATACATACTTGCCAACAATCTCATGGTCATACTTGCCAACCAACTGGTTATGAGCCGTACAATGTTTAGTACTCGCCTTTTTTTACAGACCAATAAATTTTTACAGTAATTTTAGTTTTATTTAATCGTAACAACATTTGGAGAGAATAACTCTAAAAATATACTGGTGTGAGAAAAGGGGCATTTTTGCAGGGGGCGTTAACATTTGTACGGTTATTAATGAGATGGTTGGCAAGTATGCATAATGAACCGTATAATTTTAGTACTCGCCTTTTTTTCACACTAGTCATTTTTTAGAGTAAATTTATTCTTTTTTAATCGCAACAACATTTGAAGAAAATTACTCTAAAAATAAAACGGTGTGAAAAAAGGAGCGTTTTTTCAAGGGGTGTTAACAATTGGACGGTTATTAATTAGATGGTTGGAAAGTATGGTTGATACTCTGATAATTTAGGGGTATTAAAAAATAAAATTTTTAAATTTATCTCGCAAATCTGCCCCTGTGTTGTACGGAAGCATACTTGCCATCCTAATTAATATTCCGTAGTGTTGTTAGTTCCGCCCTTTTTCTCACACCACTAAATTTTTAAAGCAATATTCTCCCATAGTCTCCTAAACTAGATACCTGTCGCGTTGCTCGTAAACTTGGCAACAGTTCAAGCGGTAGACAGTGCCACCTGGTACAGATTGAGCGACTTTTTTATTCAACAGCCACCAATAGTTTTTAAAAGTGATATATGATATATATAATCGACGTTTTTTCGAATCTATTCGTCTTTTTTGTATATCAAATCTCACTTCTAAAAATTATTGGTCGCTGTTTAATAAAAAAGTCGCGCAATCTATACCAGGTCACCAATAATTTTAAGAAGTGATATATATAATCGACGTTTCCTCGATTCTATTCGCCATTTTTGTATATCATATCCCACTTTTAAAAATTTTTGGTGGGTGTTGAAGAAAAAAGTCGCGCAATCTGTACCAGGTGGCGCTGTATACAGTCAACTTTCCGAGCCACGCGGAAGGCATCTAGTTTAAGAGGCTATGCAGGACTGTTTTTTTTTTCTTTTTTTCAATAATTACCTATTATTTTTATTGTAACGTTTGACTAATCACTTCGAAGATTGACAGTCTATTATGGATATCAGATATCGCTACTCAAAACTGTTGGCGATTATTGAATAACAAATGCGCCAGATCTGGCAACACTGTCACACACTCATCAAAGTTTGGGCTTTATCCTAACGTTTCATCTTGGAAACAGCATAGATTTTAAAATTATTGGTGCGAGTTAAATAAAAAGTGTGCAATCTGTAATAGGTGGCGCTGTCTATAGCGACTACTAACGGGTTAAAAATATACCCACTGTTCATATTTGTACAATATATATACTACAGATACAAATATTTTGATTAGAAAGAGTATAATTATAATATATATTCCATGCGGTCGCGAAAGTGTTAATCCCCCGTAGTGTTGTTAGTTCCGCCCTTTTTCCCCACCAGTAAATTTGTAGAGTAATACAGCTGTCAATATTTTAATTTATTCCGGAGTATTTTTAGCCCCGTGTTTATTTCATACCACTTATTTTTTAAAAGTGATTTTTTCTTATTTTATCGAAGTTATATATTGGAGAAAAATTTTCTATAAATAAAGTGGTGCGGGCTAGAAGTACTCCGGAATAAATTAAAATGTTGACATCTATGAAACAAGCTAACAGTGACTGACACAAAAGAAAATCTGCCATCTTAACTGACACACCCGAAAAAAAATCATTGGAAAAATATTTTGAAGAGATAATTAAAATATAACACAAACATAAAGAGAAAGGAAAAGTTAAAGGAAGAAATTAAAAGTAAACGAATGGGTGAAAATATAAAGAAAATTATTTTGACTCCAGATCAGAGATCATAATCTCCGCCTTTTTTTTTTTTTTTTTTTTTTTCAGAATACTTTGAGAAATAAGAAATTTATGTTTTTTTTGCTACCACTATTTTTATAGAATAACTTCTATAATGTTTAATCACGACATAGTACTTTAAAAATACAACATAAATTTCGCTAATAATGGCAAATGAGGCGAAAATTTTTTATACTTGAAAGTGTCCTGCAAAAAAAAGGCGGATACTACGAACCCTTGCTCTAGATACAGACAGAGTTACCAGATTTGGCGAATTTTTTTATTCAATAATCACCAATAATTTTTAATTGCAACATTTGCCTAATCACTTCGAAGCTTATCTATTATGTATATAAAACATCACTTCTCAAAATTATTGGTGATTATTGAATAAAAAATCCGCCAGATCTGGCAACACTGGATACATTCTGGCAAATTCTAAATTATAGGAGTGGTTTTACTTAACTTCTGGAGATGCCTGCTGCCTCTCTGAAGCACAAGAATGGGCAAAATGCTTAATTTGCAAAATATGGACACACGTTAAGTGTGTGAGTGGGAACAATATATCATTTGTTTGTATTAACTGCATTTCTGACTAAGGCTGACTTTTATGTTGATTAGTTATTTAATTTTCTTTTTTTTTCTATAATTCATTTGATGTAATTCCTTGTTATTATACCATGTAGGTATAGTTTTATATTGGTTACTAACTGTCTTTTTTTATTAAGTTAATAAATGATTAATAATAAAAATAAATTGAAATACTGTCATTTTTATTGCTAGCATTTACCGCATAGCTGTTACAATTTGCCTACAATCCGAGGCAAATTGTAGTAGGCAAAAAATTTTGAAAAAAGGTTTTTTTGGGCAAAAAGTAAGAAAATTAATGAATGTTTCTTTTATGAATATTATAGATGAACATGTAATTCATGCAAAACAGCAAATATAAACAAGAAAACGTTAATACCTTAAAAGTATGTTTAGTTCTCTAAAAAGTGTTACAACTAGCCCCTAGCTCCCCTACATGGTAGTGCATGCCTGCTAACATTCCAATTAATATTCCAAGGGTCACACTCTCCGCCCTTTTTCCAGGACACTTTTAGGAACAAAAAAATTTTCGCCCCTTGTGCCACCACAAATTTAATGCAAAAATCTTTAAAGCACTTTTATAGTAATACGTTCTCGTTAAATAGGATAAAAATTATTGTATAAAAATTATGGTACCAATAAAGGAGAATATGTTTCATCTCGTAGAGTTTCCTGAAAAAAAAAAGGCGGAGAGTATGACCCCTGATATTCCGTAGTGTTGTTGGAACTGCCCCTTTTTCCCCACCACTTAATTTTTAGAGTAATATTTCCATATTTAATTACGATTAAATAAGACAAAAAAAAAAAAAAAAAAAAAAAAAAAGACTGCAGTGTGGAAAAAATATTCTTAATTTAACAAGGTTTATTCTTGTTTATTAAAGGCAAAAGTAATTGTTAAAAAATAGTGATGAAGTGTGCTTTTGTCCTGGGTCCTATTGTGACAAAAGAACTAAAAGATGTTCTTTTGTAATATTTACAATTTCTTTTTTCTTATCTTCTCTATAAATTATACTGCATAGTGCTAATCACCTACAGCTGTTCAATTACTTTTTCTCATTTGTAATTAATTCAAGATTTGCATTCTTCGCCTTTTTTTAAGGCCCATTCAAGGCCGAAAAATTCCAGACTTTTCTCGCACCAGTATTTCTATGGAGAAATTTTCATGGTATTTAATGTATCATGACTAAGAAGGATAGAGATTTTTCAATAAAAATTGTCGTAATAAGAAAGATGGATATTTCTCATCCTCGAATCAGCCTTGAAAAAGCGGAGAATGCGATCACTGTCATTTTTCCATGCATTGTAGTGACAAAAAATTGCGAAGACTTACTTAATATCATTGACAGTAGAAAGAAATGTTGCTATTTTCATTCTGATTCTTTTCGATGACATTCTTCTGACTACACGATCACTTAACCATAGCCTCCTAAACTAAATACCTTCCGCGTGGCTCGGAAACTTAGCGGTAGACAGCGCCACCTGGTACAGATTGCGCGATTTTTTTATCCAACAGCCACCAAAAATTTTTAAAAGTGGGACTAGATACACATAAAATGCAAATAAAAATCAAAGAAACGTTGATTTTATAGATAATATATCACTTCTAAAAATTATTGGTGACAGTTGAATAAAAATTACGCAATCTGTACGAGGTGGTGCTGTCTACCGCTTTAACTGTTGCCAATTTTTTTATCCACGCGGAAGGCATCTAGTTTAGAAGGCTATGATTTAACCCATTCGAGATGGATTACACACTGTGCGTGTGTGTGTAATACATTTACATATATCTCCACCTACAGGCGTTTCATTTGCATATTGTTTGCTCGTTTATTCTGTGAAATATGGCCAGAATTGGGTCGTATACATATGAATACTTCGACTAGAAACGGTATAACTATTATATACATCCATTTTTAATGATAACATGAATACAAAAAATACATTTGCTTTGTAATGCAACATTTTGGAGTAACGCTTCAAGGTGGAGTTTCTGTTCAAAAGAGTAATGCATGAGTCTCGAATGTGTTATAAAAGACAGTTTTTAAAAATCGAAAAGTTTTTTCCGATAAATAACTATTATTTCACATATAGTAAGTTTTACGTCAAATTTATTTACCTATATTACCGTACATAAAATTTGTTAACAAATTTATAACAAATTTAATTATGTATAGTTTTCTGTAAAAGTTTTCTGTAATTATAAAAATGTATCCTTTTACATATAAATAACTGAAAATTCAATCACTTGCAATATATTAATCAAACATATCATTCCATAATATTTTTATCAAAAAATATATCAAAATATTTTTATGAGTAAATCCATTCATTATCAAATATAATAAGTGGTAATTATGCATTGTTATGAAGTAAACACTTCATTTAATTATTTGTAAATTGCTTACTAAAATACGAGAACCAATTAATTTAATAATTTGAGTTTTAGAAACATGTTTATTGGAAAATTTTAGTGACACTCTCACTTATATTTCATGAAACATCATTAAATATTCAAATGTGTGGAACATTTTGTGCAGCATTGTTATCAAAATCATTTTAACAATTCAGATAATTTTAGCTCTTTATACTAATTAATCTATTAGAATTTCTAATTAAAGTTAACGAATTACAAAAGATTATTATTTCATAGAATAAAGTAAAAATAACTTAACCTCAATTTACTTTTATTTAAAAATTTCCTAAACATTTGTAGGGAATTAAAAGGTATATATCATGGAATTTAAAGCAAATAGTACAAAATTTTATGAGTAAAAAGGCTGCTATCACAAAATCAAAAGCAGGAAACAAAATAAATAATTAGATTCTATCGAGCAGATTTTACCCTTTGCTAACATTTTTACCTGCAAATACCGCCTTTGAATCTTGAAGATTCTCTTACTTCAACCTGTTCTGGCCGGAGCCAGAACCCTGGCCCCAGCGTTAATCAAATGATGACTTTAGCTGTACACAGTGTTGCCAGATTGGAGACTTTTTTTACTCACTAAATATTAATTGTGACAGTTGCTTAATTTTGCACTTCGAAGATAAATCATCTATTACGTGCATCAAATATCACTTCTCAAATTTATTAGTGACTATTGAATAAAAAATGTCCCCAGTCTGGCAACACTGGCTGTACAGGTAAGTTTATGAAAGTTATTGGTATCGTTTGAATGTTGACCGAAATAAAAAGCCTTTAGCGCTGTCCTCGCTGCGAGGACGCAAAATTTAAGATCCAGCTGCAGAAATTCATCCCGGAAATTTTTTAGCAAGAATATACGTTTATAACATATCAGAAAAGGCCGGGTTTTTTAACCTTAAATTTTAAAATTTCTTTTAGTTTAATTTAGTTCATGATTTCCGGTGGCTGCATAATTTAAATGATCCGAATTGTCTTGCGCCGCAAAGGGTTAACAGGTTAACCGATGTGTGAATTTAGAAGAAAATCATACTCAGACTGGAGTATTTTAGTGAAATAAAACTTCAGGGATGGTAAAAGTAGCGCAGATTTCACACTAATATTTTAATATATCTAATAACGGGGTCGTAGCTATCTCAATTTTTTTACGTGTGTTTTATTTATTACCATCTCTAATTTATAAGAATTAAAGTTTTTTTTTTTTTTTTTTTTTTTTTTTTTAATAAGATTTTAATGCTATAAAAAATGCTATATATTTAATGCAATTTATAAAATATTGTTCTGAAACACTGGTGACAACATAATAAAATGTGGGTAAAAATATATGACCGCTACGAACCCTGCTATAATTAATAATAATTTTGTATTATTTGATAATGTGAAAATTATTACTTGTAAATAATGGCGTCAAGTCAATCCACTAAACGAAAATTTTCATTTCCTGATGTGAAAACGTTAAAATTCTGGTATGTTTTTTTTTAACATGAAACAGAAAATTTAATGACTTATTTTTGTAAAAATCATATAGTGGGAACAAAACAAACCTGTAACTTCCTTTATACTAGATGGCGACAAGCCAAATTTCCAAATTTTCCCCCTGATTCTACCACCAGTATTTTTCTTTTAAAATATTTATAATAAGTTTGCCCGATTGATTAAATGTAAAATTATTATATAAATATATTGGTTGAAGAATCAGGGAAAAAAGGCGAGTCTATCGCCACCCTAATATACATTTTTATAAAGTAGTGATGAGGAACAAACTAAATGAAATTATAAATAGAATTGCATCCTCAGATTCTAATGAGGATACTGCTAAATGCAGATATAATGATTATGATGTAGGTACTATTGATGGTGTTTTATGAGAACTGGTTGTTGAAAAAGTAAAAAATGTTAATATCGAAGTGAAATTTAATTTAAGGAATGGAATACATTTTAAAGACGGCAAAAATTATTTTCTTATACTCAGGGATGAAACATGGGCGCGGAATTCATACCGGTATTTGTTTAAGAAATTTCTCTATCTATAATATCGTTAATTTAAGAAGTAGAAAATTTTCTTACATGTATGAGTTCTGCGCGCGTGTTCCATCCCTGTGTACTGAATTAGCCGTTTTGCGTTTTGAATTTACTCCATCTGAATCAATTTAAAAGTAAATTAATATATATATATATATATACACCATTTGTTATCCTAACTACCGTAATTTCCGGTGTATAATCTGCAGGTAAGATACGTCATTTCTCCACCAGAAATTTTATTGAATAGAAAAATCGATACACTTTCGAAGAAACAGCTTGAACAAATAAAACTTTATCTATCAAATGAAATTTCTCGTGCGAAACTGACTTATATCACCTGCGGATTATACGCCTGAAATTACGTACAATAATTTAAAGAAACGTTAAACAAACATTTCTCTAGGAGTTTCTCACACTCGTTTGTTAAATATTGAAATTTTAGGTTCATTCTTTTTCCTGGAGTATTTTGACGCTGAAAGCTGAAATATGCGAAGTGCCGGGTTCGATCCCAAGTCGTTTTCATCGACCTAGCCGTTCAGAATTTTCCATGGTTTTCTCCGAAAATTGCGTAAATACGGGCTAAGACTCTTTAGAAGGACCTCCATGGAGGGCATTCCACCTATAAGCCTAGGAACCTAGTGTAGTCAGTCGGCCTTAAACTGTACAAGCAACAATTAATTCTGGAGTATTTTGAATAATTTGTTTTCGCTTTAGACAATTCATCTGTCTCTAATATTTTTAGTTTCACAGATATGCCAACATTTCTAATTTATTCCGAAACAATGTTAGCCTTGCCTTCCCCCCCCCCCTCCACATACTTTGAAGAGTAATTTATTTTCGTTTAATCGTGATAGGATATTGGAGAAAATTACTCTAGAGATACCTAACAATACTGCGAATATTAATTATAGTGTAACCACGTTTCCTACGCCAAGCAGTTACGACGAGTCCAAAAGCTTGGACGGTGCTAAACTGACTGATAGATTGGGTCTTATTAAACATCCAATCATTCGGTGTTCCTTTATCGCTTATTTTCTCTCAACGACAAACGTTATCACCCCTATATTAACATTGTACTCGTTGTGTCCGCACTTGCAGAGATGCTCCCATGGTCTTAGAAAATGTGGTTAAAGAACAGAGTGTTGACAGATATGGTGGTAGGGGATCTCAATCTTGTGTTACTGGAACTACTTTCTGCTATAGCTGCCAACATCCTAATTAACCCTTATCGCTCGTATGTCCCTTCTGTGGGGACATTAAAAAATCGAGCAACGCCTTAAGGTGTTCCTCTGCAAGTGAAATGTTATTTTTCGAAAACGTGTAACTATAGGCTAACATTCGGCTACCGGAAAATTTTAACAGTAAGATTTATTTTATTTAATGAAGTAAAATAAAACAAATTATTGCAATTTTTCGGTAGATAAAAGGTAGTAAGTTGGAAACTATACATGTGACGTTTCAAAGGAACGCCAAAAGGCGTGTCTTACGGAAAATATGCCGAGCGCAAAGGGTTAATATTCCATAGTATTGTTAGTACCTGCCTTTTTTTTTTTTTTTTTTTTTTTTTTTTTTTTTCAACACCAGTCTTTTTGCAGAGTATTTTTCTTCTTATTTCATTATAATTTCATTTGGAAAGAATTAATCTAAATTTTAAATGGTATGGAAAAAAAGGTTGGCAGCTATGCCTTATGGCAATGAATTATGCTAAAATATACTTCATATTTAATTTAAAGAACAGATATCAAGTTCTAGAAAATACTAAATTGGTAAGAAACCTGTGGAAAAATTTTATTTTACAAATCACATTAATCAAGTATGACACTTTTGTTCAATAAACCCTTCTTAATTTGATAATGAAAATTTCAAATAGATTCTTTAATAACTTTAAAGGTATTCAAAAATTTTGCTGTAAGGTAGAAAATTAATTATAACACATGAAAAAGAATTCTAAGAAACATTCGGGTATTAAAAGCATTATTCTATGATAAATTTATAATACATGATTTGCATCTAATCTTGTAATTCAGGAATTAGTAAAACAGAGAAAAATAATTCAGCTGTAAATTTAGAACCTAAGTAATTAATTGAAATTATGTTCATACAGATTTTTATAAACTTTAAAGGAAGAATTATTATTATTATTTTTTAAATAAAATCTGTTTGGTAATCAAAATTGTTTGAATATCTTAAAATTAAGTATAATGAGTTTATAGGTTACATTTGTTTAAATTTCAGAAAAGTCTGTTATTGAAATATTAGGTGTAAATATTACACTTCATGAACTAACTTCAGCGTTGCCAAATTTAAGGACATTTTTACTCAATAGCAACCGATAAGAGGAGTGATGTTTGATATACATAATAGCCGATTAATCTTGGAAGTGATTAGGCAACCGTTACTATTGCAAATTTTTGGTAAATATTAAATAAAATATTCCTATATTTGGCAACACTGTTTAACTTACTAAATTACTAACAATGCAAAATAAATACGATACGAGCATATTTAGTAGGTAACTATTTTGCTTTTAGTTAACATTAACAGTTTTTACATTTGCCGCCAAAGTTGCCAAATAATGTATCACAATTATGACTAAAAGCTGGAATGCGGTTTAAACCAATTTAGAATCACATGTTACAAGAGGAATATTTTTTGCTGAATAATTTATGAAAGGAGTTTTATTTTTATTAATTTTTAGCTTTATATACACAGATTTTTTTTTTTTTTTTTTTTTTAATTAATAAAACACATGAAACAGACATCACAATAAACTGTTAAATCAATCAATATCTCTTATAAATTGTAAAGGTTAGATACCATCTACGGAATTCTCAGTCTTAAAATAAGTAAATTCGCAATCATACGCAGAATCACGCGTTTTTACCTGATTTACACGTTTTATGGCTTGTTGCCGAGAACACCGAATTTTAAATTTCCAAATAGGTGGTTTTGGCAGTTGATCAGTGTGTATGTGTGTATGTTTCTGGGGAGACTTCTGACTATCATATCTTGTAAACTAATAATCATCGATCAATAAAATTTTTAATCAATACAGTTGTAGTTACAGTTTTTTTTTTTTTTTTTTTTTTTTTTTGAGAAAAGTAGGAGAGCCGGAATTGGGATATTAAAAGGAAACCTGCTAACATTCTGATTAACATTCCGTAGCATTTTTAGAATCCATCCATTTTCCCTAACCACTTTATTTTTAGAGTAACTTTCTCCAAATGCAATTACGATTTATTAAGAAAAACAAATACCCTAAAAAAGACTGGTGTGAAAAAAATGTGGGTAGGTACTAATAATAATACGACATGTTAATTAGAATGTTGGCAGGTAAGGAAGAACAGAGCTATTATATATAAGACATTTGTTACGTAAAAAATAAATAAATTAATAAATAAATAAAATAAAATAAAAATAAAAAACAGAAGAAGATAAAGCAAGAGCTGTAATGCTCTTGTTTATCAAAGCTCTAAATTATAAATGCTCTAATTTTTCAAAGGAGTTGAATTAGGTTACGGTAATCGGTCTGCGATTTTTTACATAGGAGCTATTATAAAATCACATATCTAAAAAGGGATCCCGAACTACTATGAACATCCATGCCTGAACCGGGATTCGAACCAGGCACCTTACGACCATAGCTCCAACATTAACCATTCATCTACCAAATTGGCCCAGATGGATATATCGTTAACGCAATGTACTAAATCCCTAAAACAATAGCTCAATAATGATAACATTGCATAATTTTAAAATACGGTTAAAAAAAAAAAAAAAAAAAAAAAATTAAAGCATTACGTTTGTTAAATTATTTTAATTAAATTTGACGTCGAACAAAATGAGAATATATCTATCAAAATATGGTTATAAAGTCCTCAAATAAATATAATCCGCATTGTTTGAAATAATTAAAATATAACTAGAAAGTATTCTAAACATAGAAAAAAAAGGGAAGAATAATTTCCTTTTACTTAATTAATGTTTAAATAGGATAATGAGTCATTAAGCGGAAATAATAACTATTTAGAAGACTTTAAAAAAAACTGAACAAATGGAAGTTTTAATTCCATGAAATGTTATTAGATTCTCCTTCATGGGCTGATTAATCTTACATGATCTACGTTTTATTTTATTAGCATGTAAATATAACTTTTTTATTTATTATTATTTTTTTTTTTAACAATTACTAATTTTCTAAGTGAAAAGTGAAATATATTGTTGTAAGAAAATTTTCTGTCAAATTTTCTGTCTGGAATTTTAAAAGTTATATATATATATATATATATATGCATTAAGATCTTATTTAAATTAACCATTTAATGAATGATTAAAACATACGTTAAATGAAGAATCATCCACTTAAACATTTCAAATAAAAGAAAAAAATTACAAAATATTTTCTAATTAAAACAATAGTTACGTAATTTTGTGATTTTTTTTATTACTGTTAAACTACAGTATGTATCAATATGGATATTTTTACGGCTTTCGAAAGCAGAACAATGTTACTAAAACATTAATTCGAATATATCAGAAATAGATACGTGCATAAATAATTAAGTGCTGAAAATACATCAAACACTACAGGACAGAGCTATCATTACATCAGTAATTCAGAAATACTAACTTAAAAGGAAACAAAATTAGAACTGATGTCACTTGCAGACAGTTTTGCCACACATTGCGACTTTTTTTATTCAATAATCACCAACAATTTTAAGAAATGATATTTGATATATTTAATACACGATTAATCGTCTATTATGCATAAGTAATATCGTATCTTAAAATCATTGGTGACTATTGAATAAAAGAGTCGCAAAGTCTAGCAACACTACTTGCAGGCATCGCAGCGTTCCTAAAATTCTATTTTCATTTTATTATATTGACACCACTGTTAAAAAAGCAAAATATTTTACACAATATTTTAGTACTGAATTACGCAAAAATTATTCCAGGAAAATTTCTTACTTGCGATAATGGCGACGATAAAATAAAATGTGAACATGGCTGCCAAGTTTTTTAATTTATTCCGGAATGTTGTTAGCCACGCCCTTTTTTCACAATATCGTTATCTTTTTAGAGTAATTTTCTTCATATTTACCGTAATTTCTGGCAGATAACCCGCAGGTAAGATGTATCATTTCTCCACCAGAAATTTTATTTAATAGAAAAATCTATACTTTTTCGGAGGAAGAGCTCGTAAAAATATAAATTTATTTATCAATTGAAATTTCTGGTGCAAAACTGGATTATATAACCTGCGGGGTATCTACCAGAAATCACGGTAATCATAGTTATACATATTTGCCAACCATCTCATTATGAACCGTGCAATTTTAAATACCCGCCTTTTTTTCACAACAATAATTTTTTAGAGTAATTTCAATCTTATTTAATCATAACAACATTTGGAGAGAATAACTCTAAAAATATAGTTGTGTGAGAAAAGAGTCGTTTTTACAGGGGGCATTAACAGTTGTACAGTTATTAATGAGATGGTTTGCAAGTATGGCTATATATTGACGAAAAAAAAATCTACAAATGTTACAGTATGAAAAAAGGGCGAGGCTAACAAAATTCCGGAATAAATTAAAAAACTTGGCAGCTATGTTCGAGTAAAATTTTAGGAACCCTGAAATTATATATGCCCATACCAAACATACGATAAAAGAAGTTTGTCAATAATAGTAACTTTCAAATATGGGTGGTGACATGTCTTTAAGTTATTTTAGTTCATAATTTACTAATATAAAAATGTACCCTAGTTTTTGGTCTTTGTATGTGATAGGCTACGATTATTTTTCAACTCTTTATTTCTAGTGATTTTTACTCGAATATATAATTACGATTAAGTAATAAGGAAAATAACACTTCAAGAAAAGTAGCGTGAAAACAAACGGGTACTAACAATGCTCCAGAATAAATTAAAATTTTGGCATGTCCAATTAAATATTTATTTTGGAAAAAATGTATTATATATAAGACAACTAATTAGAATTTTCATCACAGGCGAAAAAACTAGAATATTTACACTGCTTGAAACAAGAGGGATACGACAAGGGTTTTAACGTTTCCAATTTATTTCTCAGCATTGCTAGTATTCTTCTTCTTTTCACACGACTTATTTTGAAAAGTAATTTTATTTTTATTCGAATGTAATTTTAGACAAATATACAATAGGAGAAAATCACTCTACAAAAAATGTGACGTGAAAAAACGGCTGGAGCTGAGATTGTTGCAGAAGAAATTATAAATGTTAACAACTCTGGATATAGTGTATAATGTTAATGGTTTAACCTTTAACTGCGGAAAATGTATTTGATCACACAACTGCTGTGATGCTTTATAGGAGACTGCTCGTGTAAAAGTTTACTATAAGACAACCGTACTTGCCAACACCCTAATTAATACTCCGTAGTGTCGTTAGCTCTACCCTTTTTTTCACACCAGTAAATTTTTAGAGTAAGTATTCTCCAAATGCAATAACGATTAAATAAGAAGAAAAATACTCTAAAAAGGTACTGGTGTGAATAAGACGGCGGGCTAACAATACTACGGAATATTAAATAGTATGTTGACAAGTATGGTCTACTAAATACCCTTCTCGAAAAAGTCCACTGTTTCAAAACTTAGGGCTTGCGTAAATACGGGCTAGGGCCCCTTAGAAAGACATCCACGGAAGGCACTCCCCTCAGGTCTAGGACCGAAGAGCAGTCAACGGCCTTATTCCTCAACACCAACACCAACACCAACACCAAATGTAGGGATTTATTTTACTCAATATCTGCCACAAAATTTTTATTTGAACGGTTGCGCAATCACTTTCGAAGATTAATCGCCTACAGGTTGGTTATAATTAAATTCCCTCTATAAACAGCATCCTACATCTAAACAGCATTAAATCTAAAGTCGCATTTCATCCTTTAAAAGAAAATCGTATCCCCTAAAGAGCTATCGTAAAATATTTATATATCACTTTAAAAACTGCGAACAATATTATGAAATCTGATTTAAAGCTTATCATAACAAAAATACATGATGTTCATCGCCTAATACCGAAACATGTTTCTCGGCGTAAGACTATGTGCAGATTGTACTACGAAAATTATTTGAAAGGTGAAAGATGGAAATATATAGTTAATGTTGATGAGACTTGAATATTATCTATTTTCAATAGAAAAAGATCGATTTACTAGTGAAAAAGATTTTAAATGATGGTTCAGAGAAAACAAGGAAAGTTTTGTTAACGGCTTAATGGTTATTACTGAATTCCCTTGTAACAGAAAAAATAAAAGAAGAAAACTAGAAAAAATATCATAATTAACCCAGATTACTCTCCGAAATATGTTTTAACACCTATTTTGAAAGAAGAAATTTTATACCTTAACCCAAACAATCTTCAATGTGTTGAGTTCCATCAGGATAAGGTAAATTTACTGCTCTATTTCTTTGAAAAAATGATAAATGAAACCGAAATTGAAGCTATTCCCTTTATATTCATTCCACTAAAGTCCCCTGACGTATCTATTATGTATTATAATACATTTGTGCTTTTAAAACAAGCTCTTTAAAAGTGGCATCACAAAACATTGGATGGACAATAGAAAGTTTTTGAGGAGGAGTGGAACAATATCAACCTTGATGTTTCAATAAATGCTCTATTATCTAGGAAATCAGTATTTAATATGATAGTTTAATAAAAGAGCTATCAGACTTAACATATTAGAAAATAAAATTCTTATATTTGGTTACATACATACATTTGCAAATCGTCACAAAAATGTGTGAACACCCACTGTAAGTAATTTATAACATGGTGGTGTCTAACTGCTGATGCGTAAACTCGATTTTCCGACACTACTAATCAATATATAATACATTGAAAACCCAGAAATTCTAGTATATGTAAGTTAAAAATTATTGTTAAAGCATTAACTGACCATTTTTGCCATGTACCAGGTGTATAAACTTAAATCCGCTGTTTGCGTATAGATGGCGCTAGTGAGTGTATTAACAGCGGACATTTAAATGTATTATTGTTTTTGTATTAGTTTGACGTCTGTTCACATAAATCAGTGCAAATCGTTAGTGATTTCATATAAAAACATTAATTTTTCTTCGTGTAAACATGTCTCGTTTTGTACCAAAAAAAAGAGCATTTGCGGGAAGCTCTGCTTTTCTGCTTCAATTTGAAGAAATCAGCTGCCGAATCGCATAGAATGCTTGTGGAAGCTTATGGTGACAGTGCTTTGTCAGAAACAACTTGCAGAGACTGGTTTCGTCGGTTCAAAAATGGCTATTTTGACTTCAATGACAAAGAGCGTGAAAATCGGCCCCGAAAGTTTGACGACCATGAATTACAGGCTCTTTTGGACGAAGATGATACCCAATCGCAAAAAATGCTTGCCGAGAAGTTAGGTGTCACTCAACCAGCCATTTCTATCCGTCTACATGCCATGGGAAAGGCCTTATTATCAACAAAGACATGACAAACTGATTTTTCTTCATGATAACGCGCCAGCACACACGTCAAAATTGGTCCAAAATTATTTCAAAACACTTAACTGGGAGGTGTTACCCCATCCCGCTTAATTCACCAGACCTGGCTCCTTCTGATTATCACCTGTTTTCATCAATGGGCCATGCACTCGCCGAACAGCACTTCGTTTCTTACGAAGACGTTCGAAAATGGCTGGACGAGTGGTTTGCCTCAAAAGATAAGGAATTATTTTGGCGTGGAATTCACCAATTGCCCGAAAGATGGGAAAAATGTATAGTTAGCGAGGGAAACTATTTTGAATAAAATTTTGTTTTGCTTTATATAAAAAATAAATGTGTTTTTATTACTAAAAAACAGCGGATTTAAGCTTATACACCTGGTAAATTGCCGGAGGAGTTATGAACATGGAAGAATTGATATTGCTGGCAGACAAATGACATACTTGATGCATATTTGTACGGAGTTTTTATGTATTTCTACTCTTGCTATCGCCTTCTCCTTAACCCTTTGCGGCGCAAGAAAATTCGGATAATTTAAATTATACAGCCACCGGAATTCATGAACTAAATTAAACTAAAAGAAATTTTAAATTTTAAGGTTTAAAAAAAAGGCCTTTTCTGATATGTTATAAACATAAATTTTTGCTAAAAAATTTCCGGGATGAATTTTTGCAGTGGATCTTAAATTTTGCGTCCTCGCAGCGAGGACAGCGCGCGTTAAGGGGTTAACATAGTAGTTCACAGGCGATAATTTTAGAGATAAATTTATTTCTCATTTATCAGATATATTACAATTGTATATTTATTTGTATCGTAATATTATTTTATGTATTCATTTATATCTTAATTATAATTTACACATCGGTACAGAAATTATTGCTGCTTAAAATAGGCGGAGCTTTGTGTTAGAATAATGCGAACACCCACATGCAATGTGTTAAATTTAAAGTACTTAAAAGAAAAGGATTTTATTATCCTGGAGCGAACGCTGGATTTCGTTTTTGTTAATAATAAAATAAACTTTCAAGCATATAGGAAAAGCAACCTTTTTGAACCAGACATGTTAAAAAGGGACCAGCAAAGGGTTAAAAATAAAATTGCATGTTTCACCTGAAAAACAGTTCCAATTCAGCTGAAACCAATACTTTGGTGCTATGTTTCACTATTTTCTCAGTGCTTACTTCTAAAATGACACTACTAAAATCGTGAAATATGGCAACAATACATCGGCTGCAGCTAAATTGGATCGATTTTTCTGGTAAAACAGGACATTTTATTATATCCTATAATATAGATTAATCCCCTGGTACTTAACTTTTGCACCCAACTGCAGATTTTATATGAGATTAATTAGCTAATTTTAAAAAATTACGAGCATTATTTGTCTTAATACGAAAAGAAATTAAGCACACACATAGGCAGGCCATATAACCACTTAATTCTAAAGCCCTCTACCAAACCTTACAAATTCGTCTATTTTACTTATTTCATTACACTTATTAATATTTCAAATATCTCTTTATTTAGTTACTTTTCTGTAAAAACGGTTTTTTTCGTCTAATACGATAGCCAAAATATCATTATTAACTGATAACTGAAAATATAAGAAATGATAGTAAGTTTAAAAAAATAAAAGAAATAAAAGAAAAGTGACAAAATCATCCAATCACAAAAATACTTAACATTAAAAAAATCCGTCTTTTCAGTTATAATATAAAAAGGATTAAGTAAAAACAGTTACACATCATTAACTTATATTAAAATCCATGTAACTAAAGAACAAAAATTAGCCTATTAATTTTTTTTTAATCACACGTAACTCCAATAAAAACCACCATAGCCTTACACTTTTTGAATACCATTTTATTAATAGTTATTTCAGTGAATTGCAAAAATTAATAAATAAAGTAAAATTTTTTATAAAGAGATAGCCGTGTTAAAAAAGCGGAAAATTCGGCAGCAATGCAAACACAAAGATATATGATTAAAAAAAAAAATACATAACATTTTATTACAGAAATAAGCATGATGTAAAACGTTATTACTTTTATTTAAAAATATATAAAAAGTATAGATTTATAATGCATTTTCTTTTTCTTTCAAAATATAATAAATTATAAAAAAGAAAAAGAAAAGAAAGAAAGAAAAAAGAAATCCAAAATGTCATGCCTTTAGTGATAAGAGGATTATACTCACATGAAATCAAAACCTGTTAGGCGTAAAAGTTTATCTAAAGACGTAGTAGTGGGAAAAGCATTCAGATAGTTGTCACAATAGCAGCAGAAAACCCAATTTCACAAGCAAAAGTGATTTTTAAATTTTTCATTAATAAAACGTTAATTGTTTTATATGAAGAGTCTTTAAATAAAATACATACTTCTGTTTTTTTTTCTAGGTTAACAACAAATGATTTAAGAAAAGAACCACCTTATATTTTTTTAATATTATGTATATATATGTGTGTGTGTATAAGCAAAATAACTAAAGCCAGATGAAACATTAATCTCAGAACACATGGGGGCCTTCATCAGGGAAGATCCCCAATGTAGGGAAAGGAATTTGAGAAGTTTCTGACGAAACTCTGGTAATTTAACCAAAAAACACGTTTCTAGCCCCCAACTTCTCACAGATGGGAGCAGGACCACACAGCAAACGAATTTAATTAATACAAAGCATAAAAAGCAATTAAATTCAGAAATCCAGCACAAAATATAATACATCAATATAAAATACAAGAATATAAATAATACAAGAATATATAAATGCATACCAGGACAAACTCGAACAGTCATTAGAATATGGAAAATTGAAAACCACCCCCATTATAAAAATAGAACCCGCATCAGCTAGTAGGACCACTTACCAGCACTTAAAAGTCGCCCAATATAGAACAACATATATATATATATATATATATTATGTATATAAATGTTTACATTAAAATGCGTACATTTTATATCATAAATATATGAATATAAAAAGTCAATAGAGCATAAACAGGGGTCGTACTCTCCGCCCTTTTTTCAGGATTTTAATTTGTTTTATAATTTTTGGTGTCTGTTAAATAAAAAAGTCGAGCAATCCGTACCAGGTGGCGCTGTCTACCGCTTGAAATGTTTCCAAGTTTTCGAGCCACGCGGATAGCATCTAGTTCAGGAAGCTATGGTAAAAGATTTGAACTTTTATTTTATTTTATTACAATGGTTATGTGTCGACTTTGCTGAAATAATGATAGGACAAATATATAAGTAGATAAACAAATTTTTTAAAAATATATATTTTTCTGAGTGATGGTAATCCCATAGCTGCCAACTTGTAAGTTATTTTGCAACCGGAAACTTTAATAGAAATTTTTAATATATTTTTAGAAGTTTTTTGCAATTAAACTTGATTTTTTTTTTTTTTTTAACAAAAATTAGTGGTATTAAAAAACCGTAGTACAAGTTGACACATATGTAGTCTAATACACTTCGTCCAAGTAATATTTTAACATAAAATCATACCTACTAACATTTTTACTAATGTTCTTTAGTGTTGTTAATAACCACCCTTTTTCTACACCATCTTATTTTTTAGAGTAATTCTTTCCAAATGTAATTACGTTTAAATAAAAAGAAAAATACTCTTAAAAAGATTCTTGTGAAAAAAAGCGGTTACTAACAATACTACTGAATATTAATTAGGATGTTGGCAGGTATGTATAAAATGTAACGAAATAAAACTAAAAGTAAAGCATTATCCTAGATATAGAATAAATTCTTAATTTTTTACAATTCTAAAAGCAGCATATAAATTAGTAAGATTTTTTGGGTCGAATCAATAAATTTGATTTTTTTATCACCATTATTAAGTTTTTACAGGCCAACTAGTACTCATTTAAAACTGGTTTAAATTTGAATTTGTAAGGTGTATTTTATTTTTTCCTTTGAAAAAAAATTGCAAAATGAGTATTATGATGACATTAAAATTTAAATGCTAGGTTCAATTTTAAGACGTAAATGGTCTTTATAACAAACCGAGTTCCTTCTAGCTGTATATATTACGAACTCTAAATAACTTTCCTACCACTTTTTACAAATTGTAATTTTATACTATTCAATTGTAGATGAATCTTAGCTAAAAAAAAAATAATAATAATTAATAAAAACATTAAATTATTACAAAAATTATGAACAATCTGAAATAAATAAGCGCTTATAACGCCTAATCCTTCAAGAAATTTTTTTAAAAGACAAAATGGTACTTATGCATCGATTTTTTTCTTTCACTAAATCTAATATTTTAGAGACAGTTTGGATATTTATCGCACAGTACATCATTTTTTTTTTTTTTTTTTACAAGTAATCACTAATCATCTTTGGAAAGTATTCACTGTTTACATCTATCAAATGTTCATGCTTTTAATTAAGTAATTTATTAAGAAAGAGGTGCAATTATCTCTTTAAGTCAAGGTATTTTTTCCTTACTTTCCAGACCGAGCAGGAAATTTTTCTAGAAGTATTCAATTAACGGAATGAGTTTTTCCTTCATGATCAATTTTCATAAATTAAAAAATGCTTTTATAAGAAGACTTCTTAATAAAGAATAATTAAACGTCAAGGATATTTTGAAACATTAATCTGTGTTTTCAAAAATTCACCTTACAAATTAATTCTAAGGCTTATAAGAAAATCACAATGAAGACAAAGTACGCATAAAATACTCTACGTCCTATAAGCTTATTTCATTTGTACAGTCAGTAAAAAAAAAAAAAAGGCCACCCCCTCCGTCCCACCTAATTTCGCCGTAAATTATCGTAGAAACATGCGACTGGTACTGATCGATTTTTAATAACGTCTAGTTTAAAACAGTATAGTTAGATTTTGCTTAGGGAGTCGTCTACATATTAAAACTGGCATCAAATTAATTTTTTTCAATAGCGACCACCCCTAATTTTTATATTTTTTTTTATTATTATTATTTGGATCAAATCATCGCGAAAAATGGTACAGTTCATATATTTTGTACATTTTTTCATAGAGTTATTATCCCTGTTTTAATTTGTAGAACCCTTAAGAAAAAACTAACTATACCGTTATGAATTAGACGTTATTACCAATCGATTGACACAACACACGTATTTACAGGATGATTTGCGATTAAATTAGTTGAGGAGGCGGTTCTTATTATCCTTATTATTATTATTATTATTTTATTTTATTTGCTGACAGTACCACAAAAGTAAATTTAAAACAAATATAATCATCAGACACAATCTGATTATAATGAAATTTCGTACTTAAATCTATCCTTAACCCCTTCCCGGCTTATCCCGAGCTCAGCTCGGGCAGGTAAACAAACAAGTGTGCAAGAGTTTCCGTCTGAAGACAGAACACTGACGTCAGTATTTTTTATCAATAAATTCTATCATATTTGTGCAGTAATTTATTGTGATAGAAATTACTGATAAAGACTACTGTTGTCAGTGCTCCTTTTTGGGACAGATACTCTTGCCACCCTGCGAATACACTGAGCCGGCAAGGGGTTACATTTCCGCTAGCACGTTTTTTGCTTTCCATTATATATATATATATATATCAATACGAATGTGTGTTTTAGACAAACGTATAATGACTTAAAAGTCTGCGTTTGAGCTTAAGTTAAGTTTATCAGGATAGATTTGCTGATTTTGTTTAGCAAGAACAAACTTGCCAACATCCTAATTAATATTCCGTAGTGTTGTTAGTCCCACCCTTTTTTTTTACACCAGTAGATTTTTAGAGCAATATTTTCCGAATGCAATTACGATTAAATAAGAAGAAAAATACTCTAAAATGATACTGGTGTGAAAAATAAGGCGGGGTTAAGAATACTATGGAATATTAATTAGTATGTTGGAAATATGGCAAGAAGTATGCTGTTAAAACATACTTGCCAACATCCTAATTTATATTCCGTAGTGTTGTTAGTCCCGCCATTTTTTTCACACTAATAAAGTTTTAGAGCAATATTCGCCAAATTCGATTACAATTAAATAAGAAGAAAAATGCTCTAAAAATATACTGGTGTGAAAAACAGAAGGCGGGGCTAGCAATACTACGGAATATTAATTAGTATGTTGGCAAGTATGTGTTAAAACAACGGTTAACGTTAAATCTTTGTATAATATTTTATACACTTTGTAAGTATTTTTATAAGTTGAGAGCTAAAAACTAATAAAACGACTCTGTATGAAATAATGTACATACTGAATCAAAAAGTCACTTATACATGAATCAAAACTACCCCATTAGTAGTGGTACATAATTAAAAAAAAAAAGAAAAAAAAATCAAAGAGAAATAGACAATTTGTTTTCCATTCTATTTCAACAAATCACTACCAGGTCTTTTTTTTCCTCTTATGAAGCATTGGAAAAATATACAGATGTTTAGCTACTGCCAATAAAATACATACGTGCTAAATTTTAAGGTTTTTGAGCCCCACTATTTTTGACTGATGTTTTTTAATTGCTTAAATATTAAAATTATGTAATTAACTCTGTCAAGTACGATGGTATATGTTGTATACCATATACTTGTTATTCCCAATTGCTATGTTTCATCAAGTTGTTTTTTTTTTTTTTTTTTTTTTTTACAAATTTAGCGGAAAAAATTTCTTTATTTCTATTCATCTAACTTTTATCGTAATTTATGGAGGCTGAAGATATTAAATAAGCATAATTAGATTGTGTATCAATAGCTTATATAAGATGAAGAAAGCTTTTCTGAAATAGTGGGATTAAGAAGCGGATGGTTTGCGCGTGTGACAATCAAAGCCTTGTTAGGCCCTAAGTACATTATCATCAATATTTTTAACAAGCAATTTTGGCTGATTTATGACAGGAATTCCGCACAAAAAGTTGAAATTAACAACAACAAAAAAAAAAAAAAAAAAAAAAAAAAAAAAAAAAAAAACGAAAGAAAGAAGAAATAAAAATTTAAAAAAAATAAAAAAAATCATACCACTATTTAGGAATAGTAATCACTGTCTTATTTAATTGTAGTTAAAAAATACAAAAAAAAAAAAAAATATTAAAATTTTTGTGTGTGAGTTACGGACAATCCGTAATAACTTAGCACTTATGGGTACTCAGGGATGGAAATTTAGCGCGGATTTCACACCACTGTTTATGAAGAAAAAAATTTATTTTCTATAAATCATAGATTAATAAATTGTGGAAGAAGATTTGTTTATGTAAAGAGTAGTATTAGCTATTTACCAAATTCTCACCCCTGTACACATTATTTAGAAAATAATTATTATTAAAAAAATATTGGTGTTTAAAAAATTTCTAGCTTATTTAGAGCAAACAGACAGCACTATTTTTTTTTTTTTTTTTTTAAATATCTTCTTACCTTAACGATGATTTCTGCTAATTAAAAGTAAAAAATACTGTTAGATAAGGGTGGTGGCAGTCTTTTCCGGCCTTAAACAGGCACTGTAGGCAATATGGAGGTGACATTCAATATCGATTTCTAGTCTTACGTTAACACATTGCATGCCGAAAACATATTTTTACGTTTTTTGCAAACTGTCATGATATCCGGGGTTACATAAAAGTCCGTTTTTGAAAATCGAGTCTCATCTATTTTAATCCAAATTATTGTTATTTGGCACTATCGATGTCCTTCAACATCAAGTTATAAAGCTACACCTGCTAACTATGCTAGTTTCTCGGTAATGGTATTATGCCCCGCCTTTTTTTCACACCAGAATTGTTGTAGAGTAATATTCAGCAATATCTTCTCATGAGAAGACTATTGCTCTACAACTATTCTGGTGTGAAAAAAAAAGCGGGGTTTAATACCATTACGGATAAACTAGCATAGTTAGCAGGTCTATAAAGCAGACAACAGACTTTGGGTTATTTTGATCGGTTGCCGCTAGGTGGCAATACATGCGCAGGTTTTCGGGATAACATTTTACCATTTGCCAATTTGAAGGTTAACTAATAATAATCAAGCAGAATGCACAAATGCACTTTTTTGCTTTCTGCGATCTGCTTATTAAAAAAAGCGAATTCTGCAATTTTTTTTTTTCAGTTCATGAAATTTAATAATAATCAAATATTTGATAGCTGCTCCACTAGACTTAATCACCATTCATTATAATACATCGCACTCATTGTTTATAAAAGCTAGTAAAAAAATTTTAACAGAAAAAGAAAGAAGGAAAGAAAGAATCTTTATGTGAAGAAGCGAACTTCTTCATGTCACAAAAATTTCATTTAGTAATTTTACCATATACATAGCTGCCAACAGTTCCTACTTCTAAATACCGTAAGTTTTTATAAAAATATTTCAGAAGTTTTTATAACTGCTTTTTATTGTTAAACAAAGTAAAATTTTATATTAAAAAAAAAAAAAAAAAAAAAAAAAAAAAACCTTATCTAAAAATCGAAAAAGTTGGCACTACATACATAAACATAAACAGTGTTGCCAAATAAAAGGACTTTTTATTCAATAATCACCAATAGTTACGAGGAGTGATATTTGATATACATACACAGTTGTCAACATTTTAATTTATAGAGCATTTTTATTGTGGAGCCCCGTTTTTATTTTCCACTACTTTATATTTAGAATATCTTTCTCAAATATATAACTATATTAAAACAAGCGAATTTTCGTCCTTTTAAAAAAAGTGGTATAGAATAAGGGCGGGACCAAAAATGCTCTGGAAAAAATTAACATGTTAGCAACTCTGTACATTATAGACGATTAATCTTTGCAGTGCAACCCGTGCAAATAAAATTTAGTGGTAGATATTGAAGAATAAGTCCCTAATCTTTGCAACAATGTATATAAAGTGCAGAGCTGCCAACCTAATCCGGCAAATTGTTTGTACCGCCCCTTTTTCTACACCAATATATTTTTAGAGTATTTGTTTTCTTAATTCATCGTAAATATATTTGAAGAGAATTCTAAAAATTAAGTGGTGTAGAAAAAGGGGCGTTACTAACAATTTGCCGGATTAGGTTGGCAGCTCTGAAAGTGGCATTCGATATATATAAAAAGCGAATCGAATCGAATCAAATATTCGTCGATTATGTATATGAAATATCACTTCACAAATATATTGGTGACTGTTGAATAAAAATGTCACGCAATCTGGCAATACTGCATTGTAATCAAGGCAAAACTTTACAAATACAAATATGAGGTTATAAAGGGGTGGACAATTGGCGCAAAACTCATACCGGTATTTATTTGAAATTTTTCTCTACTAATAAAATCGTCGGTTAAAAAGAAGAAAATATTCTTTCATAAATACTGGTATGAATTTTGAGCCAATTTTCCACCTCTGTATAATATGAAATTTTGACTGCTTTGAGAAACCTGTCCCTTTTTTTTTTTTTTTTTTTTTTTTTGGTTAACGTGCATACATAAAACAAATAACTAGAAATATGCAATACCCATATACAATAAGTACTTTTCCCTGAAACATGCAAAAGGAAGTGAACCCGTCGTTTATTAAGCATTAGCAATGTTGAAAATATTTTTTTTTTTGTATTGGAATGAATTTACTTCTACATTAATTTCTCGTTAATTAATTACAAACCAGCGCAAAGAAGAAAATAAACACACGTAAAATATTTTATAATTAGAATGTCTTAAATAAATCAATATCTCGATTCATGAAAGTTTACGCAGAAATTAAAAAAATAAATCCTTTTCAAAATAAAATAATTTAATGTCGTCATTAAATTATAAGACTGATAATATTTCCCTCAAATTATGTTCTCTAATTTAATATATATATATATATATATATATATTAAGCGAAAATGTATGAACTACGTTCACTACTATTTTTGAAACTTTGAATCGTTAAAATTACGTTGTTTAAAATGAATATATATGCATATCATTAATATGTTAACAAAAAAAAAAAAAAAAAAAAAAAAAAAGAATAAATTAATTAATAAATTAAAATTAAATTGCGGGAATATATTTGTTTCGTAAATAGTCTCTAAAAAATCCAAATCTAAACTCTTAATTTTTAAAATGACACATAAAGCGGGAAATTAAAGGCATCAGACAATTAATCTTTTATAGTGCTAATGTTTTTAAGAAAAAAAAAACATCTAATTCGAAAAGCACTTTTATTTGCTTGTTTACGGGAATAAGGCTTGACTGAACTTTGAGACTGAAACAATTTATGATACATCAAAGAATGTTATAAAAGATTAACTTTAGACAATGAACCATAAACAATATTTCTTTTCTGTTAAAGCTGTGTGAATTCAAAAAGAAAAAAAAAATCAATTTTTGGCGCAAGAGCTACCTTAAATTGAGGATTTTTCAAATGAAGCTATTTTTCACTGAAATGATGCTGCATAATTTGTTTTAACAGAATTTAAACTCGGTAGTAGAAACATTTGCATCTATGTTTGTTCTGTTTTATTTCGTTTTACTTTGTATTAAAGTATTAAAAATATTCTAGACGGTCTGGTGCTATATCTGCCAATATTCTAATTAATATTCCTTAGCGCTGTTAGCACTCGCCGTTTTCCTCACCAATTTTTTTTTCTTTCTTTTTTTTAAGTAATAGTCTCCAAATTTAATAACGATTAAAGGAGTAAAAAAGTACTCTACAAAAATACTTTTGGAAATAAAGGTGGGTACTAAAAATACCACGGAATATTAATGAGAATGTTGGTTGGAATGCTGTTAGTACCCGCCTTTTTTTTCACACCAGTCTTTCTTTGGGGTATTTTTAACACTTTGATTACGGGTCACGTAAAATTACCGTAATTTTCGGAGTAAAGTGCAGATCAGTTAAGCCAATCTTACACCAGAAATTTTAATTGACAAATAAAGTTATATTCACACGAACTGTTCCTTCGAAAAAATGTAGAATTTTCTGTTAAAAAAAATTCTGGGGGAGGACTGATATATCTTATCTGTGGACTATACGCCTAAAATTACGGTACGTTTTTCGTGAAAAACAAGCACCGCTTTCAGGCGTTCTTTTATAAAAAATACTTTATTTTTAAAAAACGATTTTACGTGTTCGTGTTTCTTTTTAACGCTTTGATGCTGCTGCATACTTGCCAACTATCTCATTATGATCCGTAAAATTTTTAGTACCCGCCTTCTTTTTCACACCAATAATTTTTTAGAGTAATTCTAGTCTTATTTAATCCTAACAACATTTGGAAAGAATCACTCTAAAAATATACTGGTGTGAGAAAAGGGGCGTTTTTTCAGGGGGCGTTAACAATTTTACGGATATTAATGAGATGGTTGGCAAGTATGCTGCTGATGTATATATATGCCAGTGACATGTATAGAAACAATGCTAAGTTTGAATAATTTAATCACGAATACGTAAAATCATATGTAATATAACGTTTTAGAGGAACGTCAAAAGGCAGAGCTTATTGTTCAGAAGAGGAAAATACCCGACGAAAATTTTTTAATTTTAATTCATTTGGGATAAATTACCTTAAAAATGAAGTGGTGTGAAAAAAGGTTCGTGTACTAACAATGCTAAAGAATATTAATTTCATAGCTTCCAACTTGTAAGTTTGTTTTGCTACCGGAAATCTTTAATAAAATTTGCAATACACTTTTAAACGGTTTTCTGCGATTAAAATTGATTTAATTTTTTACAAAGGAAAAGAAGTGTTAAAAAAATACGTACAAATTGGCACCTATGTAATTAGAATGTTGAACACTTTATCTGGTGCAATTCTCTAAAGGAACTCCTAAAAAATTGAGACTTGAGTGCATAATTTATCATGTAAACCTGAATTGTTATTAAGAGTAACTCACTTCTTTTAATTGTTAAAATTCTTAAATTTCCCATCATGCAAATTAAATTGCTGTAATAGTGTTTTTTAAATTAGTTTACTTGAGTTTATTTTTTTTTTTTTTTTAATATTTGTTTAACTCCATTGGAAATTTATATTTTGATTTAACCCTTTCCGGTACAATGTTGCCGCTGTGGCAACACCTAATTCTAATTCTCAAGTGCAAAAATTCATCCCATAAATTTTTATAGTATTTTTCTTCTATAATATAGAGATAAAACTTCATTTATTTTTTGTCTTCTAATATCGTTCTTGAATTCTGTTCGATGTTGATTTTAAATGAATAGAATTACTCTGTGCCGGAAAGGGTTAATTTATAAATAAGGGAAGATAATTAAATATAAAAAGCAATATACTATTATATCTTTTTATCAAAAAATATTTAAATCATGCATTTTACGTTTGCATTTTTTCTAATCTTCTTTACTTAGTCAAGAATTTTGTAAAATGATAAATCATGCAAAAAAGTACATAAATAACAAGACAAGTATTTTAAATAAACTTGTGGATTTAAACTGTCATAACGATATTTTATATCATGCAGTTAAGATTTTTGTAAAATCAGTAGAATGTGCAAAATTACCAAAATTTTAATTTATTCCAGAGTATTTTTAGCCCCGCCTTCATTTCTTGCCACTTTTATTTTAAGAGTAATTTCTTCTTAATTTATCGTAGTTATATATTGGAGAAAACTATTCTAAAAATAAAGTGAAGTGATATAAAGGTGGGACTAAAAATGCTCCGAAAGGAATTAAAATGTTAGCTGATATACATGTTTTCTCGTTTAAAGTTACCTACGCTATTACAAAACCACTTGTAAATATTATATCAATCAATTATTTTGTAGTTTTTAAAATTTTAATACTTCTTACAGATGCCATAACTACTTTTTATATCTTTGTGGTTTAATAATTTTACACAGTTCTGTTTAATTTAACTTTTTCAAATGTAATACCTACAGAGCTTTTTACTTTCTATAATATAAATAAAATCATCCAGATATTTAAATAACAACGCAACATATATAAAAGTTTAATTTAAAAAAATCTCAGTGACACATATCAAAATATTAATCTACTTTACTTTGTATGTGTTTTAAAAATTATTTTGGTATAAACATATCTTTCTTTCTTCATTTAGAATGTACAACAGACAAAAGTCTTCGAAATTTACAAAAATGAAGCAAATAGACGTATTTTATAAAGGCTGTGATCATAAATGGAACTTAAACTTTTCAGGCATACTTTAAATAAGTTTTGTTTGAATGATAAAAAGGAAGAAAATATGGTAATTGATTCTATTTGCATTTGTAAAATATGAGTAAAAGTGAGCTTCGAATTCTATTTAGGTCTTTAAAGATCTTTTCTGCTATTTACCAGGTCAAAAATATGAAGACAGTTTACTAAAAGCATGACATTTTTCTTTTCCTTATTTCTACTTTTAAAAGAAAAATAAAGTTGAAGGATATATATATATACCTAAAAAGGGAAGTTTTTTCGTTTAAATATGCTAGAAAAACATTATGTCGCAGTCCAAAAGAAACTAGGTGATATAAATTTACAATTTTTAATAATAATATTTTGTATTATTTTTTTCGTTTGAATTTCCAATATAGAAATTCTTAATATTTATTTTATGTTATGAAATAAATGTTCCAGTTCATAATTTGATCCAGTTAAATACATTCGTGATTTCAAGAAAACATAACTTTGTTAGAAAAAAAAAATATATATCATCATTTGAGATAATATTGTGCAGAGGCAGAAATATCTCTATTTTTGTAAGAAAAGTTAATTATAGATTTTGAGTTCCAATCATAGTCGCCAAATACAGCACTTTATGACTACCAGAAAATTTTAATCGAAGTTTTTATTTTATTTTATCAGTGAAACCTGATATAGAAATATTTAAGAAAAAATTCTATTAAAATTCTCCAGCAGCGAAAAAAAGTTCAGAAATTGACAACTATGGTTGCTAGAATCCTAACTTTCCACCCCTCTATTTATACAGTAATCTTCTACAGTAACTTTTCACTCTCATATAATAAAGAAAATTCTATATATATATAAGAGTAGAAGAGTCAGTGAAAAAAGACAGAACCATAGCAACCCTGCAGACAGGCACTTATTATTAAGAATTTGTAGAAGAAGAAAAAAAGTGCAATATATCATTTTTTAATCACCGTAATTTCTGGTAGATACCCCACAGGTTATATAATTCAGTTTTGCACCAGAAATTTCAATTGATAAATAAATTTATATATGTACGAGCTCTTCCATCGAAAAAGTATAGATTTCTCTATCAAATAAAATTTCTGGCGGAGAAATGACGCATCTTACCTGCGGGTTATCTACTAGAAATTACGGCAGTTACCCATTTTCCATAAGCTCTTTAAGTCATAAAAATTTGGTAAAAAAATTCTGCTGTGTAATCATTTATATCTAAAAGTAAAAGTCTTAACCCTTTCAGGCACAGAGTAATTCTGCTCATTTAAAAATAACAGCTACTGGAATTCAAAAACGATACTAGAAGACAAAAAATAAATGAAGTTTCACCTCTGTGTTATAGAAGAAAAATTCTATAAAAAATTTCTGGGATGAGTTTTTGCACTTGAGAATTAAAATTAGGTGTTGCTGCATCCAGCTTGGCATTTCTCGCACAATATACGTTAGCAAGTTCACCGAAGTTTGAATTTCCAGGTTGATGTATAAAATTTCTTAAATTAAAATTTCGTGGCCTATTGGAGTTGTGCCATGTTCAATTTTCTCACTTGATATAGCTGCTCTAATGCACAATATATGTTGGCAAGGTCATCGAGACCGATGAACTTGCCAACGTATATTATGTGAGAAATGCCAAGCTGGTTATCAGCCAGGGTATCTCAGTGGTTAGAGAATCCGCGCGTTAAGCGGAAGGCCAGGGTTTGCTTCCCGGTTCTGGTGTTTTTCACATAGTCGGTAAAAATAAGCCTTACACTCCATTCTATCAGAATTGAATTTCCAGGTTGATGTATACAGTTTCTAAATTAAATATTTCATAACTGCCACTTTTTTTTTTTTTTTTTTTTTTTTTTTTTAGCAGCATCATGTCAGAATAGTTATCTTTCTCTTAGTAAATTGTAGAATTTAAAAATTTGAATTAAGCTATTTGAAAATAGCAGTGTTAAAAACTATCGAGATTCAGCAGATATGCAATGTGAGCAAACTTCTATAATTTATAAGATATTTATTTAAAGAATCGGGGCTATTTCTATATTATGCCTAGCTTAATGTCTTTATTGAAATAATTCGACGCCCTGAGTTTTTTAATGCTGTTTTTCGGCATCAGCATAAAACCACGTCCTCCGAGAGTCCATCGGCACTTCTCTGTATCAATGCAGATATTCCAACATTTCTAATTTATTCATGAGCTCTGTTAGGTACCTGTCCTTTAATCACACCATTTTGTAGAGTAATTTTCTTCCATTTGTAATTACGGTTAACCATTTGAAGCATGGAGGTACATATTACATACAACCTTGTTTTTTTTATCATCAACTGCTAATTAGGAAACCATCCCAATAGTGTAATAATAGAAATCAATTAAATGGTGTTCATTCGAGAGAATATCATTTAACGTGATTTTCGACGCGTAAACTGTTAGCCCTCGTGAGCCTGTCTATATTAATTTTGGATAAAAATGTAGTACAGACAGAGAAGTGGAAGAATCCCGATAAAACATGTCATAACCATGACTTTTGTGAGTTTTTGGTTATACATTAGCAAATTTTTAGACATTATATCTCGATAGCATATGTATCTCAAATCTGAAATGGGCAACTGATTTATGCATTAAACATAATTGTGTATGCTCTTTCTATTATTGCTTGTTTTGGATTTCATTCATTATTTTAGTAAGGCGTGGTTTAATCGATTCTGACGTGGTTGCACCGATTATTAGTGAAATTTCAAAATTTATAACTCAAAAACAAGCTGACGAGAGCAATTGTTTTATGCGTCAAAAAACATGTTTATATATGCCCTTTTGATTGATATGTGTTTGGATTATTTTATGATTACAGTACGGGGTGGTTTCCTGGTAAGGTTCACACCTAAACTTTTAAAAGAAAAGCAGTGATGCCAGACTTTTCGACTTTATTATTTGACATCACATTTCATTAAATAGAATATAATGTATAAACAAATGTCCAATAAATGTCCAATAATGTCCAATAAATTGTATTCTTATGTAATAATTATCTGCGAATTAATAAGACAGATTTTACTAATTCTTTTTGCAGTCGTATGGAATTCATTTTTCGTTAGTAGTATCTTAGCACCTCGGATTTTAATACATGTAAGCTTAAGGAAAGATATATTTGACAGAGCATTTGAAAATCAAAAACGATGTTTCAATGTGCAAATATAGTTTATTAGATAGCACAAAATAAATACAATGGAATTTGAAAATAAATCATTTAATGTAACACCAGTGAGTAACTGGAATTTGATGTCATTTCTTATAAAACATGCATTTTGATATTTAAGAGATGTGAATGAAAAAGTATCAGTGAGTAAATGTTACCGTATTTTTCGGCGTATAATGTGCAGGTCACATAAATGAATTTCACACCAGAAACTTTAATTTATAAATAAGGCTATATTTATAAGAAACAAAAGCTTGTAAAAAAATAGCTTCTACTGTGAATTAAAATTTCTAGTGTAAAACTGATTCAACAAACCTGCTCGTTATACCCCGGGAAAATACCGTACCTGCGAATACTCCATCAAAAACACAAAAGCTCCTGTTATTGGTATAAACCTGGTTTAGTTTTAGTTTGTAGCGATTCATTCGACGAGTGTCATTGCCTTTTGCGTTTTGGGTTATCATAAAGGACCCATTTTTCAAAGGACCCAGTGATCATGTGATCAAAAAACGCGCCTGGATTGCGGCGCTCTAACGATGATTTGCATGGACTCGATCGGTTAGCTTTGTTTCTTTGGACAGATTATGCAAGACAGAAACTCTTGCTCTCCTTACTCTACCAATTTGCTGAAAATGTTCTAGGGTGGTAGACAGGGCCTGATTAAGGGGGAAGCTCGCTCATACCGGAATATTTTTACAATTATTTTTTACTTCATGTTATAGAAATTCCACGCTTTGACGAGGAAATATTTTTTATAAAAAATGAACGGTGTAAAACAATCCAATTTACTCACCGTTATTAGACACCAGAATTCTTTTAAAATAATTTTTAATGAAAATTTTCTGTTTATTATAGGAGGAAAGTATTTGTTAAAAAATAACGGTGTAAGTATAAATAATGTGTGAAGAGCGAGCTTCCCCCTTAATCAGGCCCTGGTGGTAGACAAAGGTTGATTAAGAGTGATTGACATTTTGTTGATCGTTTGACACGGATTTGATACCACATCCACCCTTAACATGTCATTGTCTAAAGTTGTTTGGCTTCTTGATCGATACGAGTCGGAATAATCAAAATTACTGAATTTGAATTTAAGTAATCACCTTTAATATTTATGAATGTTTAATGCACTTGAATAAACATCGCAAATGATTTTTGTAGCAATTATTGCGTTACTACCCTTTCGAAACTTGAAAAGCACACAATGCCGGATATGTACTTCTTCTGGTATTTGGCTGGCCATTTCTCTAAAAAAAATAATAATAAGCTTTAATAATTTACGAGTAAACAAGTTACTCTAACCTTGAAATGTCTTTGGCACGAGTTCAAGAACACAGTGAGCTGAGTAATGACATTCGAATATCGAAATGCGCAAAAAGGATATTACTTCCTGGTCCCACTAATATATTTATATATATATATATATATATATATATGTATGTATATAGCACAGCGCCACTGAAAATTCGATATCATTATTTTTAAGACACATATTTCTAATTCTTATAGCCTTACAGCCTTACAACATAGTTGCCAACATTTTAATTTATTCCGGAACATTTTTAACCACGCCTTTATTTCGCACCACTATATTTTTAGAATATTTTCCCCCAATATATAACTACGATAAAATAAAAATAAAAATTACTCTTTAATAAAAAGTGCTATGGAGTAAAGGCTTGGCTAAAATTTCTCCGGAATAAATTAAAATATTGACAATTGTGCATAAAGGATAGTGCTGCGTCACAAGTTTTAATCCCATTATAGGTTTTATTTTATTTATTTATTTATTTTGTACTGATATAATAAATACCGCTAACTTTGAAAAGTGATATTTGATATATATATATATATATATATTTGACAATATTGAAAATAAAGCTACATCAAAATTACTAGGCAATATGTGAAATTCTTTAAGAAAAATGTCAACATAAAAATTGCAATTACAAAAGTGAATGAATGTATTGTTGTACTACTTAACAACGACTATGGTCACAATTTTTCATCGTGGATAAATTTCCATATTTCAAATCCCAAATTTATAAAAATTTGATGCTAGTAAAATGAAGTAAAATTACTTTAAATTTTAATCTAAAAACATTTATAAAGTTTGTTATATGTTATATGACCATCAATAGTAAGATTGAAAACGAAATTTCGCTCTAAATAATTTTGCCAAGGATGAAGTTAATCGGAATAAACGATATAAATATTGTTTTTATGAATTTATAGTGATCAAATTATTAATTAATTATTGATGTTACACAATCAAAATCAATGCAGAAATGTATGTGCGAGTGTTTATTGTTTCTCGTTTTATCTCAATGGAAGCAAATAACTGTAGTAGCGAATAAAAATAAGGTCGAACTAAGTAAAATATTCATTATTCATATCTGTATTTATTATTATTATTATTATTATTATTCAAAAGTTAATTTTATATATAATAATATTATTATTTATTATTAAATGCCGCTCTAGTTTTAAAACTATACCGACGTTAAAAACGTTGGAATATATAAATTTTAAAAATTTTAAATGTAAAAAAAAAAAAAAAAAAAAAAAAAAAAAGTGAAAGAAAGAATTTTTTATAGCAGAAAATATTAATAATAAACTATTTGTTACATTACCTGGTGTTAAATAATTTATACGTATTTCGATGGAATTGCTTAAAGGATCCTTACTAATTATTATGTCTACTATCGAACTTGCCTCCATTAACCGAAATTTAGAAGACATTATAATATCTTTTATTACGTGACAGTTTATAAAAGCTGTGCATTTACATATTTTAAATATGTGTGAGCTCCTTTCTAAAGCAAAATATTTAACCGACAAAATTAAATTCCATTATGTTAAAAGCAAATACACGGTTGTTTATGATTTTAATATCACGAATGTTTAATAATTTTATCAAATTTTAGAAATTTTTAGAACTAGAGATACTCTCTTTAACCTACGCTTAAAGAGTTAATTGCCATGATACCTATACCCTACTACCTGGTAAATTTATTAAAAGGAATGTGAAGAGATTCTTTCAAGTCAAGCCTTTGTTTCATTAGTGTCTCTAATGAACTCTATGCAGGAATGAAATGGGAATTTTCCTACTTAGAATCTTCTCTGAAACACAACATCAGGAATTTAATTTTCTTTAAGACTGAACAATATTTCACATTTTATTTCAGAGGCAAATATCGAATGTTATAAAATGTTTAATTAGTGTTAATGCAACTGAAAAGAGATTATCCAAGTATAATTGCAAACCACAGTCACCAAAGTCAGCACTCTTTGGAAACTTCCTGTTGCTTACAGATTAAAAATTTTAATTGGATTCTTTCATGCAACTAAAAGGGATGCAGAGATTTCGCTGGAGCGCAGAAAAGTAATTACAAGTTATGTATAATAGAACCAAGAAAATTTTCCAATTGTAATATGATAAATTTATTTATTGTTGATAATATACTTGATTGTAAATCAAAATTTGCTTAAAGCCGTATTTATTTCAGAGAAGAAGAATCTTAATTTCCTTACTAAAATCGGACTTGTAATGGATACGGAAACAGTATTTTGAAAAACATTTTTAGAATAATAAAGAAGATATTTGGTATATTTTTATTAACAGAATATTTTTATAAAGCTTGAAATAAAAAATTAAATAATAATAGCGAGTAACTATTTTCGTTGAAAAATTATTTGCTTCTGTTGTTCAAAAAACAATTTTAAATTTAATAGAAAATATATAGATATAGTAAAGCCTTTAAATTCATTTACACAGAGTAAACCGGCACGTAAAACCGGCCCGTAAAGTCAGGACATAAAATGAAATGTAATGTGTTGAATATGATTACTCACCTTCACAGTAGGTGCTGAAAGTGACCTTCGCCCACTTCAACACACAAATGAGCACGCTTGAGGAGATTCATATATACCCTTGTCAGTTCTTATTACGATGGGACGGTTTTACGTGCCGCACTCTGTATATTTTATTACCATAGGCTTTTATAGCAATGTGTTGAACTCATTTATTTTTGTTCAGTGATATATGATTATTAATTACTTATTTTGAATTTAATTAGAATATTTTAAAAATGAAAAATAGCACAAATTTTTAAATTATCATACATAAATTTGTAATTTGTTGTTTTATCGAAAACTCTCTCAAATACTTTCTCAAAATACTCCCGATTTTCTCACTTTTAAGATACTGTCAGTTTATTAACAATTAACGTCATGGAAGAATAACAAACTATATATACATAGTCGATACAGTCCAAATCAATCACATATTTCAGTATTAAGTTTTATTATTAATATTCGCTTAAATTACCTCACATTTTTTTTATAAAGTGTAGCTCGAAGCAAAGCCTGATTAAGGGTGGGCACACTCTCACCGCCATATTTTTGCAATTATTTTTTACTTCATGTCATAGAAATTCCACGCTTTGATGAGGAAATAATTTCTATAAAAAAATGTACGGTGGAAAACAATCCAATTTACTCACCGCTATTAGACACCAGAATTCTTTTAAAATATTTTTTAATGAGAATTTTCTGTTTATTATAGGAGGAAAGTATTTGTTAAAAAAATAACGGTGTAATTATAAATAATGTGTGCCTCAGTCTTAATCAGGCCCTGGGTCGAAGTCTCCACCCATTTTACAGGACATTTTCAGGAATGAGAAATTTTCGTTCACTTTGCTACTGCTATTTTCATTCAGAAATAGCTATTGTATTGATTAAATAGGATACAAATTATGATATAAAACGAGTGGTAACAGTAAAGGCGGAAATTTCTCATCCTTGAAATTGTCTTGAAAGAAGGGCGAAACTTCGAGCTCTGAATAAAGTAAGCTGCTTTATCGTTAAAGATTCAAGTCAGAAATATAGCATTCATGTTTGGTATAAAACAAACTATATAAAACTACATAAATAAAACTATATAGATCTGTTAAAAATAAACAAACTTCAAAATTAAATATATGTAGTTTACTCACAAAATTGTATATTATGATAACATCCTGGTTAAAACTGTATTGAACAGATAAGTTTTTATACAGACGTTTTTTAACTTCATTTTTCTTCTCCTGAAAAATCAAGAATATGGACTTAAATCCTTTATACTTATCAGTACACATATATAATCAATGCAGTGTTTTAGAGGAAATGTCTAAACATTTGGCAGCAGTCGTCTGTAAATAGTTAATATTTTTCCGGAACACTGCCTTATCGTTTTATTTCCGTTGCCCGACTACCGTAGGTAATGCGAGTATTGTATTTGATCAAGAAACTCGATATTGAGTTTCCATCTGATTTATATGCTTTAAGGTCTTGTGAGTACAAAAAAGTGATTTTCGGCTATTGGATAGTATGTATGCGTGTGTGTGTTTATCTATGTGTAGAATCCGAAACTAATAAATATAGAAATAAGAAATTTCAGAATTGAGACAAGTCTGGCGCATAGCTGCCAATAATTTAATTTATTCCGGAGCAATTTTAGCCCCGCCTCTAATTCGTAACACTTATTTTTTTAAAGTAATTTTTTCTTATTTTATCGAAGTTACATATTGAAGAAAATTTTTCTATAAATAAAGTGTGCGAAATAAGGGCGGGGCTAAAAGTACTCCGGAATAAATTAAAATATTGGCAGCTATGCTGGCGTACAGATGAATTTTCCAACTTTTGGTGAAAATTGGATAATTGAAAATAACTGCATTAGAAACCGGATTTGGGACTGTAAGTCTCAAGAACCTTCCAACGATTTTCTTCAAAGTTGCTATATAAACACCCTAATACGAATTTTTTAATATGTATTAGTTGGTTAGTACAGGAAAATTGATAGACGTCCTGTATAAGTAGGTCAATTTAAGATTCTCACAAGCAATGTCTATATGGATTTTTTTCAAACTCGCAATAATAACTCCCTTTATGATATCATTTCGTATATATATATATATATATATATATATATATATATATATATATATATATATTTATTTATTTATGGTCAACAACTGAGTTTCCCAAAATTTGATGAAAGTCGGTATATCAAAAACGGCTCTAACGATTTTCTTGAAAACTGCTTCATAAACCCCTTTTAGATATCCTTTGGCACGTATAACGTGATTTTTACAGAAAAAATGACAGTCATCCTGATTAGGTAGATTCATAGATCTCGGGAATGGGTGTTTCAAAAAACGGCTCTACCAATTATTATTATTTAAAAAAAAAAAAAAAAAAAAAAAAAAAAAAAAAAACTATGTAAACTCTATTTTATAAGTCTTTACTCATTTATCAGTTTTATCTTACCGGAAAAGCGTTAGATGTTTAATTTGGTAGTTCAATGTTATGTCTTCTTACCACATTACCTTGAAAAAAAAAAAACATTTAATACGTGTATCGTGGGTAATGAAAATTGTGTGGCGATTACACACCAGATGTTTTAACTTTAATCGTAAACTATCTTGTTAATAATTAAATTTTCGTTTTCATTGGTATTTATGCTTTTAAGACTTCATAAACGTAGAACATTACTTTCACTCAACTTTCACATTTATTGATACCAATACTTTTGAAAAAGGGGACATACGACCCTTAGAACTTCAAAAAACATCGATTTAATTATAGTCTTTTAAGTAAAGTATTGTTAACTAAACTTCATTCAGTATGTCTAATTGTTACCTATAAGTTTATCATGTATTTTGGAATATAATTTAAATTCTGTGGTGAATTATTTAAACTGAACCTAAATTTGTATCCCCCCCCCCTGTTTTTGATACAGGTGATACTTCAGATTTTATTAAAAAATAGATGATCTCTATCTTATATATATATATATATATCTGTACTGATAAGTATAAAGGATTTAAGTCCATATTTTTGATTTTTCAGGAGACGAAATATAAAATTAAGCTAACTAAAAACTAATGAGCACAATCGATTAGGAAAAAGGGATTATGTTGATTTATACGCTTTATACCATTCAGTGATTGTCAATCTTCATTTAATAAAGGGAAAAATTGAATTAAATATTTTATACCAAAGATTAATGCTAAATTTCTGACTTGAATCTTTTTTTACCAATGGATTTTCTCAAAGACTAAATGACATAGATTTAAATCCTCTATACCAATCGATAGAGAATTTTTTTCGGAGTCTGACTATGTGCTTAACTCAAAATCGACATTTTTGGACTTAAATCCTTTATACTTATCAGTACAGATATATTAACCTAGATTTGAACAAATTTAGATTCAGTTTGAAGGATCGGATATGTTACAAAATCTGTGAAAATTTCAAGAAAAAATATTAAATAGTTTCAGAGATATCCTGCGCACAAGGTGAAAAAACACTTTTATTATTAACACATAAAGTATTAAATAATTCACCACAGAATTTAAATTATATTCCAAAATGCATAATAAGCTTACAGGTAACAATTAGACATGCCCAATGAAGATTAGTTAACAATAATTTACTTAAAAACAGACTATAATTAAATCGATGCTTTTTGAAGTTCTAAGGGTCGTATGTCCCCTTAATTGTCTTTTATAACTGCACTTTTCTGCGATCAACTAAATCTAAAACTGCTTTTTGTTAATTCATGGTGTTGGAAGAGTGTGTCATGGCGTTTACAATTTCTGTACTGAGAAAAAAAAATTATAAAATATTATTTAAAAAGTTTATTATAAACTGTCAAATTTGAATAAATGTAAATGTTATTTTTACCTTTGTTTTATAAACTAAAACGAATTCCGAATTCAAGATCCTATGAAAATTGAATTTTAAGTGTATTAGTATTTAGTTTTCAAGGTTATATCTCTTTCATACATAACATACTGGTACTAAAACTATATAAGTTAATAATTCGTATTAAAATATTTCCTTAAAAAAACAAAAAATATTTTTTCGATGCCTACAAATACATACAACTAACAGAATTGCCATAATTCTAATTTATTCCAAAGCATACTTAGCCCCACTATATTTCATACTACTATTTTTTTAAGTGATTTTTTTTTCTTATTTTATCGTAGCTATATGTTGGGGAGAATTATTCTATAAATAAAGTGGGGCGAAATAAAATCGTGTCTAAAAATAAGGAATAAATTAAAATGTTCGCAACAAAGCAACCACAAAGATGTAAATAAAAGGCTAACAGTATTCCAGACTAAATTATAAATGTTGCCACGTATTAATAAAATAATAATTTAAAATTTAAAAACAGAAATTTTCATTATTATGTACATATTTTAATATACATTTCTGTAAAGCTGAAACTTTTTAGACGAAGCAAAATAAAATTTATGATATCATCAATGACGAAGTATTATCATTGATAAAATTAATTAGATTCATTTAGACCTGTTAAATGTCATTAAACCAGTCCCATCAAATGACGAAATGCAGTCGCTTGTAGTTGCCATGGTATTTAAATCGGATAATGGGCTTATTTCGCAAATGCGCGCAGAATAATTTTCGGTATTCGACGGTGGAGCTTATTTTATCTTACAGTCGCTGCTCATTGTTGGAAGATTTTGCGACTTTTTTATTTAATAGTCGCCAATAATTTTGAGAAGTGGTATTTACCGTAATTTCTGGTAGATACCCCGCAGGTTATATAATCCAGTTTTGCACCAGAAATCTCAATTGCAGGGATGGAACACGGGCGCAGAATTCATACCACTATCAATATAAGAAAATTTTCTACCTCTTGAATCAACGATATTATAGGTGGAGAAATTTCTTAAACAGATTCCGGTATGAATTCTGCGCCCGTGTTCCATCCCTGCAATTGATAAATAAATTTATGTTTGTACGAGATCTTCCTTCGAAAAAGTATAGATTTCTCTATTAAATAAAATTTCTGGTGGAGAAATGACACATCTTACCTGCGGGTTATCTACCAGAAATTACGGTAATATATATAACAGATGATTAATCTTCAAAGTGGTTAAGCAACCGTAACATTTAAAATTTTGTGGGGAACATTGAATTTAAAAAATCGCAAAATCTTGCATCATTGTTGCTGCTTGCAGTTGTGAACAAAAGCGAACATTTTCTACCAGTCAATACAATTGTTTATAGCTAGCAACAAGCAAACCAAAATTTTTTGAACACAAAATTATTCTTAAAAAAATCATGTGAAAAGAAGTCGGATGCTCCGGAGTAAATTAGAAATGTTGGCATATCTGTAGTTATTTGAATCTGATTTCCCAGCAACCAGTGGGGTATTTAACTACGGTGTCACTGGATTAAGTAAAAATACTTGATATTCCCTATCTTTAAAATGTAAAATCTAAGTTTAAATTTAGTATTAGAAGAATTTAAAAAAATGAACCCCTTGCCTTAACACTTTGAAAGGCGGTGGAGTATACTTTGTATAACCTAATTTTAGTTCCTAATTGTAGAAACCCGACCCAAAAATTCTCAACGAATTTTTTCTTTTATAACATTGCGGAAAAAAATTCATTTAATTCTTTAATTCTTTTGATGTAACTTTGTTCGTAAATTTTTGATGTTTTTTTATATTAAATAAGTGAATTACCTTGTCCCTCAAATGGTTAAAGTTACGAGTATAATCATTGTTGCCAACATTTTAATCCATATTACGGAGTATTTTCAGCCCTGCCTTTATTTCGCACCATTTTATAATATAATTCTCTTCAATATATATTTACGATGACATAAGAAAAGTGAATATTAGGAAAAAGTTGTATAAAATAAAAGTGGGGCTAAATATGCTCCGAAATAAATTAAAATGTTGACAATTCTGATATAGCTTGTCATTGTTTTTCCATGCCATACTGTACAATGACGAGTCTAGCTCGTCATTAGTTTTACGTGGCATAACGCACAATGACGAGATTAGGTCTTCTATGTGCCATATACAAACTGTGTAAATACCACACATTATTTCTAAAAAAAAAAAAAAAAAAAAAAAAAAATGATTATTTTATGCACAAATATTTACGACTAAATCGCACCGTAAGTGGTAAATACGTGATCATTTTAAATTAAAAATATTCTTCTAGTTTAACCATCCACTCATTTGGAAATTGCTATTAAATTTAAAAGAAATCAATTATGAGAAATAATGTATTAAAAAAAATCCGAAACAATAATTTAATATTTTATACATTTATTTTATTTTTTTCAATAAACTTGCATTCTTTTGTTATCTGCCTTTATTAATATTGTTTACGAGCAGTGAAAAAAGTCGTTAATATTTGATGTTAGCATGTTTATTACTCGATATGATACTTTTAAAGTAGTTTTTATTTTCTGAGAAGAAACATCCTTATTTATTCATGGATATTCAAGGGCATTTCTTTATCTTTTTATGATTCATAAATATATTTTTGAAAATACTTAAGAGATTCTTATATCTTTACTCGTATCTTATATGATAATCTTTGCCTGATATCAAAGATATTATCAACAACAAGAGCATATTTTACGAAAGGTTGATTTCTAAACGATAATAGTTCAAGTCCATTAACCAAAATGACATTCAGTTTTGTTAAAATGTTTTGATAACAGAACTGAGAAATTTATTATAATTCTTTTGAATGTATTGAATTAATGATATTTTTATTAATGTTATCTGGCATAGCGTAAATGATACTATTACCCCCAAGCAACAAATCTGTATTTTTTTTTTTTTCGATAACTTAAAAAAAGTAGCATTATTAATATATATATGGGTTTTTTTTTGAATTAGCATTAATTTAAAAATTACATACACTTTGTTTACAGCTGCAAATGCGCTTAAACGTTCGTGTATTATTTCAGTTTTTAATCCAATTAATAATTACGTTTATAATCTAACTGATAATACTCTTAGGATATTTAGCTTTACTAACCGTATATATATATACAGGGTGTCCCATAAGTCTGTACACATTTTAAAAATTTCCTAACTATTGAATGAATTGATAGAACTGAACGCGGTTTGCGAAAAAATCATTCTCGTGAAGGTGTTTTTTTTTTTTTTTTTTTTTTCCCAGGTAAAGAAAAAAATGTATTTCAATTTTTTGTCGACGATAGCTAGACAAATAGTTAAATTTTTCGCACGGATATGAAAGAAAAATATGCAAATGAATGTCCTATAAATTGCGCAATTTTGCCATTAGAACAGTTTATTTCTTATTTTGCCCCCTACTTGAGCATACATAAAATTTTAATTTCGATGCTGACTTGGTGAATAAAGTGTTATTGCTGAAGATATTTTCCTCAGGTAAAAGCCGCCGACTGAAGCTAAAGTTAGCAGTGTTATAACTCGTTTGTAAATTGTAATTTGTAGGGATGACGGACACATAAAATAGGATTTATATGTCTGTAAACATTTGCATACAAATAAGTGCAGTTTTTCCTGAAAATGGTCACCCACATTCTATAACAAATAGATTAATTATTATTTTTTCTTTAACAAAAAATAAATCCCCCCTTCTCGAGAATGCTTTTTTCGCAAACTACGTTCAATTATATTAATTCATTCAATAGTTAGGAATTTCTAAAATGTCTATAGACTTAACACTCTGTACGTATATATATATATATATATATATATATATATATACATATATATATCCCAAAAGTGTGAAAGTTGACAGTTGTGCCATGTTAATAAAAAAACAAACAATTCTAAAGTAAATTATCAAAAATTTGTGTCAGTGATATTTCAATGATCCATATCTGATGAGATGTGATTTACTTTGGAAAATTCGTATTGCTTTGCTTTTAGTATGAGCAATAAAATAAATAAATTTTGTATATTTTGGTACTGAATTTAAAACAATACATGTTATGCGTAAAGAATATAACAGTTTACTTTCGTTATAATATTGATTAGAGGAGGTGTGCGAAATTGTTTGTATGCTAGAACAGAAGAGAGAACATTAAAATTTCCGGTTTAGTTGTACACATGTGTGTAAATCGTTTCTTTTATTTTTCGCTTCACTGCAAAGATGGAGACTATGCAGCAAACTGCGTGAAAAAAAAAAAAAAAAAAAAGTGCAGGGTGACCCATAAAAATCATGGAAAAGTTTGGTCGGGCCTAAAGCCAATTTTTTTGTTTTGGGTATTTCGTTTTTGCACAGCCGATTTTGCCTGTTAAAAATAATATATGTATGGTCTATTGTAAAATTTTGTAATGTTTTTATTTTTTTTATTATTATTATTTATTTATTTTTAAATACATATCTAACCAAAGAGAGAAATTTTCAGTCACAACCATAGGGATTGCGCAACTGTGACATAATAGCAGTGTTTGGCATAGCGGCGCGGAATGTCATCTAGACAATCAAAAGAATTGTTAAGGGAGGCGGAAGAAAACACGAGATCGGAAGAAAACGAGCTGTCAACACACTGAGAAAGTGGGAGATCATCCAGAAATGACTCCAGCGAAATCTCCAATTCTCGCTGAGGAAAATTGCTCGAAAGATCGGTTTTTTACGTGAGCCGTTCGGCCGAAAAGCCATAGAGTACCTTTACCCATTATCCACCGACGGTACCTTAAAGTAGCTTTAGTTTAAAAAGCATATAGATTTTAATTTATGAAAGAAATGTCAAAGATATTTATAAAAATAGAACGTATACATCTCTCTTTAACCTCGCTATAAGGCACTAGACGCTACACGCAGTTAAAATTTTGTTTTAGCCCTTTATGCTATTATGTCATGAAAACCTTCATAATTTTTTTTTTTTTAAATTGTGGTGAAAGCATAATAAAATGATCGTAAAAATATAGAAACGGTGGGACCCCTGTTTTTGTTACAGAAAGGTTTTTATAGAGTGCTATTGCTGTTTTTGCTTGGCACTTTTCAAGATCCTTCATGTGTGTTATAATTAACTCCTATATTACCTCAAGGCTCTCCCATCAATCTTAGGAAAAAGTATGAAACACAAAAAGTAAATGCGTTTTTACACTTTTTTAATGTCCAAATAAATTTTCCGATCTCTGTATACCAGTGGTACACTAAAGAACCACCTAACAAGATCCTCAATAATTACTATGATAAGGTAATATGCATAATTTTTATTGCAAATAACTTTACTGAAGTTACATTGTCGAAGACGTCTTCCTGCCTTATTCTTTAACCACATTTCTTGCGACCATGGGAGCCTATGCGCAAGTAAGGACTCAACGAGTCTAGTGTCAAAATAGGGTATTAACCCTATTGAGAGAAAATCTCGTTGAGAGACCTCGTTGAGAGAAAATAAGCATTAAGTGAACTCCAATTGCTTGGATAATTACTAAATCCCAACCTGTTGGTCAATTTGGCACTCCTCCAAGCCTTTGGTATCGTCCTCACTGCTAGGCGTAGGAAACGGGGTTACGCTATAGACTCATCATCAACATTTCAGTAATGCAAATTGGACGTTTCATTAACTGGACGTTCTGCCGGAGAGTTTAAGGTAAAAGGGAGGGTTAAAGATCTGTGCAGAGGTCATTTTTTTGGATTTCATCACATCCACATAATAACCCCACTATTCGTCGGTTATCAAACCTTTGGACTACAGTACGTGGTCGATTTTAGAGACGGTTTTGCCTGTGCAAAACCCCTCGGAAATTTGGAAGCGTTAAAGCAGTCGTTATACCGTGAGTAAGATTGGATGTCGATGGAAGAGCTTTGGCACGTGACCTTATATTTTCCTCCGTGTTGGCTGTTGTGTGTAGAAACAGAATTCGGAAGCTATTTTGAAATTAGTAAACCTTTTTATTAACTATGACGTTAGTTATTAGTATTTACTGTAAATTTTACCCCACCCCCGTTTAATGAAATTTTAAGTCAATTTTTTTTTCTCACATGTTTGGGTCACGTTATATTTCTTACAAAAATACAACGCATATATATTTTTTTTAAATTAAATTTAAAATTCGTTTTCATGATTAATTCACCTCGTGTCTGTAAATAAAATAAATATTTTAAATGCGATACAAATTTCATGTAATTTTAAAAACTGATTAACCAGTTCGAAATTGACAACGGTGATACACATAATTGTCAAATTTTTCGTTCTTTCCCTATGAATTAACATCTCTATTTTCTAATACTTCCAATTACATCCAATCTTACAATTTTTTTATAAAATACTATTAATCGTAAAATGTGGTATTAAGTCTCTCGCCTAAATAGCGTGATGTTACTACTGCAGTGGGTGAACAAATTATTATACATATATACAATTATTTGTTTACATTTAGGCGAGATTTACGGGAGACATGGTATGTTACTTTCTTCCAAATCAGATTTGCTTTTTTCCCTGAAACTTCCGCCACTTTATTTACAAATCATATTTCTCCTTAATTGATCATAGAAACATACTGTAGAAAATTAATACATAATTATTAATTATATTATTACTACATAAATATTATGGTGGAAAAATCAGGAAAAAATATGGAGCGTAGTAACCCTAAATATGTAATATTTTTATCAACGCAGTCTATTTAAATGAAGAATCAAAATTTAATATTGTAATGATTTCTTTTATAAATTAAAGATAATTGAATTTTCCATGACTTAAACAATGTCGCAAATTAATGATTTAACTTTAAAAAAATGCAACTTTTTATAAAGGTTTAAATTAACATACTCATAGACATACATTTATCTTTGAAAACTGTGTCACTTTTATCATTAAATTCTTACTGTAACAGTCAATTACCCTTTTCTTTAAAAGATAAATAGTTCTGACAAAAGAGTGCACTATTTATATGCTAATTAAATTAAACGCTAGAATTGAAGAAGCAATCTTTCAATGAATGAGAAGTTAATAATGCTTCATGGAATTAAAATTTTCATTTAATGAGATTTTAAAAATTCTCTTAAACAATTATCATTTTACTTTAATGATTTCGTATAATACTCAAGAGTCAAATGATTAAAAGTAAAAGACCTTCTTCTTTTTTTTTTTTTTTTTTTTTTTGCATAAATTAGAGTTTTATTTTACTTTGTTTTTCTGTATGTTTGAGCTGGAATTTCTTTATGCATGACTGATTAATTTCATCGAAATATTTTTTATGTATGTTATTAAGTTCTACCGTAATCAATGCTGGTGTTTGTTTTCAGAACGTAAAAAAAAGCAATATATATATGTAATGGTCAAAAATTCTTGTAAATTTATAGTTGAAATAACGCCTTTTTTTTTTATTATTATTATAACACTTTATAAGAAGATGTGTTTTAATAGATTTATATTGTTTTATTTCATGCATTTGGGCTTTTACATTAATCATTTTCTTTTATGTATTTCAAAATGTTTGCAATATAAAATCACTAATATTTATCTAGTGATTAAAATCCAGTATCAATGCATTAAACAGTATAAGAAATTTTACCATGTAAGGTCAAATATGCAATATAAGTGTATACTGCAAACATATTCTTTTGTGAATTTACTTAAAAAAAAAAAAATATTTTATCGCGTAGAGAAATACCTGTTTACCTATCATTTAAAACATTTTAGTACTTTATATATATATGTATATAGATATATATATTTTTTTTTTTTCAATAGTATTTGTTTCGATAATATTGTTCTTAGTTAATCAATTTAAGAGACATAAAGTATTACACAAAAAATATTTATATTGTAAAGTCATAAAAAAGGCAAATTTACACAAATATGCCAACAATTACAATCTTTTATTGCCATTTTAATTAAGTAGGCGTTTTTAATTTAATTAACACTTTCGCGACCGCTGACGTAGATTCACGTCATCTGAAAATCTGTAACTTCACCAGTAGGCGTTTTTTTCGCAATTTATATGTTATTTATTTCTTACGTATATACCCAATATTCACATTTTTACAATGAAATATACTATGGATACAAATACTTTGATTAGAAAGAATATAATTATGATGTAAATTCATTTGTAATATAAATGTGAATACATAGAATTTTATTCTGAAATATTGTAATTTGGGAGAATAACGCCTTTACTGTCAAAAAGTCAAAATCATGCGGTCGCGAAAGTGTTAATGAAGGAAACTGTTTTTACATTTCAGTTTATTCATCTAGTCGCCTTTATGCGAGTAACTTCCGACCCAGATGCTACGCACCAAGGATGAGAATTTGCCCCTTTTTTCCTACCACTATTTCCATACAGAATTCTTCCAAATATTTTTACAAAGTGCACAGAACGTGTTATACCTTATATATTTTAATAAATGTTTTGCTACGAAATCAAAAGGGGTACCAGTAAAAAAATAAAGAAAAGTGAAAAATTTAGGGATCACCCTAAAAAATAATACTTGAAATGCGTTCTGACTGTAACATGTGATTCTGAGACTTTTTGTTTATTATTACATATATAATTTTTTACGAGAAAACCACATATATTCATAGGTTTATTTAAAAATTTGAAAAAAAAAAAAACTGCTATAGTCGGCAGCAAAATTATTCGAACGCTTGCAAAAATTCCTATGTAAAAAAAGTACACTTCATACTGTTTTGTTAAATAAATTCTTTCCGAATCATATTCGTAGACTGACTAAGAACATGATTCGACAAGGATTTATACAACAAAACAGTATTAAGTGTACTTTTTTTATATAGAAATTGTTGCTAGTGCTCGGATAACTTTTTTATATAGAAATTGTTGCTAGTGCTCGGATAACTTTTTTATATAGAAATTGTTGCTAGTGCTCGAATAACTTTGCTGCCGACTGTACTTTTTTAATTATGCACTCAATGTATTAAACCCTGTGAAAAGCCATTTTTAGGACATTTGACAAACTACATTAGACACATCATATAGTAATGAAAAAGCAAAAATTTTAAAATATCTAATGAAATATTAGCAATTTTACTAAATAATTTTTAACTACACATGCACAAGCTTTAACGAAATTTCATTTGCATAATTTAATAGCCAAAAGTGTTGAGCTACTTACATAAACCCCCCAAACAATTATCGTTTAAATTCAAATACGCGATAGAATGAACGGATGTTCATTTTCTCTCAAAATTAAAGGTAAATTATGAGTGGGTTTATTCACATTTTTATTTTTATTTAATCAATGCAGGGGTTGTACTCTCCGCTTTTTTTTTCAGGACACTCTTAGGAATTACACATTTCTGCATTTATTGCTACCAAAATTTTTATACAATACTCTCTATCCTAATGAATCACGACGCATTACTATAAAAATACTATGCATATTTTTGCATGAAATTAGTGGTGACAAAAAAGAGAAAAATTTGAGAAATTCCTTGATAGTGTCCTGAAAAATGGGCGGAGAGTACGACCCCTGATAAATGGTAATGTAATGTTCGCTGATTATAAATAAATATTAAAAAAAAAAAAATCCCTTTTCCTTTTGCGGTGAACTGAATTTCGTTCCATTCTATCGGCGTAACTTTTTAAATTTGCAAGATATTTGATCAAGGTTCCCTTGCAAGTAGCTTCATAGCCTCCTAAACTAGATGCCTGCATGCACTTCATGCGTTAAAATTTAAATAGCTTGAGTTATGTGAACCCTACAATAGTCTCCTAAACTAGATGCCTTCTGCCTGGCTCAGAAACTTGTCAACAGTTGAAGCGGTAGACAGCGCCACCTGGTACAGATTGCACGACTTTTTTGTTCAACAGCCACCAAAAATTTTTTTAAATGGGATATGATATACGTAAAAGGCGAATGGAATCGAAGAAACGTCGATTATATATATCATATATCACTTCTTAAAATTATTGGTGACAGTGGAATAAAAAAGTCGCACAATTTGCACCAGGTGGCGCTGTCTACCGCTTCAACTGTTACCAGGTTTCCGAGCCACGCGACAGGCATCTAGTTTAAAAGGCTATGGTAGCTTAATACTTTGGGCATATAAGTTAAGCAAACGAAATTTCGTTAAAGCTGGCACGTGCGTAGTTAAAGGGTATTTAGCAAAAATGATCATATTTCATTAGATAGTTAATATGTTTGCATTCTGATTGCTGTATGCTGTGTCTAATGTAGTATTCTGAGTTCCCTGAAAATGGTTTTCCAGTAAGTTTAACCCTTTGACGGATCGAACGCAACTAACTCTCTAAACTAACTCTTTATGTAGCTCTCTAAACAGTGTTGACAAATTTAAGGACTCATTTATTCCTCTATTACTAATAATTCTAAGGAATGATACTTGATATACATAATAGACGAATAACCTTCAAAGTGCTTAGGCAACCATTGCAGTTCAAATTTAACGGTGGATTTTGAATTTTAAAAAAATCCCCGATTTTGGCAACACTAATCAGAGGAGTGAAATTAAATAGGGCCGGTAAAGGGTTAATACCTAGCGTGTTACACTTAAAAAAGGGAATTTTTTTGTAACTATTAAAAAAAAAAAAAAAAAAAAGAAGAAGATATATCTCTCTGAATATACACTTGGCAGCAAAAGTATTGAAGCGCTAGCAATAATTCGTATTTAACCCGCCAGTGCACGGGTTGGGTTTGTGAGACCCAACTTATTTACTAGAATGCAATGTAAGAGAAACATTTTATATATTCTGTGAAAAAAATTATAAGAAACATAAAATGTATACTTCGTATTTTTTTACTGTGGGATTTTATTTTGTGGGTGTTATATTGTAACCCTTCAGATATTGAAAGAAAATTGTGTCTCTTTCCCACCCGTGCACTGGAGGGTTAAAAGATGTGCACCTAATACACTAATACTGCCCTGTTAAGAAAATATTTGTCGAGTCATAATCTTAGTCTTTATGATGTTTATAAAAAGTAAATTGATAATACAAATTAGTGATCAAACTAGAAAAATAATGGGAAAAATGTGGATATGTGCTTCAGTAATTTTTCTTACAACTGTGCGTAGTAGCATCGTAAAAATGTCTGCAGATAATAAGAAGTTACCTCATAATCACATGCTACAGCCGGAAAGCACTTTAAGAATTACATTCTACAAGCTGATCCCAAACATTTTTATTTTTATTTAATTTTTTACTTGTCCTCCTTTTGCTCTTTGTGCAAGATTTTCATTGAAATAGACAAGGTATAACATGTTCTTTACATTCTTGATGTTTTAAGATGATTTGTTGAGTACTTTTTGAAATATTTCTCAAAATCTCTAAAATCAATAGTTTCTGGTTATTTATGGAACGGTACACCGTAAAAAATAGTTCCTTAAAAATGAGCTAAATTGTCCTCAAAATAGCTCTGAAACAACATATACGTAAATTTGAAAACCCATGTAATCATTTTTGAGTATATTGACATGTTCAAAAATGGGGTTGACCAATAAGAATCCCAATATCCCCATGTTGACATGTCAATATACTCAAAAATGAGTACACGGATTTTCTATTTAAGTGTATATTGTTTCGGACCTATTTTGAGACAATTTAGCTCATTTTTAAGAAATTATTTTTAACAGTGTATTATGAAAAGGTATCTGCACTGTAAAAAATATGTCCTGTTTGTTGCCAGAAATTCTCTGTAATTTGAGAAAATACGCGTAATTTACGGAAAAATTACGTTGTCAGAACGTATTTTCTCAAACTGCAGAGAACTTCTGGCAGCAAATAGGACATATTTTTTACAGTGGGGTTATTTATGGAAAGGTATGTGTATTTGCAATTCTTCAATTTTTCGAAAGTGAAAGCCTTTGTTTAACAGCATTATACGAAAACACCTTACTGAAATCATTATAGTACATTTTAATGTTTTAAACCTGCTTTTTTTTTTTTTTTTTTTTTTTTTTTTTACTTTTCTGCCTATATTTAACAATATTGGTCTTTATGTAATCATAATTAAAGCACGCAGTATAAGAATACACTAGGTAAAAAGTGAAACCTTGTCGGTAGAACGTCAAGAAAAGGAAATTTAGCATCTTGTTCTATTTCCAAAGTAACTAGAAACAATTAAATAGCTCAACTTAATTAATATCAGCCATTTATTTAAATTTACTTAAAAGGCTACGTCCTTGCCACGAGGACGCAATAAAGTATTCTCAAATGCAAAAAATTCATCTCGGATTTATTTTAAAAATTTTTATAACTTAACGATAAAAAGTTATTTACTTCTTTAATTTTAACTTTGTTCGTGAATTCTGTTGGCTTTCTATATAGAAAAAGTAATATTACCTTGTCCCTCAAAAAGTTAAAGTTTAATTATAAATAAATTAGGAAAATGGCCAACAAAAATGCATTCAAAATGAAATTAAATTCTTTAAAACAGGAGTAAATATGTTCCGACTTTTCGGTATCACTATTTTTATTTAGAAAATTAACGTACTTTTACATTCATATTTTGTGATTAAAAATGATAGAGAGATTACATTTTATTATTTTGTGATTTAAAAAAATTAGAGAGGAAAGCAGTCTGTCTAAAGACGGAACTCTTCACCTCTGCACAAAACACAAAATTATCCATCATTCAATTTTTTCCAGGTGTTTTTGAACGATTGAAATACAGTTTCAGGAAATTTAGTATTTATTTAATAGCTAATCTCCCTCCTAAAATAAAATAAATGATTTCTAGTAAAACTCATCCAATTTACCGTGAAAACTATTCAGATATTTATAAAATTTCCTTCATTAAATAAGATGACTCAACGAATTTTTGCATAGACATGACAAGCTGGAAATACTTTCATAGAAAAAAAGAGTAGATACCAGATACAAATTATACTAGGAATACTATCGCTCTCTTACAAGAAATAACACGAAAAAAAATATTGAAATAAATTTTATTAATTAATTTATCAGTCTGCATTTTATTATTCGGGTACCATAAGAGAAGCAACAGAAATGTTAACCCGCCAAAATAAAGTGTGTAATGGAGAAACATCATTTAATTTGCGAAAAATCTGGTTAGAGCTACTTTTAATTGTTTGTTGTGTATCTTAGGCCTAAAAAATATCGTGATATGTGTAAAATATAGTAAATATTTGCAACAATCTATTTTTTAATTAAAAAAAAAAAAAAGATCACAGAAAATAATTTTTCTGACATTTTATTTACAGAAAATGTCAAACTTCCTTTACTTGCAATCTGTAATTATCCAAAATAATAGTAAATAGAAATAATATGATTTATGAATCTCCATTTACTAACTGTCAAAAACGGGACAATTCATTGTTTATTGTCTTTTCGATTTATATCGTAAAAAATGTTTTAAATTATAATAAGTATATGCGAACATTGAACAATGTGTCTGCCGTCGACATTTTCTCTCTAACCCTTCCACCAATATATTCAAAGAATAGTCCTCTGTAGTATGTTTCATCGTTAAATTACGAGGAAAACTGCAGTTTGTAAATAATGGTAGAAAAGTCATTTAAGGAAAGCATATCTGTAGGAGCTTGTTGTGTAGAAAAATATTAAATTTAATTAAATTCTGTTTTATACATTTCTCTCTGTCTTTTAATAACTGAATGAAACAATCTATATAAATGATTATTAAAAAAAAATTACAAACAATGAATATTTAAAATAAATATATAATTAAATACAGTTTTAAACACACATTCTGCTAACTATTCCGATTCTTCCATAAAATTCCAAATGTAAGACTAGCACGCTTCATTTTTGTAGTACCACTAATTACCGAATTGTAATATTTTATATAAACTTTCTACTCCTAAATAATGCAAGGAGTACTATTTCGAAAATATGGTACTAAAATGTAAAGCATATTTGCTAACATTTTAATTTATTCTGGAACTTTTATAGCTCCGCTTTTATTTCGTACCACATTTCTTAATGCACTTTTTTTCTTATTTTACCGTATTTATATACTGGGAAAAATTATTCTTTAAATAAAGTGGTGCGAAATAAAGACGGGGCTGAAAATGCTCCGGGATGAATTAAAATTTTGGCAACTATGGTAAAGCAGTTTTTATCCGAATCGTTTCAAACAATATAAAAGAGTTTAAAAATTAACAAGTATGTTAACGTATATTATTCTACCATTACTTATACGTGTGGAAGTTATAACTAAAAGAAAAATTAAGAATCAAATATGCGAAATATATATCTCAGAATATTTAAGTGTATTTCTTACTGCAAAAATATTAACTTCATTCAGAATAAAATATGAACGTAACAATAAATTCAGATTTCTAAGATTACATTATTAAACTTATCGCTTAGAAAAATCAAAATTTAAATACAATTTTTATAACGTAAACGCATCAGTGAAAGTACTTTCTAACTTTTTTTTTCGTTCTTTTATACAAAAGTACGAATGCTCCAAGATTTTAAATCACAAATCTTATTAATGTGGAAATCATATATAGTTTAAAACGCATTTATCCAATCATATTATACGCAAAATGGATTTTCAATGAATATAAATCAAAATAAAATAAAGTAAAAACATAATCGCATTTGCTTTTATAAAATCAGTTTTAAAACAATAATTTCAAGTAATCCTGTTATGTTTAAAAGTCAAATTCTAACGAAGCGAAAGTGAATTATAAATAGCGATTTTCAATATTATCCCAGATTTGTGTAGGGGTATCTAACGATAAAAAGTTATTCGATTGGGATGCGTATTCGCGATATGTCATTCAAGTATGTATAATTATTTTGTCTGTTTTTTTTTTTTTTTTTTTTTTTTTTTTTTTGTATAGAGCATAATCGTTTTCCTCATTATGCAAAATATTTATTTGTAGGATTTTATTTACCACGAAATTTTTTATCTTGAATCTTGATATTTTATTTAGCGCTCATTATTAGTCTGTTTATTAGTTTTTTTTATTTGAGTTTAAAACTATATATATATATATTTAATTTTACGCGCTAAAAAAAAAAAAAAAAAAAAAAAAAAAAAAAAGAGGAACTTTGTAAAAGCTCTATTTTGGGGGAAATTTCTTGAAAAGTTGTACAACTTAGCTCATCAAGAATACAAAATCAGAAAAATGATGAAGTTATTGGATTATTATTATTATTATTATTATTATTATTATTATTTCAATTTTAAAGAAATTATTAATTCGAGTTATACAAAAAATTCTAGGTTTAGTAAAATAAAAAATAAACTGTACATTTATTTGTCTGTTGGAATGCACTTTTATAGACAGAAAAATTGAAGCTTTCCAAAGTGCCAAAGAAATGGATTTAACTATTTCTTACATGTACAGAATCATTCGAAAAACTACTTCGAAATAAACGCTCAGAAAAGATAAAGAAAACAATCTTTTTAAATTTTAGTTAAAAGTAAAAATAAGTATTTAAAAAAAAAAAAAAAAAAAAAAAGAACCTTCTTAGAAGGTAAATGTTGAATTGTTCGATCCAGTTAGTATTTTGTCTGCCATTTTCTACTGCGGTTTCCTCATATTTAAAATGTCACCAGGATGACATTTAAAATACAGGGAATAATTCTGAATGTTTCTGTTATGGATGCGACGTTATTTCAGATTAGTGCTTAGGCACAAAACGAACAAAAAAAATTGAAGAAACTGTTTGCAAGTTGACCTTTATTGACGCGAGGTTTTTAATTGATAACTTCGTTAAGATAATTAAAATTCCGGACCAAGTGAAACGCTAGTACCTTTGGCGATGCTGAGAATCTTCTCCTTCATGGGGTGATAGGGCTGCAGACACACAACATGAACAGCGGTAGCAATAACTTTCGTATTATAATAGAGAGGAAAAACAGTGATATGACGTAATTTAAACTTTATTTTCTCTTTATATTTCATTTCCTACAGGGAAAAAAACAGTTTTCGACGATTAAATTCAGTCCAAATACCGATACACTATTAGGTCAAAACAATTTTTTTCGCTCTATTATAATTAAAAACTAGAAGATTTTTTCTTTTATAATTTTGATTTATGTGTAATTATTTATTATTGAAATGATTAACGCTCTTTGTTTTCTATAAATACTACCGCTCCAGGTTACGAGCTGGAAATACAAGTGTCTGAAATTCAGACAAAATTGTGTCTAAAATGAAGTATTCAATTTTAAAATGCAAAAAAAAAGGTCTTTTTAAAGTTTTTTTTTTTTTTTTTTTTTTTCAGGTATCTTTAAAATATCTGAATTTCTGCCATCTTTGATCGCTTAGCTTCTTAGATTAAGTAACCATTGGTAACCACAATATATATTTTTCATGAATTGAAAAAGAAAAGGCGTGGGGTTTTATATTTAGGTTAATAAAATTTTAGAATATCCTACAGCATCATAAAAATATTAATAATATTTCAAAGAAAAGTTCCATAATACGATTCACGCCGCGAGGTTGGATTTGAACTGAGTACCTATGGAATCGTAACCAACTCTCTACCGAGGAAGCTAAGAGAGTTTGAAGACAATTTGCGTTTTGTATTAAGGTGTAGGTAATCATGTATAGTTTTTAAATGGAAAATAAATCAAGCAGTAGTTTCCTTCAAATCGTTCAATATTTTCAGTTACAAATTCCATTTCTTACACGTTACTGGGGTTCGCAAGTCCTAATATTTTTTCTTTCATTATCTGAGACAGAATTAGTTGCTTAATAAATAAATAAATAAATAAAGTAGATAATAATACAAGCAAAGTAAGTTTCGCCTCTAAAGAAAGTAATCTAGGAGAGATCGCGCAGTAGGAGAGATTGCGCACATAGGGGCTAGGCAAGAAAGGGTAGAGAGGGCGAGTTGCGATTTCAGGTGGTAGTACAACATCAATAGTGAAGTACCTAGTTGAATGTATATGTTGATTGCTTCAAGAGTCTAGAATAAAACATGGTTATTTTCTCTCGTTTTCAAAAATAAATGCTTGAATTTTCATAATCCTTCCTAGAAATTTCAATACAATGGTAGTAGTACAAAATATTTTTTGTTTAAACGATTTCTCGTGAGCTACTAACCTAGACTAACGGTGCGAACACCACGATTTTCTTTAAAAGTGAACAATTATTTAATAAAAGACTGAGCAATGTCTCTTACCAAAATGGGAGAGTTTGCGCTTTTGCTATTTAGGAGAGGTTGCGCAGTGATTTTTACAAAATTCTGTACTAATAGAGATTTCACAGCTTATTGGTAAAGGCAAGACAATGAGGATGAGTTTCTTGAATGTTTGGAACTGTACCAAGAAATAACTTCGACAAAAGACTGAACTAGTTTAACCCATTTGAGGCGGCTTTTTGGAGACTGTTCCCAGAATCTGAAAATGAGTATTTTTTGGGAGTGTTATGATCGACAAAAGCCACACCTCTGGTGGGATTTACCTTTCGAATGCGAGTGTTTGCCTATAAGAAATTTATCGCAAAGTACCGTAATTTCTGGTAGATAGATACCCCGTAGGTTACATAATCCAGTTTTGCACCAGAAATTTCAATTGATAAATAAAGTTATATTTATACGAGCTCTTCCTTTGAAAAAATACAGATTTTTTTATTAAATAAAATTTCTGGTGGAGAAATGACTTATCTTACCTGTGGATTATCTACCAGAAATTACGGTATTTAAATGTTATTTTATTTCTGATTAGTTTTGAAATATTTTCAAGTATGATACTCAAGTTCTGTGCAGCTGTCGGCGACTTAAATACTAGAAGCGATAAAACTAAATGTAAGCAAAAAATATCAGCTTACTCAAAATTCTTTTTAAGGACATTAATCGTCTAAATTTCAACAGAATAAAATGGATAAACGTAAAAGATTTTTAAATTAAAAAGAAACGATTTCAAACCAAGTGAAATTTAGGTTTTGTGTTTCAAACATTTTTGTGCGGAAGATTTTGAGGAAAGAAAAATCTTTATTTTATATTAAATGGTGGGTGGATTCTGGACTTAAAAGTGGGCGGACTAGCCATGTATCATTGTACACATGGTGTGATATCCGTTTTTTGGCTCGGAAATGCATTGCACACACGGTGTGCAATCCGTCTCGAACAGGTGAACTGTGGCATGAAATTACAGGATCAGTTTCACTAACAAGAAATGCAAGGATTGTGAACAACTGGAGATTCAGTCAGCAAACAAGAAAACATTGAAGCTAAAAAGGAAATGTTCTAATTTTTTAAGCTAAACGTATTATCTAATAACTTAATGTTAATTTACAATTGTTTATATCTATCCGGTTTTGTTATTTTTTTTCTGTTTCTTTAATATTTTTTTCTTTAAATAACTTTTTTGTAATTATTTTTAAGTTCCTTTTACTTTTCTGATTTTTTAATTATTAAATTGAAATATCCACTCCTAATGCAAAAATGTTTGTTTATAAATACCTTACAACAATGTCATTTAAATGCAAATATTACTATTAACAATTTAATTGTAGTTATAATTAAGTGCAATATCTTTTACTCATGTGCGCAATCACTCCTACCCCATAAGGAGGGGCAAAATAGTTCTCTGCGTTTTATTACAGATGTTATTTTAAATTACAGCAGAACAATAAATTAGTAATGGAAATGTATAGAAGAAAGGTTCAATTCAAAAGTATGCACCCATAATTTAGCAAAAAATTAATATTAGAATTTTTTATAGTGTTTTGTTGAACTGTGCGCAAGCTCTCCTTGCTTTACCTTATGCTGTTTTATTAATTGTTTGAAACATGACTCTATGCAAATAAGATACATATTTCTAGTGAATTATTCTTCGAAATTACAGTGTCATAAAATCTGAAGGGTTTAAATAGCATAAGCATTTATTTTACAAAATAATATTAAATTTAGGATTTGTGAAAAAAAAAATGATAATAATAATAAACGTACATAAAATGGAATTCATGTTAAAAAAAAAATTGCTAATATAAATATCTGAATTTCTAAATGTCTGAATTATAAAATGCCTGAATTTTTAAATGTTTAAATTGTAAAATTTCATGATGTTTAAGTGTCTAAACTATAACCTGTCTGTATTTCAGACATATCAACATTGGTCATTTCATATCTCAGTCAAATTATACAAAGATATGCATCTGTCTTAAATTCAGGCGCGTGTGCTGCCTGAAATATCGCATATTTTCCTGTTTCAGACATTATTGCGTCCGAAATGGTATTTAAGACATATTTCTGCCTGAATTTAAGAAGCCTCTATTTAGAGTGCGATAGCATTATCGATGGAAATAAAAAAAATTCTGAAACACAGAATGCGTCAGATAGATTTCTAATCCTCAAACAATACTTAGATTTTAGTTTTTATAAAAGTACCTCAAGGCGCTTTATTATTATTGTTATTATTTTATTTTATTTTATTTTATTTTATTTTATTTTATTTTATTTTATTTTATTTTATTTATTTATTTATTTATTTTTTCATGAATGAAAATTAAGGCTTTTTTTCTTTCGCTGACACTGTTCCCTTACAGAAATTTTATTTATTATTTTTTTTTAATTTATTTATTATATTTTATTTTTTTATTTTTTTATTTTAGATCATTACTTTTTTTAAAAGAAAATAGTAAAAAAAAAGAGGGTGGGAGGCACTTACGGCTGCATCAGAATTAAAAAAAAAAACAGTAAAATAGTGAAAGCGAGGATGAATATCCGAGAGTTAAATTGAAGAATGTTTAACGAAAAAGGGCCAAAACAGAAATGAGAATGTGCCAAACAGTTAAAAATAAACAGCCGGACAGAAATGGCAAATATGGAAACTAAGAAAGTAAAATGTTAAATTTCCCTAGATACTATGAAGGGTTAGATTATATACCAGTACTGGAATTTAAAGGCTTTAAAATATTTTCAAAAGTGAGACAAAATCCTTAGTATCTAAGCTCGAGTTAAATGACATCCAATTGCATTCGAGTTCGAGTGGCCTACAATTATGGGGACCACTCACTATTAGAGACTGAGAGTAATATGCTTAGGCAGAACCGTCAATATTTCTATCTTATTCCGTAGCATTTTTAGTATCCTTTAGTTTTCCCACCACATTTTTCGAATAATAATTTTTTTTATGCAATCGCAAGTACAAACTGGAAAAAATTACACAACAAAAAGTCACTTCAGCATTGGGTAAAATTTTTATTATTGTTGGTAAAAATGCTTCGCATTTTCTGCTACCACTGCATCCACATGAATTTTTTAAAAAAGTTTTACAGTACTTTTTGCAATTAAATATTATAGTGATTACTATTAAAAGATAGTGGTTAGATAATCCGTCTGTAGAAAAAAAATTCTTTCACCCCTGTTGTTTCTTTTATATACCGAATTTTATTTTAACTTTTCATTATTAAAAAAGCAAATTGTGTTAATGTTCTTTGTGTATTATAAATTCTTTCTAAAAAGGTAGCAAACGACCAAAGCATACAATAGTGATTCAAAGATAATCTTTTAACTTTTCTAGACTACTGTTAAGAAATTTTTTTTAATCAAAAATATATACATATTTTTTTTTTTTTTTTTTTTTTTTTACTGAATTACTGAATGAATCAATATTGATTAATTTCTAGTTTTAATTTCATGGTTTCTGGAAGCGTTGTTAAATTAATTTAGATTTCTGCTATTAGGAAAGTTTCTGGATGATTAATTCGATAACTCCGTCAAATGCGGCATACATCTAAATTTTACTTCATTTTAAAACGCGATATTTAAAATTGAATAATTGAATTAACGCGTAACTTTTGATTTCACTTTCAACTAAAAACTTTTTATTAATTCTTTCATTTAAAATACAATTTTGCTAAATAGGGAAATCAATTAAATATTTTGATGCTTAAATCAGATTTATTTCTTGCAGGTTTTAGGGAAAGGTTAACTCTTAAAGTGAAAATTAAGTTATAATGTATAATACATAGCTATGTTTAATTATGTTTGTTGCCATAAGTTAATTTTCAATAATGAAGTATAAATAGCACTTTAGAAATTCTGTACTATTAGACAAGTGCTAAATTGGGGGTGGGGTGTGGGGGGGGTGGTTAATTTGAGGATTTTTACTAATTTATTCATCACTTATATAAATAGGGATGCAAAATTTTCGCAATCGCTAACAAAGAACTGCGCCATTTTTATAGTGCCCAAGACTTTCGATTTAGGCGGGAAACTCAACACAATTATTTACGCAGAGTTTCCAATATTTCAATTTATTCCCGTTAATTTTTGCTCCATCTTTATTCCCTACCACTTTTTAAAGAGTATTTTTTTCTCTTATTTTACCGTATTTATATATTGGAGAAAATTATTCTATAAATAAAGTGGTGCGAAATAAAGACGGGGCTAAAAATGCTCCAGAGAAAATTAAAATGTTGACAACTATATTTACAGACAATAATATACTATTCATTTTCAAAAATTAAATCTATTGGAAGTTACAGTTAGAAAAAAGTGATATAAATTCTTGTGGAAGAAAAAGAAAAAGTTCAACACCACTTAATATATATATATATATATATATTGTATTATTTAAATTTAAAAAAACTTGGTCTTTAAAAAAAGCAAAATATTTTCTTCGTAAATAGTTGGATCTAAAATGCGTAAAATTTTGCAGTTATGTAATTTTGTAAAATATAACGTTTATAGTGGAAATTTTTTTTTTTTAACGTATGAATTATTTAAAATAAATTCAATATATGCATAATAAAAGATTATTATTAATAAATAAACTAGACAAAATATGAAGAATGTACGTTCATTTATAATTAAAGCAAAAAGAGTCATTCTATATTTATAATAATTCAAGTAGAGTTCTTAAAGTCTCTCTTCTCAATAAAGTATACATTGTTGGAAGAATGAGGTCGGTAAAATATTACAGAGCTGTCAACTTAATCTGGGGGGTTGTTAGTACCGCCCCTTTTTCTACACCAGTCAATCTTTAGAAAAATTTTCTTCTTAACGCATTGTAAATATGTTTGAAAAGAATTACTCTAAAAATTAACGGTGTAAAAAAAACAGGCGGTGCTAACGAACCTCAGGAATAGGTTGGCATCTCTGATGTTATAAAGAATTCTGGAAAATCTAGATGTAAACACTAATTAAGATTTTGAAAACGCGGGTTTCATTCATATGCAACATTAGTTCGTAAGGTTTTTTAAAGATTTTTTTTTTTCTAATTATTGCAAAATCGTCTCTTATCAGCACGGGTGTACTTCCTGTTGCTTTTTCAGGACACATTTAGAAATGAAAAATCTAAGCTTTTTTTATACCACTCTTTCTATACAATAAACTCTATTTATTACATTTAATTACGACATATTTCTCTAAAAATACTATTTCTGGGTGAAAATAAGGGTGGTACAAACAACCAAAATTTATCATCTAATAAAATGTTCTGAAAAATGGACAGGCAGTACTACCCCTGCCTATCAGGGTACCCCTTGAAGATAATCTAAAAGCTGTACTCTACATCCAACAGGCTCCAAAGTTGGCAGCCGCAATCGTCCAGACCTTAGGTGTCATCTGAAAATCCATGTACACGAAAACAACAACATCAAGGTACCCAGAATCCATTTTTAAAGACCTTTTAACCAATGTTCCTTAAAAATAGACTTTATCACCACAAAGACACAATTCATAATTACCAACTGAAAAAAAATACACCGAAATCATTAATCAAAATTTTACTTTTATAACTTGGCAGAAAAAAAGCCATTTATTTATTTTCCTTTAATTTTGTTCGTAAAACTAGTGGTTTTACGTATTAAATGACCACAATTACTTTATCGGTGTAGCCAATTTTAGGTATTTTTTTATTCGATATCTACCACTAATTTTTAATTATTATGTTTGCGTAAGCACATTGAAGATTAATCGTCTATAATGTATGACATATCAAACTACACTTATCAAAATTATTGGTAATTACGCCTCGCTGAAAAGGGGAAAAAAATGGAGCCCTGATACCATTATTGCTGATTCTTATCTAAAATGGCCTCCTTATTCCGATTATGACTACAATTTTGCCCAGCCACCCTCCGTTTTCTCAGGACATCACCACCTCTCCCAATTTTTGTCACTGTTCGGTAGTTCTGTGGCCATGAATTTGATTTATAGAATGAAAAAGAATTAATTTAGCATTTAAAAACAAAATAATATAATGTTTAATAAATAGCATTAATAATAGATTAAAAAATATATAAGAAATGTAATGCATAATTTCAGTGGCAAATCCCCCCTAAATTTTCTCCTTGCCGCAAATGTTCATGTTTTAGAATTTCCCAGCACTATAACCCCTCAAAAGAAATTTAACAGTTAAAATAATCCTTCCTCACTCCTAAAAATTAAATTTATAGCGATAAAATTACCGAAAAGCGATAAAAATAGGGTGCTGTCCCAAAAAAACAGTGGGTGATAGGGCAAAATTGGCGTCGTATTTGAATTCAGGAGGTCATTTTACATAAGAACATGCAAAAATGGTGATGGGGGCAATTTTTGTGCAGAGCAGTGTTATTAATAAAAAAAGTCCCTAAATTTATTCAACACAGCACCTTTTCCCTTAAAGTGTTAAAGAGGATTAAAATAACCGTGAAGTATGATGAAACAATGCAAATTAAAATGATTGGCATGCAACGTTAAGGACTATCGGAACTATATCTTGTTACTGTATCCACATATAATTACATATAATTACATATCTACAGATTTCTTTAAATTTAAACGATACAATAAGACTTAATGAAATTATATTAAAAAATATGCAAGCAAATGTAAGCTTTTTAATGCTAAAATAACGATAGATATTAAAACTTCTGTTTGTTATATCAAAACTACAAAAGGGTAAGTATATATTATACCTCCATTAAAAATTAAATAAATTAAAGGTGTTCGTAATCACATAATTTCGTTGGCGAATTATAATTATTGCTGCACTATATGATTATTAATTGCATTAATATATTAAAACAGTCTATGTATGAATGATGATATGAATCAGAAATGTTATATAGAACATTCAGTTACTTCGAATTATTGAAAATACAATTTGATTTTTATGCAACTATCATTTATATTACTCGCTCTATGGACAATTTTCGTGGTCCGGCAAAATCATTGTTCATGCTGTCCCTGAATTTCTTTGATTTTCTCTGTCACTATTTTTTTATATCAATTTTTATTTTATAATGAGTCTTTAAATTAAAAAATATAAACAAATAAAATACTGGTTAAAGAGTCCTTGTAAAAAGGTGGGTCTGAATGAAACCTGAGACTGTTTAAAAGAACAGAACAAATTGTTTATATCACCCCTTTATATTGTTTCTGTTCTACAAATTTTTTATAAATGATAAAAGGAATATAGACTATACATTTAATCCTTTCAGTAAGTAGAATGGATAACTAATAAATATCATATGTTTTACCATCAGAATTTTCCCAAAATATAGAGAGAAGGAAATATTGTTTGAGTAAAATGTTATACATACCCGTGTTTAGAAAGGGGAGAGCTTATCATTAATCAAAAAATATCACTCTTTAAAACTTTCAATGTCCCCAGCTACAGATGAATCCAAATTATTTACTGAGATCCTTGACTTTATTTAGATGGAAATGTCTGATGAGTTTTGCATACCTGGTAACATTTATGATTTATCACGGAGTATTATTAGTACCTGCCCTTTTTACCACCCCTATTTTTAAAGAACATTTTCCTTTTTTATTTCATCGTGATTATATATTAAAAAAAAAACTCTACAAGCAAAGTGGTGAAAAAAGGGTAGGTACTAACAGTACTAGGAATAAAGTATAAATCTTACCAGGTATCAGTTGTGTAATGTGTATATATATTTCAATATCAGACCATAGGTGGCCAAAAGAGAGAAATTTATGCTTTCGAACTAAGAGTCAGCGAAATTAATAATTTAAAAAAAAATTAAGCATTATTAAAAATAAAATAATAAGGATATATTTTTATAAACATATAATTAATTGAACCTACGTACCTAAAGTTTTACATGTGTTTCATTATAATGTTACCAGTGTTGCCAATTTTAGGGACTTATTTTATTCAATAGATGCCACTATATTTTAATTATGATGTTTGCCTAATCACATCGAAAATCAATCGTCTATCAGGTATATCAAACATCGTTCCTCGAAATCATTGGTGATTATTGAATAAAAAAAAGCCGTTAAATTTGGCAACACTGAATTTTATCCAACGTTGCACATGGTACGATAACACTTGCCAACATTTCTAATTTCTAACACTTGGAGCGCCATGTCAGCCATTCTAGATTCTAGACATTTTGTCATATATATCTAAGTACTGAAGAAATCACCTTGAAACTTTAGGAGTGTGCAGAACGTGTTATACTTCAAACATTTCAGTGAAAGTTTTACCCCGAAAGTAAAAGCAGTATCCATAAAAAATTAAAACGTTGCGCGCCCTGTCAGCCATTGGTGGCTGACAGTGTCAAATATGATATAAAGCCGCGTCAACCATCGGTGGCTGGTATAAAATAGGATATAAAACTAAAAATAATGCATTTAATGATTAAAAATTTATTAAAAATTTGCTTCATTTTTATTTGTTACAGGAGGAATTATTATGGAATTTTAATGGATTTTAATAATTTGCGTGGCGCTCAACGTGTAAAATGAGGTTTCTCACAACTATTTTTTCACAAAAATATTTTATACTAATACATTCGCGAACGCATGTTTTTGTCTTTTTGATAGCGAGGTCGCCTGTGGGCGTTATTCTCCCAAGTTAAACTATTTCAAAATATTATTTCAATATAAAATTTTCTACATTCAGATTCATGTTACAAATGGATATACATTATAATTACACTATTTCTAATCAAAGTGTTTATATGCTCAGTATGTTACTTGTACAAATATGAATATTGCGTACATTTTTAAGAAATAATTGCATACTTGCAACCATATCATTATGAACCGTACAATTTTTAGAACCCGCCTTTTTTTTCACACCAATAATTTTTTAGAGTAATTTTAGTCTTATTTAAATGTAACAACATTTGGAGAGAATAACTCTAAAAATATAGTGGTGTGAGAAATGGGGCGTTTTTTCAGGGGGCGTTAAAAATTGTACGGTTATTAATGGGATGGTTGGCAAGTATGTAAATAACATAAAAAATGCAAAAGAAACGCCCACTGGTAGCGTTACAGATTTTCAAATGACATGAATCTACGTCAGCGGTCGCGAAAGTGTTAATTTTCCACTACTAAAAAAAGTTAAATTTATTATAGAAAACTTCTGGTATGAAGCCTTATTGTCTAAATCGGAGACTTTGTAATTATGTCTACGATAAGTATTGTACAGTCACCCAAAAAAGAAAAACGCCACCCCCCCCTCCACCTAATTTCGCCGTAAATTATTATAGAAACATGCGACTGGTACAGATCAGTTTGTAATAACGTCTAGTTTATAATGCTACAGATAGATTTTACTTAGGGGGTCGTCCACATATTAAAACTGACATCAACTTCATTTTTTTCAATGGTAACCCCTCTTTTTTATAATTTATTGGAATTCTTTGGATCAAATCATCACGGAAAATGGTATAGTTTATATATTTCGCTCAATTTTTCATAGAGTTATAAGCTGTCAAAGTTTGGGGATACTAATGTTAAATGAATGTGACAAACATTAAATCATATCTTCCGAAATAATTATGATATTTAAATTCTGTTTTTTTTTTATTCGTTAGAATGAATTGACCCAAACATATTCTATGCAAATTTTTGCTAAAAAAACATTTTTTGAATTATGAAAATTATTAATAAATTCATATTTGAAAAAATTATGAATTATGACCTATGTTAATTTTTGCACGAATAGAACGGGCATCATCAAAAACATGGGTTTCCAAATTTACAGCTCGTTCCTAACATTATTGTTTGTGTTAGAGTGATATTTCATTTTTTACTGCTGTTAGTGGGGCGTCACTTGTTATAATTTGTATCCTCTGTGAGTCAATATTTCTATACATTTTGACGAAAAACTATTTTAATTTACCTTTATGTTATTATAATTGTTTTCTAAGGAACATTTCGATGTTTATTATACAAATTGGCTTATTTTTTATAAAATTATCGCAAAGCAGGCAAGAGATTGGGAAAGAATTCCAAAATAAATGTAGCCCCGCCTCTATATTGCGGAAACAGTATTAAAAAAACTAGTTTGCGTACTCGTATATGACTCTATATGTGACGCTGGTATGCATAAATGTCAATGGCATTTACTACATTGAATGCTGAAGACAAAATTTAAATGATTTAATTGGAAGTATGTAAAATAATTTTGTTTTATAATGTAAAGTTTTAGAAAATTTCTGTAAAGGCGTGGCTTTCGTTGCAAAAAGGAGTTTACTCGATTCTGAAATGTTAAGTCTTTGTTCTTAAATATTACATAACTTTTTCTAGTTTCTCACTGCTAAAATTCTATTTTATCCCTTTTGTCTTTTGTTTTTAACTTGAATATTCTAGGATTCGTGCATCTCAAGTTATATATCATGATTTAGAAAATGCGGTAGGAAGAGGATTATTATTTGTAAGAGCAATATGCAGTGAAAAATACTTTTGTTTTTGCTTTCTTTTAAATTAATATAATTAATTTTTATCAGATTTTTTAAAACATATTTTATGTTTTAATCTTGTTGTGACATTTTCGCATTCGTTTCCTCTACCGTTTATGCCATTTAAATTTTATCGCATGTCGTAACATAATAAAATATAAACTTTTTATTGAATGTTTTTTTTTTTTAATACCGAATAAAACAGTGGATTTTTTTTTTTTTTTTTTTAAGTTTTTAAAATCTATTATTGAAAAAAAGCGCAATATTATTTATTTTCGATTATTCTAATCACGGCGTAAAACTGGCGACACATTTATCACGGAAAAAGAATTTAAAACTAAGTAGTATGTCTTATAACTTTTAAAGACATAGATTTTATGCATTTAAAATTAAGATTTCAAGTACAGTAGACGACTGCAGAATGGGGAATATTCGATGTAGGCAATAGGAAACCGTTTTTTCTATATCCATATTTATTTTCATATGAATATACACAATAATTATACTCTTTCTATTGAAAGTATTTGTTTCATACTATTTTGTTTACATAAATATGAATATAAGGAATATTCTTAAGAAATATCGTAACACACAAATTGTGAAAGAAACGCCCACTGGAGGAGTTACAGATTTCCAAATGACATGAAACTACATCAGCAGTCGCGAAAATATTAAATATCCTTTCTCAGATTTTAGTTTAAATCTTGTTATCTATATTTTTGTATATTATCTATTATTGGTTTGTACGCCTAAAATTAAATGTAAAACTTTATAGTAACACTTTCATGCGGGACTTACTGTATAAAATATAAATATACCCAACAAGAAGTAGATAATTCTTTTTCTTAAACATTAAACACTTTTTATTTTATTTTTTTAACCGCTATTGATATTATTCTTTTATCTTGGTATCTAGATTTTTGTAATTCAACATTGTAGGGTTCATATGATTCAAGTAATTTAATTTTCTTCGTGTGAAGTGATATATTTAACTATTCAATGTTTAATAAATAGAAACCAATAAAAATATTTTAATTGATAAACTAACACAGAAAGTTTGGCGAATTAGAATCGTTTTTTTATTTTATAATTAACATTTCAGAAATTTTTTTCCGGTGTGAAATTTAATAAATAATGCATGATGGGTGGTAGATCACGATTTATTTTTTTCTAAATGTATAGACGGTCCCCTAACACTATTTCACCGTTAACTCTGTTTAGAATTGATTTAAAGTATATAAATAGGTAGGTTTTCCGAACTGCCTTGATCTCAAAAATCGGAATATGAGGTCAAAAATAGGGGTCGTCATTGAAAAAAATGAAGTTTATACCTGCTTTAATATGTAGATGAACCCTTAAGTAAAATCGAACTACACCATTAAAAACTAGACGTTGATGCAGATCGATAGGTACCAGCCGCATGCTTCTACGATAATTTACGGCGAAATTAGGTGTGGGGGGGGGGTCGTTTTTTTTATTTTTATTTATTTATTTATTTATTTATTTATTTTTTGCCTGACTGTACAGTTGGCAGAGCTGATATTATCGCTTTTTCAAAAAATAATTTTTTCTTGCATGTTTTAATGTTATAATATTATTTAAAAAATGTTTGTTCAGAAATAGTAGTGACAGAATAATAGAAAGCATGTAAAGTTTAGGAATACTACTAGCCCTGGGGCATGTGATTAAGTATCTCTATTAAAATTTAATATTTGCAATGAAAAATTCGCACACAATCTTATGGCAATTTCATAATAAATTATCTTGCTACGTGCTGTCCTTTTTATAAATTAAAATTTTGCTTCCTTATTTAAATTTAACAATTTGTTCTAGTGTATATATATATATATATATATATATATGTGTGTGTGTGTGTGTGTATATATATATTATTTTTTACTAAAAATAAGCATATTATTGAAGTTTACTACAATTTCTAAGAAAAGTTAAATACTTTTTGAATATTTTTTACTAGTATTTTCTTGTTATATATTTCTCTTTCACATGTATTAGAGAATCTAATTAAGAAATTTTACACTAATTTACAGAATTTTCAATATCTTCCACGATTAGGAACTCTTCTCAGACCGTTACACCGATATAATCTCTTTCTGAAGATTTTAAATTCTAATTATAAACATTCTATCCATGGGAACAAAGAATTAAGAAGTATTATTGAGTTTCAACGACAATTAAATCCTTCGCGATTAAAAGTTATGGCCAAAGAAAATACTTTTCAAAATCTAACTTTTAATGCGGTATTTCTTAAAAGTTTATTTTTCCATGATTTATGGATACATACTATATTTATTTTAAGAAATTAAATATCAATGAATTTCCACATTATGTCTAAAAATTTAATACGAATATTTTGTTAGAAGGTAAGCATTTTAATTTCGCGATGTCATTTTCCATAAATAATTTATGATTATGTTAAACATTAAAGTTTGAACTAGCACTGGAATTTAATAGGTATATTTAACAGGTATAGTTTCATATATTTATTCTTTCATATTTATTTTTAGTATTGGTTTAAAAGTAACAGAGACACACTCAAAAAGTTACTTAATAGGATTTTAATGCCATATAAGATAAATTTGCTGTTATTACTATGTGTAGGAAAGGTCAGAATCAGAACGGTTGGCAGTCAAAATGGTTGGCAGCTATAGATTTTCTTATTTTGTACAGATAACCCTGCCTTCTTGTGTTTCTGTAGAGCATTGCCCCAAGTAGCACGGGAACGTTCTGTGAACGTCTAATAACGGTTACAGTCGTTCAAACACCGTGTTTCGTGTCAAGAGAACGTTCGATTAGACGTTCAAAAATAGTATTACTTAGAACGTTTTGAAAAGGTTTGCTTTGTACCATCTAGAAAACGTACAAGTCTAGTTCTATGAAAAACGTTCAAGTGTATCACCGTCGTAGCACGTTCTGTAACAGTGTGATTATAACGAATATGAGAAAATTACTTTTTTTTTTTTTTTTTTTTTTAGTTTTTTTTCCTTATTTTCAGTTTCAAATTTTGTTGACATGTAGAATAATCATTGAAATGTAATAGAGATGCGGTGAGAAAAAATTACATAATTTTAAACTTTAATTATATGTTATTATAATCATAATAATTATTTATAATTTTATTTAAGTTTTATGTTGTTCAATTCTGTCAAACACATTACTCCAGATTACTTTTGCAGATATTCATTATTATTTGTTTCTTAAATTGTTAATAAATTAAGTTACGAAAAATTAATTTATTTTATTTATTTTATTTATTTATTATTATTATTAATAATATTATTTTGTATATACCAAGAAAAATGTGTTGGATAATTGGGAATTTTTGATCTCCGGTTTTCCATGGGTTTATACACTCTTGAGATGTCCAGAACACAATTCTATCATTCTTTCAAAATGCCAGTCTGTCTGTTTTTTTTTTTTTTTGTGTGTGTGTGTGTGTGTGTTATCAAAGTTTTGTGGACTCTGTATCTCACAAACCAATGGACGGAATTTAACCAAACTTGATGTTTAGTTAGACTTTAAACTAATTTTCTAAATATCAGGAATATTTAATTAGATATTGACCTAAATATCAGCTTTGGAGCTCATTAGCCTCTGGAATGTATCACCAGATAGGGTTCGCTTCTATTCTGTAAATTCTCCCTATTATGGGGAGATTATATCTCAGCTTCTACGGTGTACAAATGCACCAAACTTAATATGTGAAACAGATATTATGTAACAGTACGCTGATTTAATTCGGGTGCATATATTGACCAACTGGTGGCGCTGCTCTCCTGTAATTTAACCCCGTTAACGTAATGGCAATAATTCAGTTTTTGTGATATAAATAATTATAAATACACTGAACTTGGTATGTAAAATTAATATCATATAAAACTTTGCAGAATAATTTTGCGTGCATATCGGACAACTGGAGGCACTGGTATGCTGCAAATTAATTTTATTCAAGGGAACGGAACGCAATAGCACATTTTCTATGATTTATAAATGCTCTAAATTTGGTACGTGAAACAGATATTACATAAATTTTACTGATTCACTTCGGGTACATATCAAATGACAGGCGGCACTGTTACGTTTCAACTTACGGGAAGCCTGTACCTCACCTTCTATAATACGAATACTTATCAAACCTTGTATGTGAGACATATATATAATGACAAAATGTGCTGCTTCAGTTTCCGTATATATCCACCGACGGATGGTGCTTCTATTGCTTTCTGCGATTTTTCAGATATCTGTATTTCAGCATTTTTTGGTGAAAAATGTACAAAATTTCATATATAAAAATGTTAATTATAAAAACCTGTGTTGATTAAATTTTTATGATTAAATTAATAAATTTTAAAATTCTATGGATGCTGTATCTCACGAACTAATGAACGTAATTTATTCAAACTTTGTTTACTTGGACTATGACCTAAACTGGTGGCGATTATATTTGTTAATAAATCGTTCAATAGGTAGCACTGTCGTACCATTATTTTCAGAATTTTTAATATGTCATAATAGGTCAAAATTTCGTATAAATGTGCATGAGTCAGCATTGTTTTTAACTTTTCCCTGGAAAATTAAATATGTATATATATATATATACATTTATATTAGTAATATTTAATAAAAAAAAAATATGGGCAATTTGTATAGTTCATCGCTTTCGCTATTGTATTAAAATTTTCAATATTCTTGCCAGAAAAGTCGTCTATACTCTTAAAGCGAAAGGATGAACCCTAAATCTGTGATAATTTAAAACAAAGTTATCGAATTTTCACATTTTTCATTATGTAAAATACATTTCTTAAGATACATATTTTGTATACCGTAAAATTGATTTTTTTGGATATTTAGTGTTATATTTGTTTGAGATGAAAATCGTATACATTTACCATGGAAAATAATTTTGATAGATTATTTTAGCAAATAATATTTGACATCGACCTGCGCAGGAAAATATAGAAGAAAGTTTTAGGATGGCCTCAATATAATAATTTTAAAAAAGGTTAAGTTTTGAACAGTATGAAAAATATTTATTAGAAACGGGTGTTCTTGAATAAATTGCTTGATCGACAAGAAAATTTCGCCGCATGTAAAAGCCACCTGCTCTGTTTTTGCACAGGAAGTTGGTATTTCTTGGCGTGGCTCGTTGGATCCAAAGTCCTACTGCTTGCTTACTCATCACCTATTTTGTATTTACATTCAGATTTGAATTTAACTTGAGTTCGGATACACTACAACAGCAAACAGCTTCAAGATACAGACAGATAAGTTCGTTCACTTACTTTTCCTTTTTATAAAATTTTCATACTTATGCATTGAAATCTTACAAAATTTATTAAAATTTATCAAAAAAACATATAATATTTTTAAATTAAATTTGAAATTTTTTAATTTTTTACATCTTTCACGCTAACTCCTAAATTTATTTCGTTCGATATTTTATTATTACAGTTCAACGTTGTAGTTTAAACAAACCCATGCGAATTTTTCGAACTTTACTTTTTTTATTTACTTTTAAAATTTGAAATTCATAAATATTATACCGAATTCCCCATCTAATTAAAATATTAATTTACCAGAAGCCAAATTATTATTAGTACCAAAATAATATTGTGCAATTGTGAGACCAAGATCATTCAAAGAAAGGTTTCAAAATAAAATTCATGGTTGAAGTCCCAGTTTCATACTTCCGCAGGCAGTACAGTTATAGTACAGGATTTCCATGATGCCTTTTAAATTTTTGTCGCGATGTTGGTGATGACTTTTTATTTATTTTGGTGTATTTTGTTTAAAAAAAAATGATAATAATAATTCTTATTTTGATTATATTTTTATGTTTATGATTTTTAGTCAATTTATGACAATTATTCATATTCTGTATAATCTTTAAAGTATTTCTATGTTTAAAATGACGCTTATAAAGATTGAAGAAGCAATTTTTAAAAATACAGTTTTCCATAAAATAATGTAAGCAGACAAATTTCGTAATTTTTTCTTATTAGTTCATTGAGTTGTGTCCGCATGCTTAAATATTGTTCATTTTTAAATATTATTTTTTATCCTCGCATATTTCAATAATTACACTACTATATCGTTTCGGCAAAAATTAATTGCAACTGATCCACGTTAAAGAAATATATAGATAGATTTGATCATGTTTGATCGTTTTACATTACACTGTAGAAATGTAAAAGCAGGGAGAAGTATTAAAAAAGAAATAGTTACTAAGGTGAATCTTAATATTGCTAAATATTTTAAATTTTGAAGTTTATTTATTTAATTTTTATTTATTTATTTGTTTACAGAATAAAATTTTAATTATTTATTTATTTATTTTTCAAAATGTTTCACCATATTTTATACTGTCATATTTCACTGCATGTGTACGTAAAATTTATAAACTCAAAATCAATAATTTAAATAAATTTCGCATACGCATGATTTGAAATATGAAAATATTAAGTAAATTTCACGTAATCTATTTAAATAAAAAAAACAAAATAATAATAATATATATATATATATATATATATATATATATATATATATATTAAAACGTATTTAAAATACACCGCTGTTCAAAATTAAAGGAACAAACCTGCTTTTTCATTTTCTTCTTTTATGCATAACTTTTAAACAAATAAACACATGGACATAAAATTTGGATGTCATGTTCGTTATCATATCATTAATCGAATTTTACATAATTTTAGAATAAGTGATAATTTAAAACTAATAATTATTAATTTTTCTCAAAAGTAAGCTTTGGAAAAAATGAAAAATTTCAACAATTTTAGCGAAGAAAACTTAATGAAAAATTGTGTTAATGATGCATTATAGACAAGTGAAGACGCACATGCCCTCACATGTTAAACAAAATCCTAGTTTTACTTTCTGTGTTCACTTTTCTTTTACTTTAATAAAGGAATTTTTGAAAAAAAAAAAATAAAAAATAATAACAATTACTAATTTGTATAAACTGTGATCATCACCAGAATAATAAAAATGTCGATAAATAATTTAATAATGAACGCCTTATCCGATTTTCATATTTCTATGAAAAATTTAAAAAAAATTATTCACACGCGAAAAAATGAAGAAAGAAGAAGAAACAAAAAAGTGACTACATGAAGAAATATACGGTTTTAATCTAACGCATGGATGAGCCTACATTTTTAACCTATCTGTAATGCATCTTCATGACCATTTTTCATTAAGTTTTCTTTTCTAAAATTGCTGAAATTTTTCATTTTTTCAATGTTTATTTTTGAGAAAAATTTACTGATATTTAGTTTAACAATTATTACTTATGCTAAAGTTATATAAAATTCGATTTATGGTAGTTTAAAAAACATACTATCCAAATTTTATACTTCTGTGTTTATTTGTTTAAGAATTATGTGGAAAAAAAAAAAAAAAAAAAAAAAAAAACGAGAAAACAGTTTATTGTTTAAATTTTGTACACTTGTGTACTTCTTTTAACTAATTTTTATTTTCTGTTTTCCATTGATTGTGCATTATTATAGTTTAAAAATAGAATATGTAACATATCTGGGCATTAATTTGAGATTTCATTGATAATTTAAAATTTAATAAAATACTTTTGTGTTTGAATGCCAAAAGTTTGCAGTAAGTTTCAAAATTTAGACATAAATATTTTTAAATTTTTTTGCTTAAGAGCCCTCTTCACTCACCGCCGCTGGAAGCCGAAGCTAATGTTATTCAATGGGAAATTTTTCTTTACAAATAACTTATTAGATAATACATATTTTTAAATTCTGTTTTCACATTATGAAAATTCCCAGCTGTAAAATTGACGGACCTTTTTTTAAAAAAATATTTTTTTAATTTTTTATATTTTACTTCGAAGCTGCAAAATACGAATTTACGATATGTGATTTTCTTTCATTTTGCAATTTCAAAATAAAATATTAAAAACTAAAAAAATACTTTTTTAAAAAAGGTCCGTCAATTTAACAGCTGGGAATTTTCTGAATGTGAAAATAGAATTTAAAAATATGTATTAGTTAATAAGTTACTTGTAAAGAAAATTTCCCCATAGAATATCATTGGCTCGGTCTACCGGCGACGGTAAGTGAAGAGGGCCGTTAACTTATTAAATTAATATCCAAATATGGTTATATTCTATTGTTAAATTATAATGATGCAAAATCTAGGGGGGGGGAATAATAATTAGTTAGCAGGGGGCATATTATCTTAAAAATTTTCAAAATATTCCAGAACTTGAATTTATTTATTTGTTTGTTTTTGAATTCAAATATTTATCTAGAATATTCAAAATACTTGATCTTTTGTTATACAATATTTCAATGCATGTATGCAAAATTTTATATTACTAAGACAATTATTTATGAAAAATAATAATAATAATAAAAAGATAAAATAAAAAATACACAAAAAAGAAAAGAAAAGATAAATAAAGGAAAGGAAAAAAATAAGAAAAAAATAAGTAAATAAAATAAACAGACACTTTAAAATTCAAGAACTCGAAGCAATTGTTCCGGGTCGAGAAAAGACACAACCCTTCATCAACCGAACAAAGTAGGCACGAGTGCTGCAAAAAATCTGCAACGTAGCTCTTGTATTTGCAGCACTCGTGCCTATTATGTTCGTCTGACGAAGGGTCGTGTCTTCTTTCGACCCGAAACAATTGTTGCGAGTTCTTCCATTTTATTATACATTAAATACATTTTTAGCACGTTCAAAGAACGTTCAAAATTTTTTTACATAACGTTGTGAGAACGTGTGTATAGAACGTTTTCAGAACGTTTCTACACTATTTTAGAACGTTTACAGTACGTTTTCTAGAACGTTCTGAAAATGTGTATAACGTTTTGAAAACGTTCTAAAAACGTTTAGAACGTTCGGAGACCGTATACATAGAACGTTCTCTGAACGCTTCTATAACACCGATGGTGATAGCTACACGTTCATTGAACGTTCTCTGAACCGTACTATTGCACCTTTTCAAGATGGACAAATAGACGTCTATAACACGTTCAAAGGGAACGTTCTTAGAACGTGTTTGCAGAACAATATTTGAACGTTCAGAGAACGTTTCGGTGCTGCTTGGGTGCTGTATTCAAAGTTTCCAAGTTTTATAACTTATTCCGGAGCATTGTCAGTACCGACTACTTTTAATAGCACATTGTTTACAGTAATTTTATTCTTATTTAATTGTAGTTGCTCTACAAAATAAATGATATGAAAAAAGGGCGGTACTAACAATGAGACGGAATAAATTATAAAAGGTAACAAATCTTCTGTATTTAACAAAAGATTTTCCCGTATTCTTGTTAAAACCATTTAGATTTTTTCGTATAAATCGATGCTTTGATTGCCACTACTAAAAAGTTGTCAACTTTTGTAATTTATTCCAAAGCACTGCTAATGCCCAACATAGACCTGCTAACTATGCTGGTTTATCCGTAATGGTATTAGGCCCCGCCTTTTTTTCACACCAGAAAAGTTGTAGAGTAATACTCAGCAATATGTTCTCATGATTAAATAGAGGTCTATTGCTCTACAACTATTCTGGTGTGAAAAAAAGGCGGGGCTTAATACCATTACCGATAAACTAACATAGTTAGCAGGTCTACCAACATTTTTCCATACCAGTATTTTTGAAGAGTAATTTTCTTCTTATTTAATCACGCTCAAATATTGAAGAAAATTATTCTACAAATAATATGGTGTAGGAAAAGGTGGGTACTAAAAATGCTCCGAAATAAGATAAAAAATTTGGCAACTCTACTAATATCTATATAAAATTACGTCATATTATGGGTTAAACACAAATACGAATAATACATTTTTTTTTTCAGATATTCATGCCTGCCAACATTCTAATTAATATTCCATTGTACTATTAGTACCCGCCTTTTCTTTTCACGTCAGTCTTTTTTTAGAGTATTTTCTTTCTTGTTTAACCGTTTGCCGGTATAATTTACGTTCACTCTTCTGATCAGTTTTACCAAAATTAAAGACTTTTTTATTCAATATCCACCACTAAATTTTAAATGTAACAGAACCATAATCATTTCGAAGGTTATCCATCTGTTAAATAATTCAAATATCACTCTTCAAAATTATTGGTGATAGTTGAAAAAAAGTTTCCCTAAATTTGTCAATACAGTTTAGAGCGTTTTAGTGGTTAATTCTAATTGTATTTGGAGAAAATTACTGTAAAAAAAAAAAAGAGTGGCATGAGAAAAGAGCCGGGTACTATCAATACTATAAATATTAATTAGAATGTTGGCAGGTATGGATTGTTTTATAAAAAAGCTTTTTTGTTTTTTGTCTGTTCTTGCAGATACTCCTTCAAAAGCGATAAATAAAAAAATTTGGCTTATTTTTCTGAGAAAAATACATAGCTGTCAATTTTGAGTCTTTTAAAATACCAGTATTTTCTAAGTGAATTTTTTTTTTTTTTTTTAAATAAGTTTGAGTAATAGGCATTAATGGATATTAATAGATATTAATGATTAAATAAAATAGAAAGGGTATTGCAGGTTAAGCATATGAAAACTGCACCAGCGTCGAATAAAGAGTTGTTGCCTGCTATTTATTTTTCTTTATCTGAAACATCTTTTGCACACAATTTTAGACTTCTACCCTTAACGATTAGGGAGTAATGGGGGTGGCAACCTAAAACGTTAAATTTAATTTAAAAAAAAAACTATTCAAGATATCTTAACGAGGTTGAAACTATTTATAAATGTTTATGAAGTACATAATATATATTTTTTTTCAGAATTTTCACTCGATTTTAAATGGTAGAAAATGGTAAGTATATTTTTGATGGGCGATTTTTTATACTATCCACCAAAGTGACACCTACCAAAAAAATACAGTTTATTTGTTTATTAGTTAGCTATTACATATAAAAATTACAGAAGTGTCAAATTGGTAGAACGTAGTGAAAAAAATAATAATCACTTAATAATAATACCAATGATATTATATTTATTTTTAAAAACTACTTAATATCAATAAATAAACAATGAAAGCAAATATAAAAATGCTCTATTAACATTTGTTATTAAAACATAACAATTAGCAATATATATATATATATATATATATATATATATATATATATATATATATATATATATATATTATAAGGGATCTTACATCTCCCCCTTTTTTGAAGACACTTTTAAGGATGAGAAATTTCCGTAATTTTTGCTACCTTTATTTTTACATAATAGTCTCTATCCTGTTTAATCACGTGACAACATTTCAAAAATACTCATATAAAAAATTTTATATAAAAATAGCATAGATGTCAAAATTTAATTTATTCCGGAGTATTTTTTAGCCCCGCCTTTTGTCCACCACTTATTTTTTAAGGATAAAATTACCTGATTTTATGGAAGTTATATATTTCATAAAAACTTTCTATAAATAAAGGCGGGGCTAAAAGTACCCCGGAATAAATTAAAATGTTGGCATCTATGCTATTTTCATATCTTTATATCAGTATTTTCATAGTAATATGTCGTGATTAAACAGGATAGAGACAAGTGTATAAAAATAAAGGTAGCGAAAATTAGAAAAATTTCTCATCCGTAAAAGTGTCTTGAAAAAAAAGTTTAGATGTAAGATCCCTGATAACAATTAAATAGAATATTTTTTTTATTGCCAATTCGTACATTTTAATAACAAATGTTAAAAGAGCATTTTTATATTTGCTTGCCTTGTTTATTTATTATAATAAAATAGTTTTTAAAAATAAATATTACATCATCGGTATTATTACAAGGGTGCAAGAGTTTCCGTCTCAGCACGGAAAACCTATACCAGCGTATTTTTATCAATAATTTATATCATATTTTTGGTTTAATTAATTGCGATTGATAATAATAGAAGTTATTGATAACGAGTGCTGGTGTCATTCTTTTATTTTGAGAGTGAAACACTTGCAAACAAGTATTATTGTTAAGAGATTATTATTTTTTTCACTACGTTCTACCAATTTGACACTTCTGTAATTTTTATATATAATAGCTAACTAATAAACAAATAAACTGTATTTTTTTGGTATGTGTCACTTTGGTGGATAGTATAAAAAATCGCCCATCAAAAATATAATTACCATTTTCTACCGTTTAAAATCGAGTGAAATTTCTGAAAAAAATATATATTATGTACTTCAAAAACATTTATAAATAGTTTCAGCCTCGTTAAGATAACTTGAATAGTTTTTTTTTTTTTTTTTTTAAATTAAATTTAACGTTTTAGGTTGCCACCCCCATTACTGCCTAATCGTTGAGGGTAGAAGTCTAAAATTGTGTGCAAAAGATGTTTCAGATAAAGAACAATAAATAGCAGGCAAGAACTCCTCATTCGACGCTGGTGCAGTTTTCATATGCTTAACTTGGAATACCCTTTATCTTTCTGTACCCCGTAGATAAAGGATACCATGTTCGTTTTGTGAAAAGAGTTACCATCATGTCTTTGAAGTGCTACAATAAAATACATTTATTATGAATAAAGAAAATTAACATTGTTTTATTTTCCACTGTCTTATCTCCTTTATAAGGTAAAGCTAGGAGAGTTTGCGCAAGATTCAACAAAATGATATAAAAAATCAAAATATTAATTTTTTGATAAACTATTGCTGCATAACTTTGAATTGATCCTTCTTCTATGCATTTTCATTGTTATTCTGTTGCTCTGTTGTAATTTAAAACAACTGTAGTAATAAATCCAGGAGAACTGTTTTGCGCAATCTCTCCTTGCAGGGTAGGAGTGATTGCGCACATGGGTAGGAGAGATTGCGCTTAATTATAACTGCAATTAGATTATCAATAATAATAATTCGCTTAAATGACATTGTTGTAAGTTATTGTAAACAAATATTTTCGCATAGGGAGTAGATATTTCAATTCAATAATTAAAAAGTCTGAAAAATCAAAGAAATTTAAAAAGAACTACAAAAATTTATTTTAAAAAAAAATATTAAAGAAACAGAAAAAAGCAAAACTAGACAACGAACAAGACCAGAAAATAATATTAAGTTACTAGTTAACGCGTTTAACTTAAAATTTCTACACTACCTTTTCAGCTAAGAGGGTTTCTTGTTTGCTTACCGAATCTCTCGTTGTCCACAATCATTGCATCTATTATTGTACATATGAAGTTATTGTGCAACCACCTGTCACAAGTTAACCTGTTCGAGACGGTGTATACGTCTCGAACAGGCATTTTTGATCAAAAAAAAAGTTAGCACACTTGGCTAGTTCCCCCCCCCCTCCTGTGGCTAGTCCCGACCATTTTTAAGCACAGAATCCGCCCACCATTTATTATTTATTAAAGTTTTTTTTCCTCAAAATTTTCCGCCAATAAATCTTTTATGTTTTACAATACTTTACGCTTTGAAATCCTTTACGTTCTTTTTATTTTATTAAAATTTAGACGATTGCATTCCTTAAAACGAGGGTTGTACTCTCCGCCCTTTTTTCAGGACATTCTCACAGATAAGAAATTTCCGCTTTTTCAGCCACCACTAATTTAATATAGAATTAATCTGGGTATTTTTATAGTAATGTGCCACGAATATACAGGGTAGAGATTATAGTATAAGTATGGTGGTAGCAATATATTTCAAAATTTGTTATATCTGAGACTGTCCTGAGAAAAGGGCGGAGAGTACGGTCCCTGCCTTAAAAAGAAGATTATGTAAACTGATATTTTTTGCTTCCAATTGGTTTTATCTCTTCTATTTAAGCAGCGGACAGCTGCACTGAAAACTGAAAACTTCAGCATTATACTTGAAAATATTGCAAAACTAAATATATGTACAATAATATTTAAATCGTTTGCGATAAATTTCCCATAGGCTAACAGCATTCTAGAGGTAAATCCCATCAGAGGTGTGGCTTTTGTAGATTGTGCCACTCCTGAATAACGTTCAATTTCAGATTATGTAGATAGTCTTCATAAAGGAGGTGCGCTGTCTCGATTGGTGTGAATTAGTCCAATCACTTGTCGAAGTTAAGTTTTGGTACAGTCCCAGACATTGAACAAACTCATTATAATTGCCTTGTTATTACCTATAAGCTTCAAAATCCCTGTTAGTATAGAATTTTAAATGTGCAATCTCTCCTAAACAGCAAAAGCGCAAGCTCTCCCATTTTTGTAGGAGAGATTGCGTAAATGTTTTATCAAATAATTACTCACCTTTAGAGGAAATCGTGGTGTTTGTATCGTCAGTCTAGGTCAGTAGGTTATAAGAAGTTGTTTAATTTAAAAATATTTTGTACTACTACCATTGTACTGAAATTCTTAGAAAGGGTTATGAAAATTCCAACATTTATTTCCGAGAACGAGACAAAATAATCACGTTTTATCTTAAACTCTTAAAGCAATCAACATGCAAATTCAAGTCGGCACTTCACTATTGATGTTGTACAACCACCTAAAATTTCAACTCCCCCACTCTACTCTTTCCTTCCGATCCCCTATGTGTGCAATCTCTCCTAGCTTTACCTTAATAGCTTTACCTTAATAGCTTAACATTAGTGCTTAATGTGTCTATCTATATATAAATCAAAAATAAGTAAAATAAAATAATGCACTTAAAGGACATGGTACTAACTTCTTTCAAAAAATGGATATGGTGTTCTTTATCTCCGGGTTACAGATTCAGAGCTGCCAACCTAATCCGGCAAATTAATTGTACCGCCCGTTTTTCTACACCACTTAATTTTTAGAGTAATTCTCCTCAAATGTGTCTACGACGAATTAAGAAGAAAAATACTCTAAAAATTAACTGGTGTAGAAAAAGGGGCGGTACTACCAATTTGCCGGATTAGGTTGGCAGGTCTGCAAATTTAATTGGTATTATGAATGATAAAATTTCCAGATGGGGTATCAACCCGTCTTTAATGAATAATGTATATTTTAAAAGAAATTTGGTGAAGTATTTATCAGCATAATCAATTAATAAATAATGTGCTTTCAATGGTAAACATTGGACAATAATAAGAAATGTTGAGAATAACTAACTATCAATTATTTATTTTCGTTTGACAGTCCCTTCAGCGTTATCGCGCCTGCGTCAGGTTTGATGTAATTTAATGAAAATACGCATGAATATTTCAGAGGCTGAATGTTGAATATCAGCTACGCTTTTTCAGCACCAGCGTATCCTCAGCAATTCACCACTTTTTCAATTCCTACTATTAGTTCACACTCTCCCTGTATATATTTATATATCTTGTTCAAATTTTCAATCGTTAATAAAATACTTTTTATTCATTCACTCAAGTTCAAATACATTTCTTTAAACTTTTAGTGGATGACACTTGATGTTAATACAATTTTATGAACGTGGGAGGATCGCTTCCCCCCTGGGGGGGGGGGGGCGGAATAATTTTCAATATGGGTATCTTTCGAAAGATCTCGTCAATACCTTTAAAACGAATGGTTGAACTATAGATCTGTGATAATTTAAAATAAAGTTATCGATTTTTTTATCTTTTAACAAAAAAAACTTTGAAAAAATATTTCTGCTTATTTGCAAAAAATTGACATCTTTCGGCATTTAGTGAAGCAAGTAGGAATTGACTTAATTATATATATATATATATATATATATATATTACTTGTTTAGGACTCGCTCTGCAATTTCCATGTTTCTTTCCCTCACTAACTTTGTATGGCAATTTTTTTACAAAAAGAAAACCTATAAATTCAAAAAAAAAATATTTATTGTTAAAAAATACTAGTGTAAGAGAGAGAGGGTGTAGTAAAAAGTGGATGCATACGAATGAATGAATATGTTTTGAGATAGAAACGGCCTACCTCTGGCTTCTGTAAGGGTACTTTATTTATAGGAGATGATTTTTTAGCTCTTATGTAACAAAGTCTGGTTCTTATTATTTCCCTTTCATTTATTTATTTTTTAACTATATATTTTATTTATGCACCTGTATTACTTACTTGTATTACATTTATGTGCTTGTTTACAATAAGGTTACATACAGTTACACACACCTTGTACTTATAAGGATAAACATCTCGTTTCACTATAGCAAGAAAAAAGAGAACATTTGTAGACACATATTTTATCTGAAATAGGTGCTAAGTTATATTGTAAATCTATTAAGAAAATTTTAAATGAAATTTCTTTTTCGCTAAAACGTTTTCTAGAACCATCTCTGCTTCGAGAGATGAAGCTGATACTTGGTTTATAGACCTGTATTTTTCTGGAACTTTCTGTGAATAAATTACTGAATTTTTGTAAGTTTGGCCTTTCATTTTCGGACAACTCACGAACCCCCAAGTACGCAACAATATATATATTGTTATTTCATTGAATAATATATTTACAATATTTAAGTTATTATTCTGACTACTTTTATGAAAATGCTTTTACAAACCGTAAGCATTCTCTATTGCTCAAAGTGTTCAATCTATTATTTCTAGTGAGTAAATTAAATGTGCTTGTAATATTATTGACGACTGATTGCTAAAAAGAATTTTGATATGTGTTTTTGCATTAAGGTGTTGCATATCAGGAAATTTTACTGATGTCTCCCTCTTTATAACAATTTTTTGAGGATTCAGCTATATGTTTTTGTGTTTTACTAATATCACTACTTGCTTATACATAGGAAAAATTCATTTGCTTAGACAGCAACTACTTTGTTATTTTTCTTAACAACTAAGCAATACTATTTTTACCACATTATAACGTATTTATCTATTCAAGAGCTTTAAATGCATCATTATTTTTATACAGCTTATTGTCATATATCAACCAACCGTTTAATTATTTATACGTACTTAATTTTATTATTTACTTTATATGTATACAGGATGTTCAGTAAAGTTCATTCCGACATCCTTTTAACTGTTAAAGTGGCTACAACTATAATTATAAAAGTGTGGTGTCTAGGTATGTTACAGTAGCTATGCGCTACTACATAAGACCGCTTACAACACCACGTAGTGTAAAATGACGATATTAGCTTTCCCATCGCAAAAAATGTACGACATAGGAGAAAAGTAACTTTTAAAATTGTACAGCATCGTTTATTGAGTACGTAAGGACACCTTATAAATATGAAAGATAAAAGTAGAACCTAAAAACACGCATTTGTTTGCAAGCGATTTCCTTTTCCTACACTGTGACTTGGCAAAAAAATCTTAAAAACAAAAAAGGCAACTAATCATCACAACATATCTTTATCTTCTATGTCAAATTTCTCGCCGTCAGCTGCAATGCTTGTTTGGAGCTTTTGTTTTAACGTCACGTTGCATACGTTGCAGGATATCGGGTGACACGTTTTCTTCCCATACACTGACATGCAGTTCACTTATAATAGTGTCTCAGAAATTGAGCTTTCTCTTAGCATACTATCATAGGCCTCTAGCGGCAACACTGTGGTGTAGACACCCATTTGCATAAAACTGTTAGGTGACCATAATAAAGTGGCCCCTCAGTATATTTAAATAGTACTGAATTCGATTATTTTATTTAAACTGTTCGAGATAAAATAACTTTTGCATGTACAACGTTTTAAATTTTGATGAATTTTTGTAATTATAACGAAACTTTTAAAGATCTGATAAGCATGTAAAGATAATTTAAAAATTCAATATTAAGAATACGATTCTCGTATTAAGCTCCTGTTATGAGAAAAAAATTGTATTTTTATACTTACATGCTAGCAAACATTCTAATTTATTCCGGAGAACTGTTAATAATTACCTTCTTTAACAGCTTTTTATCTGTAGAGTAATTTCCTTAAAAGTGTAGTTACGATTACATAAGAGGAAAAATTCTTTACAAAAAAAAAAAAAAAAAAAAACGAGTACTACCAGATTTCGCGTTTTTTTTTTTTTTTTTTTTTGTTTACCAGAAAATTTAAATAGAAATTTCTACTATATCTCTGTAACAACTGTTTATATAAAATTAAAATTTCTTTTGAATCTTTTCAGTAGCCAAAAATCATAAAAGTTGGCAACTGTGTGACTAAAGTAGACATGTTGGCATCATACAGCGTTGCAAACCGTACGATAAATTTTCCAACATTTCTAATTCTTAAATCAGGTTTCATACCAGTATTTTTTTACAGAAATATTTCATAATAATTTTCTACGAATAAACAAAGTGAAATTTGTTGAAGAAAATTGCTGGTATGAAGTCTCTTGCCTAAATCGGAAACTTGGCAACAATGTGTACGACAATTACCGTGAGGTTGGCAACGCTGCCATTATAATTGCCAGCTTTAGCCCTTTTTAACTACAGGAAAATTTTAAGAGTAATTTTTATTTTATATTGTTAATTAAATTTTATAATATTTTTTTATATTTTATTTAATCTGTTGTTGGAATATATAAAAAAAATTCCATTAAATTTCCAGGTAGCAAAAAAGGGCAAAAGTTGGCAACTATGGTTGGCATGTCTAGTATTTGATGTATTTATTTTAGACAATATAAATCCTTATGCTATTGATATGGATAAAAGAAGGATCTTAAACTTGCTAAACTTTTCATATATATCTCTGAAATACAGCCAGATTGATGTATACATATAATTTTATTTCCTCTCTTAAAACTTACGCCTAACTATTTTTGTTTTTTTCAATTATTATTACACAATGGTTTAAGCTATAGGAATTCATTTAAATATATGGAATTAAATGCTCTATGACTACATATGTCGTATTCCTGTTTCTCTTTAAATTTAACATTACCTCATGGAGGATAGCCATCATTAAACACATAGATGCCAACATTTTAATTTCTTCCGGAGTATTTTTATTCCCGCTTTTATTTCATATCACTTATTTTTTAGAAATATTTTTTCTTATTTTATCGAAGTTATATATTAGAGGAAATTTTTCTATAAATAAAGTGGTGCGAAATAAAGGCGGGGCTAAAATTTCTCCGGAATAAATAAAATGTTGGCGACTGTGTTAAACACAGCACCAATGAACGTCCTTCGGAGAACTGTCTCATCCTCGGATCACGTTACATAGTCCTCTGTTGATAAAAAGTTGATGTTCCCCATTATGCAATTTTAATTGGGGTTAATCAATATACAATTCAAGCAGCTGGTCACAGTTAAACAATTTTTTATAAGATTTTTTTTTTCTTTTTAATATTTAAACTTTTAAACACAAAGATGAAATTTAAGATTTTAAACACAAAGATTTAATTTTGTGTCAAAAATATTATATAAATTTTTAGTTTTAATATTTAATAACAAAACATGTTGATATTGATTTTCCATTTTAATTATTCAAAAATATGATTTTGAATATTTCATTCTGTCCTATTTAGAGTGTATCCCACATAAACTGATTTACTGTTGTAAAAGCAACTTATTTAAAAAAAAAAAAAAAAAAAAAAAAAAAAAAAAAAAAGCTTTTCAGAGCTTTAGTTAGTTATAAGAGGATTATAATCGTATAATATCAAGTATCATTTAAGCGTAAAAACTTATCAAAGAAGTAAAAAGAAAAAAAAAAAAAGTTATTTAGAAGAAATATTTTTAATGATTTTTTTTTTTTTTTTTTTTTCAAAATTATCACAAAGTAAAATCTGAACGGGAAATTATCTTATTTTTTTATGCTAAAAAAGGGGGGATTTGCGATTTTAAATGATTTTAAAAGTAAAATTGTCGTGAATTATTTCATTGCAAAAGTGTATTTTTGAACAACTAATTAAAAGATAACAATATCTTCTTAATTAAACGTTTAATCATAATTAAAACTTTCCTTTCAATTTTTTTTTATGTGTGTGTGTGTTTGTGTGTGGAAGTTTTCTTTTACATAAGCGCTAGAGAAATTTAGTGACAAGAACATAATATTATTATAATGCGTTTCAAAATAATTTGCGACGATTTATAACAAGATAGCCAGCGTCCATATTATTTTCATACCACTATTTCCAGAATATAAAATTTATAATAAATTTATGCAAGCAAAGTTCAGATTTACCTACAAAAATTTATTATAAATTTTATTTTTTAGAAATAGTGGTACAAAAAAAAATATATAAAAAGTCACCTGTGGCAAGTGTGATATGGCTAATGAATACTATTTGAAATTAGTGGTTCTGGGATATAAGAACCACTTAAGGCGCACTGAACGCCCATTATAAATATGATATTTAAATCATTTTTAATTTCGTTTTCCCATGAATTCATTTCTTTTCGAAAGATCCCCTTCCTAAACAAGCGGCGTGTTCATACTTTCCAACTTTAGCCGTTTTTCGGTAAAGGAAAATTTTAATATATACATATATATATATATATATATATATATATATATATATAATTTTGTTACAGTTTTCACTGTTTAAATATGATAAAAATTCCAATAAATTTTTTCCTGTAGTAAAGAAAAGGCTAAATGTGGTAACTATGAGCAAGCTACTCAGTCTATGCGCATGCAAACTGCAGATTTACCTAACAAGGAACATCAGTGTCCGGCTCAGATTTCAGTGAAATTTAGATCATCTTTCATAGAAGCGTTTCTTTCATATTTGATATGCTATCAAATTTTACTCAAAAATATGCGAAAAATTTGTATTTATACAGCAAGTGAATACTCAAATGAATAATTCAGTTGAAATAATTTTCAGTACTATAAATTTTCATTTGTAACTTAAACATGAAAGCGAAAAATCATTTTGCTAAATCATTTAGTATTTTTAAGTCACGCCCAAAGGCGGAGCTTGCTGTTGATATGTGGCTGATATGGTTTTTAAGATTTTAAAAATTCAATAATATAGAAAACATGGATGATAGCAAAAATTTCTATGATCAAAAATATTTGGTACATGCCCTCTGTCAGAAATTAAAATTTCATTAAAATCACAGCCGGACATTTGGATGATGTTCCTTGTAAGTAAATATATTATAAATTTTATTTTTTGGAAATAGTGGTACGAAAAGCACAAAAAAAAAAAAAAAAAATCGCCTGTGGAAACCCTGTAAGTTCCCTCTAACGCTTTGCCGTTCGGGGTAATTCGCAGCACTTAAATTACACTGCCACCGGAATTCACGAACCAAAATAAAAGAAAAGAAATTTTAAATTTTAAGGTTTAAAAAAAGGGGCCTTTTCTTCTATGTTATAAACATAAATTTTTGCTAAAAATTTTCCGGGATGAGTTTTTGCACGTGAGAATTAAAATTAGGTGTTCCATCAGCGGGAACACTGAAACAGAAAGGTTTAATAGACATTCGGCTTTAACTGGAACAGCACAGCCATAGATGCCAACATTTTAATTTATTTCGGAGTATTTTTAACCCCGCCTTTATTTCTCACCACTTTATTTATAGAAAATTTTTCTCCAATATATAACTTTTATAAAATAAGAAAGAAATACTTTTAAAAAATAAGTGGTATAGAATAAAGGCGGGGCTAAAAATACTCCGGAATAAATTAAAATGTTGGCATCTATGGCACAGCATACAGTCTATCCTAAAAGTTTACAAAATCTTCTATTTTGTTGAAAATGACATATATCGATGGACCTTACTGTGTAGGTATGTTACGTTATTTATAATGAGAAAACAGCAATACCTAATTAAAAATCATGTATATTCGATAGATTTTTTTAAATCGTAGAATAAACATATTAAAAAACTTCTCAGAAAAGTTCATTGACAAAATCATTTTTATGTAAAATTCGCATCGGTAATGATGACGTTGATTTTCAGCCTAATAAATATATTATTTAAAAAAAAGTGGAAGCTGTCATTTGTCTCAAGCAGTGTTTCCAGATTTTAGGACATTTTTGTTCAATATCCACCACTAAATTTTAATTCTAACGGCTGCCTAATCACTTAGAAAATAAATCCCTCTATTATAACTTCTTAAAATTTTTAGTGACTATTGAATAAAAAAGTCAATAAGTCTGGCAGCACTAGTTTCAATATGCTTAAAGCTTTGCAGTTCTTTAATGAAGAAGTGCGTAAAATTTTTAAGGGGGCAGCCTACTTTTAAAAATGATAAAATGAAGAAAATTTCAATAAACTTTCAGAATTAAAAAAAAAAAAAAATGCATATACAAACTTTTTTTTTTTACTAATATGAGTTTACTCTAATGATTAAAAATATCACTTTGTTTTACTTTAAAATTGAAAATTATTTTTATTGCAGATTCTTTTTAAAAAAATTCAAGGGTGTTTTCTCACTGCACGCAGGATATCTCAATTACAATTTCCTTTATCCTTATATTTTTCACATTAAATGAAACAAAACATTCAAATTAAGAATCTGAACTAAAAAGTTTTTAATTAAAAATTTAGAATCCAAAGACTTGTTGCTGAGTACTAAACTTTGAATAAACACCATAAAGGGCTTCAAATTTTATTCAAAGTTTTGTACTTATACATACTTGCCAACCATCTCATTATGAACCGTACAATTTTTAGTACCCGCCTTTTTTTTCACACCAATAATTTTTTATAGTAATTTCAGTCTTATTTAATCGTAACAACATTTGGAGAGAATGACTCTAAAAATATAGTGGTGTGAGAAAAGGGGCGTTTTTTCAGGGGGCGTTAACAATTGTACGGTTATTAATGAGATGGTTGGCAAGTATCACTTATAGAAAATTTTGTATGTCATTAATTTTAATTGTATATACACATATTTTATTGAGTTAAGTCATCATTGAGATCAGTGATGAGTTTTTTAAATAATAGTATCGTTTTTACATTATAAAGGAATTATTCTGACCCTATAAGAATGTCGAATCATTACACTGTAAATTAAAAATCACAGCTATTAGGTGTTTAAAACAGAAAGATTTCGATAGATTATATATAGATCTTCAATATTTGACATTTTTTTTAACCCTTTGAGTACTGAATTTTTTAAAGATTTTATGCCCATGGGACGGATTTAATTTGTCGCTAACACTTTTGCGTCAACATGATTTTGAATTTTTGACAGTAAGGTCCGCCTGTGGGCGTTATTCTCTTATGTTACAATATTTCAGAACAAAATTTTCTGTATTCATATTTATATTACAAATAGATATACATTATAATTTTATTCTTTCTAATCAAAGTATTTGTATCCATAGTATATTTCATTGTAAAATTGTGAATATTGATTATATATTTAAGAAAAAAATAGCATACAAATTGGAAAAGAAACGCCCACTGGTGGAGTTACAGATTTTCAAATGGTGTGAATCTACGTCAGCGGTCGCGAAAGTTTTAATATGTAAAATTAATACATTTTATTTGGAATATACTTACATTGATGATATAAGTATGGTTGTACGATATCATAAACAAACGTCAGGCAATTGTTTGCGATCAACGCTCACTGGCGGGGGTGCCGCAAAAATCAACGCCTACTTCTTAAATTCAGATGACGAGTCAGACTCGTCCACCGTAACTTCGCCCAAGTAAGCAGATGACGAGTCTCACTCGTCAAATGTACCCAAAGGGTTAATTAGAGTTATTTTGTGAAAAAATTAGTTAATCTGAACATCAGTTCTTGAGCTGTGAAACCTTTGTAAGATATATTATCTCGAAAACTGATCATCTTACGTTTTCAGTGTTCGCATATAAATTAACAGTATTAAAAAATTTATTTCAAAAAACCTAATGTCCGTACCGTATTTTGTTAAGTTCGCTAGTATTTATTAACAATTCCGGGACCACTGACGTACATTCACGTAATTTCAAAATCTGTAACTCAGCCAGTGGGCGTTTCTTTCTTAATTTTTATGTTATTTATTTCTTAAGTATATACCCAACAATCATATTTTTACAATGAAATGTACAATGGATATAAATATTTTGATTAGAAAGAATATAATTATAATGTATATCCATTTGTAATATAAGTATGAATACAGAATATTTTGTTCTGAAATATTACAAATTGGTAGAATAACGCCCACAGATGGGCCTTACTGTCCAAGAGACAAAATCATGCTGCCGCGAAAGTGTTAAAAATGACTGATAAACTTTACAGTACAATTACTTGGGCGATTACTTATAAATAATGTGTTTTGAAATATTAAAACAGGAATAAACTACTACGTCAGAAACGCCAAAGAAAAATTATTGAGGTGCATACAGCTGTTTCGGTAGCCTAAAGCGTACCGTCTTCAGTGCAAAAAGAATTCTGAATCTGGAGAAGTGCTCTTATATATAGGAGAGGGACCGGATTTAGTTCAACCAATAGGATTACGGAAGAGGTGGGGAGTGTGACCAATAGGAATTAAGGAATGTGTAGCTGTGTAAACAGTAGAAAAATTAAGGAAATGTGGACTGAATGTAAAATTTCCAACAATCAGACAAATAGGGAACAGCGAAATCACAATTTACAAGGTTTTTAAAATTTTTATAAATATGGAAAGCTTCAAAGAAATCGAGTTCATGAATGGATTTGGGTCTGCAAATTATTTTAGCTGAATTAAATTTAAAATTATGATTTTCCTCCCAGCAATGTTTAGAAATAGCCGATTTATTGGTTTCTTGTTTGCGGACGTAATTCATATGTTCTTTTAGACGAAATTTAAGACTGCGTTTAGTTTGGCCAATATATGATAAACCACACTGACAGGAAATACTATAAATGCCCCAAGAATTATGAATAATTTTCACAAACATGAGTGTACAATTTAATTGTTTCCTTTTATGAAATAGTCTCTAACAAATAGTCCCCACCCCCTGACATCCAAATTATTACCCTGTACTACGATATTCTATTTTTTTTCCTTTTTTTTTATGAATTTAACTTAATTTTAAGTACATTATCTATTTGTCCATAAATGTGTATTGCTTACTATAATGTTTACATGTTACATTTAAAAACTTTTGGATATAATCTAAAAACTAAATTGCACCATTGTCTTATGCAAAATGTTAAGCATATTGACATTTGCAAATAACATATTAATAACAATTTTAACATTTAGAAGAAAAATTAAAAATAATCGTATGACTCTTGATACTAAATTATCACATATTAATAACTAAATATAAAATGTATTATGACAATGAAAAAAAAAAAAGTTCTTCCATAATACAAATCCCAGCAGTAGCAGCATTAAAAGAAAGGAATTTACCAGAGAGAGTAGTGAAGAGAATTATTTTTATAATTAATTCCTCTTAATGTTTTGTCTTTATTTTATTAATTTGACAAATCAGGAATCGAAGCAAATCTTTAAAACTAAAAATCTACTATTTCAAATAGTATAATTTTTTTAAGAAAATTTCTTATATTAAAAATATACTAAAAGGGAAATGGGTAATTTTCTCGTCTTTTCATGTCGTTATTTCTCAATTAAATTAATCGAATTGCTTTTTATTAGAAGGAAATTTGAATCTAATGAACCAAGCATTGTGAACAGGTGCATACATGCATCTAATAAATTATTTATTACGTCAGAAAACTAGCAGAAAATGAATTCATTTATATTCAGTTTCACAAAGTTAGGATTTTATTTCACAAATTCTATTTCGGCGATACAATCAGAGTTATTGATTATTTTCTAATTCTGAGTTTGCATTAAAAAAATTATCATATTTTAAGTGTAAATCATTCAAAAGATTTGCCTAAAATCTCAATGTTTTACCCTGAATTATTCATTTTTTTTTTTAATTTCGTGAGGAACAATAAATACAGATATGCCAAAATTTCTAATTTATCTTGGAGCATTGTTCGTACCCGTTTTTTTTTTTTTTTTTTTTTTTTTTTTTTTACACCACTTTTTTAGAGAGTAATTTACTTTCTATTCAGTTGTAATTACATATTAGAAAACATTACTTTAAAAAAAAATGTGAAAAAAAAGGCGGATACTAACAATGTCCCTGAATAAATTATAAATGTTCACACATCTGCTATAATTTGTTTTTCATTGAATTCTTAACCCTTTTAGGGGCAAGAAAACTTTTGTCATTTAAAATCAAAAGCCACAAGAATTCACCAACAATATTAGAAGGAAAGAAATGAATGAGGCTGCTTCTCTAAGCTAAAAGAGAAAATTTTTGTAAAAAAAAATCCGGGGCCAGTTTTTGCAATTGAGAATTAAAGTTTGCGCTTACACTGTGGAAGCGGCGCACCTGAAAGGGTTAAAAGAGGTGTAAATTAACATTTTTACAGTTGGAACATTCTCCTGTTTTGAACACTAAGCCCCCGCCTTTTGGCGTTTCTTTAAAAAGTTACACGAGTTACAGCAGAGTTTCCAATATTTCAATTTATTCCGGAGCACTTTTAGCTCCGCCTTTACTTCATACCACTTTTATTTTAAGAGTAATTCTTTCTCGGTGAAAAGTACTCTATAAATAAATTGGTGAGAAATAAAGGCGTGGCTTAAAGTACTCCAAAATAAGTGAAAATATTGGAAAGTATGATTACAGGAATTATAGCAGAGCTTATATTAAGCCGCCGTAGAAAGGCATTGGTGTCAAGGGGTCGCATTCTCCTCTCCAGTCTCAAAAAGTCTCTATTCTTTTTTTTAGGAAAATTTCAGAGATGGAAAAATTCTGAGTTTTTTGCTAGGACTTTTTTTGTAGAGAAATTTTTGTGATATTTTACTAGTATTGTGTCGTGATTAAATTACCTATTTTTAATAACGTGATAAACTATAGAGATTTTTCTAAAAAAATAGTGGTAGTACAAAAGACGGAAATTTCTCATACCCGAATTTGCCCTAAAAAAAAGCGGGAAATGCGACCCCTGTGGTCTGCTAAAAGTTAAAAATAAGACTCACGTATTTCCTTGCGTATAATCCGCATATGAAATGAATACCTTTTATACCAGAAATTTTAATCAACAGATAAAGCTATACTTGTAAGGAGAAAGGTGTTGCACAAACAGAGTTCTCAACTTTTATAATTTATTCACGAGCATTTTTAGCCCCGCCTTCTTTTCCGCACCAGAAATTTTGTAGATTATTTTCTCTTTAATATCTGACAACGATTAAATAAGAATATCATTTTTCAAATACTAGTGAATAAATTATAAAAGTTGGTAACTCTGTGCATAAATATGGGTTTTTTTCTGTTAATTAAATCTGGTTTAAAGCTGATTCATCAGATCTGCGGAGTATATGCAGAAAAGTACAATACCCCCCCCCCCTCAATTTACAGTTTAAATCGCAAAATTTATGTCTTTCTGAAAATAATACGTAATAACGACGACGCAAATGTATGTAAATTCTCACAGTATTGTCTAAAACCTCTTAAAATTGGCATCAAAGTAACAAAAATAATAATTATGTGAAAAAAAAAAAAAAAAAAAGTTACAATTTACACAAGGTCTAAGGTGTCGGATGAAGCTGCCTCGTCTACTCTGGGTTAAACTCAAAGGATACTGTGAACCCAATGTAAATTTCGTAAATTTATGATTTTAATATGAAATCGAAACACTGTAAACTGATATATCTTTTAAATAATACCATATAAACTAATGAAAAAAAATGCTTTTATTATAAAATACAATACAAAAAATCCCATTCAGCAGCGGTGGATTAAGAAGTAACCGCTAGATTTGACACAAGTAGAAAACTTTTATTTCTAGAATCTGCCTCTGATGAGATAAGACTGAAAATATTCCCATATTCCATTATTTTATTGTCATCGAATATGGGATAATGTCTTAAATTTGAATAAAGTCGATTCTTCAGAAGAACATTAAAACTGAATCGCAAGATATTACAAATGCAGAGATTGTACACTTTATATAATTATTATTTTTAATGCCGTTAGTCCTAATTTATAATTCAATGAAATTCATACTTACTAACTTTTACCTTTTTGGCTACCGGGAAATTTTAATAGATTTTTCAAAACTTATTTATTCATCGCAGACAGCTACAAAAATACACAAAAATTTCTATTAACCTCTTGCCGGCCCTGACGCTCTAAACAGTGCTGCCAGGTTTAGGGGTTCTTTTTTAAACTACCACCAATAATTTTCAGGAGCGATATTTGATATAAATAAAGATCGAATAGCCTTCTAAGTGATTATTTAATCATTACAGTTAAAATTTAGTGGTGGATATTGAATAAAAGGTCCCTAAAATTGCAACACTGTCCAGAGGATTGAAATTAAATAGGACTCTGGCAAAGGTTCAAAGTTTTCAGCCAGAGAAAAAAGTGTAAAAAAGGCAGCTATTGGTATTCATTACATTCTACCATTAAATTCGGAATATTTATTTAATTCCCAATAAAGTTAATAATAAAAAGAGCACTTAACAGTATACAGAATTCCACAGAGAAGTAGATAAATTTGAACACTATGTAAGTAAAATAAACTTTTCTTGCTACAAACCTAATATAGAAGTTGCTTTCTGCATTCTTATATTTTGTATTTTTCACTTTTAATCTAAAATATAAAATTTTTGCACTGTAAAATTAAAATGATAGATTTGGTTAAGGAAAGAAGTTTTCAATTTCATAACTAAGCAAAATTTAAACATTCTAAACATTTCGCAAACAATTTTTTTAACGACTTCCCATTCCAGTTACACAACCTTTCGCAGAGCTGCCAACCTAATCCGGCAAATTGTTAGTACCGCCCATTTTTCTACACCACTTTATTTTTAGAGTAATTCCCTTCAAATCAGAGCCTGATTATGGGGGAAGCACACATTATCTCCGCTCTCACCGGAATATTTTTACAATTATTTTTTACTTCATGTCATAGAAATTCCACGCTTTGACGAGGAAATATTTTTTATAAAAAATGAACGGTGTAAAACAATCCAATTTACTCACCGTTATTAGACTCCAGAATTCTTTTAAAATAATTTTCAATGAGAATTTTCTGTTTATTATAGGAGGAAAGTATTTGTTAAAAAATAACGGAGTAAGTATAAATAATGTGTGCTTCCCCCTTAATCAGGCTCTGCTTCAAATATATTTACGATGAATTAAGAAAACAAATACAAAAATTAAGTGGTGTAGAAAAATGGGCGATACTAACAGTTTGCCCGATTAGGTTGGCAGCTCTGCTTTCATACCTATTTTTAATAACGTGATAAATTATAAAAAAGAATGTGAAGATTTTATAGAATTCTAAACTTTTTTTAGTTAATCTCGCTATTAAATTCATCAAAAATATAAAGAGGGAATTTTCTTAGTATCTTCTCCACAACACAACATAAGGAATTTAATTTTCATACAATTAAATAATATTTCAGATTTTATTTCATGGACAAACATCTAGTGCGATAAAATATTTAATTAGATCTGATGCAGCAGGAAAGAGATTATCCAGGTATAATTGCTAGTCATACCCAAAGCAAAACCGGCAGTCTCTATTAACTTCCTGTTACTTCACAAATTAAAAATTTTAATTGGATTATTTCAAGCATCTAAAAGGCATGCGAAGATTCCGTTTAAGCACAGGAACGTAATTACAAGTTATGTAAAATAGAACCAAGAAAAGTTCAAAATTGAACTATAAAAATGTTATCTGTTAATGACAAACTAGATAGTAAACCAAAAGTTAATTTAAGAAATTTGTTTCAGCTGAAAAAAGAAATATGCAATTAAATATGTAAAATTTTGTAGAATTTTCTTTATTTTCATTTTGAAAAATATTTTTTGAAAAATATCATAAATTAACTCAAAAGTTAATAAGTTTATTTTTATAAGAAGCGTGTATTTAACGATAAAATGATAAATTTAATCCAAGATATATTGAAGTAAGATATTTTAAGGTAGTTTGCTATCTTGTGCTTTTGTTTTATCCAGAAAAATTGTGTAAATTCTTTAATTGGTACATTGATTTATTATAAATTTATAACTTTTCATTTCTGAGTACTACAAAGTTGTTTTAATTCTTGTTATTCTATGCATAATAAACTACTTTTCTTTGCAATATATTAAGTAAATTTTGCATTTCATTTATAACAATATACATATAAAAATAAAATAAACTTCTATCAATGTAACTTAGAAAAAGAGTTTTTACAAAGGGAAAATTACATATCATAATTTTTGTACAGTATTTTTAAAAAATAGATTTCAACGTATATCAAGGATTTGTCAAGTCAAAGTTACCGTGATTTTCGGTGTATAATCCGCATGTCAGATAAGCTAGTTCTGCACCAGAAATTTTAATTAGCAAATAAAGTTTTATTTGTGCGAGCTGTTTCTTCAAAAGAATATAGATTTTTCTGTTAAGCAAAATTTCTGGCGGTGGAATGACATATCTAATCTATGGATTATAGGCAGAAAATTACGGTACTATTAAGAAATATTTGTATACAAATTTCCCTTTGTGAGAAAACTTCGTAGCAGTAAGAGATCAAAAGATGGCAAATAAAGCTGTATTAACTGTTTGCACTCGAACGTCGCCTCCCAGACAACATCGATTCATTTCTTCAACTCGAACAGCGCTCGAGAGGCGCCATGACCAAGTTACTACATATCTCATATCCACCGATAATGTTCTACATCTAAAAGTGTTGTAACAGGTGCATACTTCGTTAAGAAAGAGACTCCACCCACACTTTTTATTAAGTGCCTTTGGGCGTTGCTTGTCTTGGTCATTGGTAAATGGCCAAGAATGCTTTGCAAAATATCACACGGTGGAAAATTATAAATCTTAGTATTCATATATAATGCTTGTAATATGTAAATATACATCAAATATAGAAATAAAATGTTTATATTTAAAATTCTTATGTTTCATATTTTGCATTTTTTATTAAAACTATTGTCGGGTAGCTCATTACGCTTACTAAAAGAAGATTCGAATGCAAAAGTTAATTTTCCATCTCACTTCAGGCCCGTACATTTGGAAAATACAAGGTGATCGACATAAAAGAGGCCACTGACAAAATGGAAGGCGCAGCCTTCGTGAAAGGTCCATTATGCTAGCATTTTATTACGCGGCCAGCATAACATAGGGACAGCCAGATCTTATATTAAGCTGGATTAGATTTAGCTAGACTAGCTAAAAAGCGGAAACTACGAACCCTGCTGTACTTCTATATTTTTTGAATAGATCTCTTACACAATTCTAATTCTGTTCTCAAGCCACTCCCTTTTAAGAAGCACTTTCTAGTACAAAAAATTAGTCCATGAGTACCCGAAAAATTATGAAGGTTTATATGCGGATCACCAAATATCTGGAAAATAGCTTCGAGTTGCTGGTATACTCTTGCGAAAAAGGCTTCGAGTGCAAACGGTTAACACTTCCACGAGCGCATGTTTTTGTCTTTTTGACAGTAAGCTCCGCATTTGGACGTTATTATTGCATATTACATTATTTTAAATCAATATTTTCTGTATTCATATTTATAATATAAATCAATATACACTAAGCGACAAAAAAAAAAAAAAAAAAAAAAAAAAAAGCCGCACTTGAACATTTTATTCACCTTCTACAACCGCCAATTTTATCGTTTAAAAAGCAAATTTTTGAATAGATTTTATTATGTTGTCCTCCACATATACGTTTGCATTGAGTCCAGCGTTAAAAACAAAATGCTGTTGTCAGAAAAACTGTAATTTTAGAAATTATTTAAAAAATTTTAAGAATAAAGCAGTTAACGATGCCGCGAAAAGTATTAATTTTTTAATGCAAATAAAAAAAAAAAACATTTTAATACGTGAGCTGGCAAAATAATTAAATGGTAATGAATTATTGGTAAAATGGCTTTTAGTAAAATATCAAATTTTTTGGCCTTTTAATATGGAAATTTGGCTTTAGGCGGCCACGTTGCTCATCCAAGCAAATTAACCGCAAGTTAAAGAGCAAATGTTTAAAAAATCGATTTGTATCATGATCAAAACTTAAAAAAGATAAGATAAAAGGTGTATAGTAAATTATTTTCTTAAAAAATAATGCGGGAACAATTAAACAAAGCAAGTTAAAGAACATAAGATCTGCGAAAAAAGTCATTATTTAGGAAAAGAGTTAAAAACAATAATTTAGTTGACCAAAGTATTAAAAACTTTACCAGTTAATTATTAGGCTGAACTAGTTTCTCTGATGAATCAAGTTTACTTTATTTCGAGCAGATAAAAAAAGCTAGAAGGACGAAAATGCGACCGACTTAATGAAAATCGCACTCTTAAACCAGTGACATTTTCTCCGCAAATTATGTACGGAGGTGCGCAATTTTTCAAGGAATCGGGTAAATTTTCCTGCTCAAGGGATCAATTAACTCAAAATAAAACACGGTGATTATAAAAGTGGCGCCTGACCGACTATTTTGGAAGTATTTCAGACTTTTTTTCAGACAGCATTTCAAGATGATAATGCACCTTGCTGTACGGCGTCTGTGGTACGTCAGTTTGAAGGAAATTGTTAAAATTACCTATCCATTCCTATGAGCATCTATAATTCTGTAAGTAATAATATCTTTTTTCACTTTAAGTTAAATCCTACAAAGAATATAGTAGAATTTTTCTTTATTAGACTTGGAAACAGTACTAATCTCAATTCGCTCGAAAATGTTTAGTCATAAAAAGGCGCGGAGAAGAGACGAGGATTCGAAATTTGCAGCCTACAACTTTGCAAGAAGTATAAAAATTATTTACAATATTTAGCACAGTGAAATTTTTGAGATTTATAACAAAAAAGGTATAATACCATAGCTGCCAAGTTCTTTAATTTATTCCGAAATGTTGTTAGCCCCGCCCTTTTTTCACACCGTAATCTTCTAAAAAAAAAAAATTCAATATATAATTAAGATTAAATATGAAGACAATAATTCTAAAAATATTACGGTGTGAAAAAGGGGTGGGACTAACATCACTCCGGAATAAATTAAAAAACTTGGCAGCTATGTAATACTGTGCCACTGTGTATTAAAGCAGTAATTCCATATAAATGTGGAACTAACCCAATGCAGAATGCATATTTTTATTAAAAAATTGCTTAAATCTAACAAATAGATAGTTTTATTTCCTATATTAAAATATAACTTGTTTATATCACATAACAAATCATAATAGAATATAAAGTGTAGGGTTATTGTATTATCTTTAAAAAGAAAGTTTTATGTAGATTTTTATAAAGTGCTTCGCAGAGTGTAATAAAGCGAATTATTAAATCAAAAATGTACATAAGTATCATTTTATAACTTTTGTATTATGTACACATGACAGTTTTATTTTTTTCAACCATTAATTTTAAAGTTATTACAAATAAAAAAGGTTTAAGTCATTTTTTCTGCAGTGCGGCTGTTTTTTTAGTCGCTTAGTGTACAGTTAAAAGAGAAAAAAAAAGCCCCCCCCCATTTAATTTCGCCATAAATTATCGTAGAAACATGTGATTGGTACCAATCAATTTGTAATAACGTCTACTTTATAACGGTATAGTTAGATTTTGCTTAACGGGTCGTCTACATATTGAAACTGGCATCAACTTCATTTTTTTCAATGGTAACCCCCATTTTTTATAATTTATTTGAATTCTTTAGATCAAATCATCGCGGAAAATGGTATAGTTTATATATTTTGCTCAATTTTTCATGGAGTTATAAGCTGTCAAAATATGAGGATGCTAATGTTCAATGAATCTGACAAACATTAATTCATATCTTCCAAAATAATTATGATGTTCAAATTCTGCTTTTTTTTTTTTTTTTTTTTTTTTTTTTACGATAAAATGAAGTGACCCAAACATATTCCATGCATATTTTTGATAAAAAACATTTTTTGAATAATGAAAATTATTAATAATTTCATATTTGAAAAAATTATGAATTATGACCTGTGTTAATTTTTGCATGAATAGAACGGGCATCATCAAGGACATGGGTTTCCAAATTTGCAGCTTGTTCCTAACATTATGTTTTGAGCTACAGCAGAGCCTGATTAAGGGGGAAGCACACATTATCTCTGCTCTCACCGGAATATTTTTGCAATTATTTTTTACTTCATGTCATAGAAATTCCACGCTTTGACGAGGAAGTATTTTTTATAAAAAATGAACGGTGTAAAACAATCGAATTTACTCACCGTTATTAACCCGTTAGTAGTCGCTAGTTGGTCGATTTGCCACCCATCCTTCAGTTTTGCATGATTTTTTTATTCAATAGCCACCAAAAATATTTAGAAGTGGTCTTTGATATACATAAAACGCGAATAAAATCGAAGAAACGTCGATCACATCACTTCTTAAAATTATTGGTGGCAGTTAAATAAAAAGTATGCAATCTGTAATAGGTGGCGCTGTGTATAGCGACTACTAACGGGTTAAACACCAGAATTCTTTTAAAATAATTTTTAATGAGAATTTTCTGTTTATTATAGGAGGAAAGTATTTGTTAAAAAATAACGGTGTAAGTATAAATAATGTGTGCTTCCCCCTTAATCAGGCTCTGATACACTCTTTTTTCCTTTTTTTTTTTACTGCTGTTAGGGCGCCGTCACTTGTTATAATTTGTATCCTCTGTGAAGAAATATCTGTATATATTTTGACGAAAAACTATTTTAATTTAAATTTTTGTTACTCTAATTGTTTTCTAAGCAACATTTCGACGTTTATCGTACAAATTGGCTAATTTTTATAAAATTATCGCAATACAGACGAGAGATTGTGAAAGAATTCCAAAATAAAATGAAGCCCCGCCCCATATTGTGGAAACACTATTACAGAGCTGCCAACCTAATTCGGCAAATTGTTAACGCCTATTGAAAAACGCCCCTTTTTCTACACCACTAAATTTTTAGAGCAATTCTCTTCAAATGTATCTATGATGAATTAAGTAGAAAAATAGTCTAAAAATTAAATGGTGTAGAAAAAGGGGCGGTACTAACAATTTGCCGGATTAGGTTGGCAGCTCTGCTATTAAAAAACTAGTTCGCATATTCGTATTTGACTCTATGTATGACGCTGGTATGCATAAATGTCAATGGCATTCAGTACATCGAATGCTGAAGACAAAATTTAAATGATTTAATTGCAAATATGTAAAAAAAAATTTGTTTTATAATGTAAAGTTTTAGAAAATTGTGTAAAGGCCTGGCTTTCGTTGCAAAAATGAATATACCTGATCCTGAAATGTCAAGTTTTTCTTTTTAAATGTTACATAACTTTTCCTAGTTTCTCCCTGCTAAAATTCTATTTTAACTCAGTTGTCCCTCTTATTTTTACTTGAATATTGTAGGGTTCGTACACCTCAAGTTAAATATCATGATTTAGGAAACGCGGTAAGGCGAGGATTATCGTTTGAAAGAGAAATACACAGTGAACAAGCCTTTTTTTTTATTATTATAATTAACATTTAATAATTTTTATAAGATTTTTTCAAAAGAATTTTCTGTTTTAATTTTGTTATGACATTTTCGCATTTGTTTACTGTACGTTTGCAAGCTTTCTGTTATTTAAATTTTATCGCATGACGTAACATAATATTAAATTTTTATTTAATGTTTTTTCAAATACAAAATCAAACAGTGGAAGACATTTTTTTTTTTCATTAAATATATTATTGAAACAAAGCGCAATATTATTTATTTTCGATTATTCTAATCACGGCGTAAAATTCACAATTATTATGGGAAAATTATTTAAAACAATGTAATATGTCTTATTACTTTTAAAAATATAGTTCTTACACATTTAAAATTAAGAATTCAAGTACAATAGACGACTATATAACGGCGAATATTCGTTCTGGGCAATAGGAAATCGTTTTATATGGGACATACTTTATGAGACCAGTTTATGAAAATTCAGTAAAACACTGAAAATTTTTATTTAATTTAATTTGTTGTTTTGTTTTGTTTTTTATTGTTTTCTAAGTAAGGTTTCGATGTTTACTACACAAATTACTCTATTTTTGTAAGATTAACGCATTCCAGGCGGAAAATTTTGATTGCATTCCAAAAGGATAATAAAACCCACCCTCTGGCTTTTTCTGAAACAATACTTTACTTTAAAAAATATTTCTTGTTTCCTTAATTTTAGTTGGTTTGACTCTTTATAGAACTCTAAAATATATAAGCGAGTGAAAGTTGCCTTTTTGATTGTTGATGATGACAAAATTTCAGTCATTTAACACTTTCGTGACCGCTGACGTAGAATTTGAACAACTGGAACTCCGCCAATTGGTGTTTATTTTGAAATTTGTATGCATTATCTTAAGTGTATAACCAAAATTCGTATTTTTACAGTGAAATATAAAATGGATACAACTACTTTGATTGGAAAGAACATAATTATAATGTATATCTATTTTTGAAGTAAATGTGATTACAGAAAATTTTATTCCGAAATATTGTATCTTCGAAGATTCACGCCCGCAGGCGGACCTTACTATCAAAAAGACAAAAGCTTGCGGTTGCGAAAGTGTTAATCATGAATTTTGTTAAATAATTTGATGTTTACGAGAAACGTATGAAGGCGTGAACTATTATCCAAAATAGGAATTATTTTGAACCGTAATCTCCTTTTTATTGAATTTTAAATCTCCTTTCTCAGATTTTAGTTTAAATCTTGTTATCTATATTTTTGTATATTGTATGTTGTAGGTTTGTACGCCTCAAATAAAATGTAAAACTTTATAGTAACACTTTCATGCGGGTTACTGTATAAAATAAAAATATACCCAACAGAAGTAGATAATTTTTTTTCTTAAATATTAAACACTTTTTTTTTCCTTTTTACCCCTATTATTATTATTATTACTATCATTATCACTATTATTCTTCTATATTGCTATCTTGATTTTTCTAATTCAACATTGAAGGGTTCATATGACTTACGCTATGCAAATTTTTACGTATGAAGTGATGCATTAAACTAAACCACGTTTATTTAATATAAAACACTTAAATGTTTTTATTTTACAAATGAAGATAATGAATTTTGTAATTCAGTATCGTTTTTTGTTTTATAATTAATATTTCTGTGCTTTTTTTCCGGTGTGAAACTTAACAAATAATGTCTATTCTGTGGTGGATCATGATTTATTTTTTCTAAATGTATAGCCGGACTCCTAATACATTTTCCCTTGTATCTCTATCTAGAATTCATTTAAAGTATATAAACAGGTATATTATCCGAACTGTCTTGATCTCAGAAATATGAATATGGGGTCAAAAATAGGGGTTGCCACTGGAAAAAATGAAGTTGATGCCTGTTGTAATATGTAGATGACCCCTTAAGTAAAATTTAACTATACCATTATAAACTAGACGTTATTACAGGTCTATTGGTACCAACCGCATGTTTTTACGATAATTTAAAACGAAATTAGGTGGGGAACTGGCATTTTTTTTTTTTTTTTTTTTTGGTGACTGTACATACCATCCCTAAATATATATTACTCAGGTGGATCGAAAGAACATGTACGAAAACTTCATTGTTGAGAAACGTCAAATTAAACCGAAATGATAACACTTTCATTTGTTCCGGAGCGTTTTTAGTTCCACCTTTATTTCATACTATAATACTTTTTTTAACACTTTCGCGACCGCATGATTTGGTCTTTTTTTCAATTAGGTCCTCCTCTAGGTCCTCCTTAATCTTCCAAGTTACAGCATAGCTGCCAATATTTTAATTTATTCCGGAGTAATTTTAGCCCCGCCTCTAAGTCGTACCACTTATTTTCTAAAAGCAATTTTTTCTCATTTTATCGAAGTTATGTATTGAAGAAAATTTTTCTATAAATAAAGTGTTCGAATTAAAAGCGGTACTAAAAGTACTCCGGAATAAATTAAAATATTGGCAGCTATGGTTGCAGTATTTCAAAACATTTTTTTTCTGTATTCACATGGATATTACAAATCGATATACATTATCATTATACTCTTTTTAACCAAAGTATTTGTATCCATAGTATATTGATTTTACAAATATGAATATTGGGTATATTCTCAGGGCCTGATTAAGGGGGAAGCTCGCTCATACCGGAATATTTTTACAATTATTTTTTACTTCATGTTATAGAAATTCCACGCTTTGACGAGGAAATATTTTTTATAAAAAATGAACGGTGTAAAACAATCCAATTTACTCACCGTTATTAGACACCAGAATTCTTTTAAAATAATTTTTAATGAAAATTTTCTGTTTATTATAGGAGGAAAGTATTTGTTAAAAAATAACGGTGTAAGTATAAATAATGTGTGAAGAGCGAGCTTCCCCCTTAATCAGGCCCTGTATGTATATTCTTAAGAAGTAAGTAACACACAAATTCCGAAATAAACGCCCACTGGTAGAGCTACAAATTTTTAAATGACGTGAATCTACGTTAGTGGTCGCGAAAGTGTTAAGAGTATTTCTTTTTTCTTATTTTATCGTAGGTATATATTGGTGAAAATTATTCTACAAATAATGTGGTGCAAAATAAAGGTGAGGCTAAAAATGCTCCAGAAAAAATTAAAATGATGGCAACTTTGAATTAAATGATGTATTGCAAACAAAGAAATACATTTCTCCTGGAATTATAATTACATAGAAAATACTAAAAATAAACTTAAATGGTAATTAATGTAGGTTAATTTGTAATTTTTGAAACTGTTAGTATCCTTAGGGATCGCAGCATGACTATATTTTTACGATCATTTTATTATACTGTCACCCCAATTTTTAAAAAGAAAATTTTCTTAAGGGTTTTTTTTACTAAAAACTCTTAAAAACTTTCAAGAAAATTTTCTTTTTGAAAATTGAGGTGAAAGTATAATAAAATTTTCTGTAAAATATAGGAGCATTGCGACCCCTGACTATCCTTTTTTACCAATTTTTAAAAATATATTCTTTTATAAAAAATATAAAAATCTAAGCAAAAGTAACTTTGAAAATATTAAAAACGTTTTATATAAGTTTAAAATGATTCAGCCCTTTTTTTTATTTTAATTTCTTTTTTTAATGGAAAAGAGAAAAATATTTGAATTTATTTTATCTTGAAAATTAATTTAATAGGTGAACAAGCTTAAAAATTTTATACATCATATATCATGCTCCTTTTCGATGAAGCATCACATTAACTAATATTTATCAAGTAAATGTTATTCTATGCTAAAATAAATAAACCGCAAACAGTAAATAAATCTTTTCTAGGGCACTTTACACAACTTAAGTCTCATACATTTTTATTTTCAAGTAACATGCTTTCTGACACTATCAATTTTTATTAATATCTTTTACGACCAGAATGAAGTGTCATTACTATGCAACGTTCCCATCCCTGTCACTGAAAATGACACTTTAGAAACAAGCTTTTCTTTTATGAGAAACCTATACTTATTTCGGCATGGTTATTCAAAGATATTTTCTCTTTTTTTTCATGTGAGATAAGTACTTTTTCAAAGTAGTTAAGTGCTTCTTATCTTATGTAGAAATTCGATTAGATTGCTGAATAATTAATTAACATTTAGACCATATTACTAAAGAACACATTTTAGTTTAATAAAAGCATATTTTTATATTATGAACAAAATATTCTTTTGGTTAATTTTTAGTGTTTTGATAACAGTACTTACACACACACAAAAAAAAAAAAAAAAAAAAAAAAAAAAAAAAACGAAGTATTTATAATGTGTAAATGAAAATCCTATGAGATACGAATAATTTAAATATTCGGCATTTTATTTTAATTTCAAATTTAGTTTATTTTATCTATAGTCTTTCCATATTAGTTTCATAATTTTTTTAATAATTGTTTACCTTGCAATTTTAAGCAGACCTACAACTAAATATGTTACATTCATGCTTTTGAGCCGAGTGTTGGTTAACAGATGATTGGGTTTTTCTTTCAAGCTGCTTTTAGGCATTCCCCTAAACCAATACATTATTAAAAAACTTTTGTACATTCGCATTCAACCTTTTAACCATAGCCTCCTGAACTAGATGCCTTCCGCGTGGCTCGGAAACTTGGCAACAGTTCAAATAGAGAAGGATATTAGGAAGAGACGGAAGTCCACCATTTTAGTGCCAAATCGGAGCAATCCCCGGAAGAACGTAATGCTTTTTTCTTCGGAATTGACCCTTTACTTTACAGCATAAATGAAAAACAATTGTATTAAATTTGTTCAGAAAACAATGCAGAATATAAATATGTAATATTTTTCGTCTAAGAAAAAAAGAATTTGAAGAAAAACGAATTTTTTTTTAACCTTCGATAAGGTATGGTTACTTTTTCAAATCTGATCGGTAAGCAGAGGAATTTTTTGTTATATATTCCTATATTAAGCAAAATACGCTGATTGTGAAAGAAATCCCACCCAGTTTTTTTCTGAGGACATACATTTTATATTAAAAAAAAAATGGTAATCTTAGTTATTGAATAAATGTAAAACTACGCCAGAAAATAAATTATTTTTATTTTATAGAACTATTTATGTAATATTTTTACAAGCTAAAAATGCATATTTTATTTATTTCAATTATGCGTTATTATTAATGACGTAATTATCTATATTTGTAAAAATATTAACCAATAATTAAATATAAAAATTTAATTAATAATAATTTGTAAAAAAATAATCGATACTTTTAGAAATAAAAAATGTTTTTTTTACTTTATTTACGTTTATTTATTTAATTGATTTTGTTCATTTTTTAGGTTTTAATAATATTATGTAAATAAAAATAATTCATTTAAATATTATTTATGAAATTTATTATGGCAAATATTATTTAAAAGAAATTTATATTTTATATGCTAGTAAATAATGTAAATCTTATTTTCTTTGTTTTTGTCATTTTATTTTAAGAGAACGGATACATTTTGCATACTAGCAAATAATAAAAAAATATTATTTTTTCAGTATAGTTATTTCAAATATGTATTTTAAAATATATTAGAAAAATACATGCAGATCTTACATATTAAATATGTCACATGAAGTAAGATAATTCAAAATATTTAAAACATACTTGCCAACCTTCTCATTAATAACCGTACAATTGTTAACGCCCCCTGAAAAACGCCCCTTTTCTCACACCACTATATTTTTAGAGTAATTCTCTCCAAATGTTGTTACGATTAAATAAGACTAAAATTATTCAAAAAAAAGGCGGGTACTAAAAATTGTACGGTTCATAATGAGATGGTTGGCAAGTATGTTTAAAACATGAAATAAAATAAATGATAATGCATTTTTATTTTTTAAAAATATTTCAATATTAAAGTAATCTATCTTCCAACAAAGTAAAAATGTAGTAAATAAGTTCTCCTCTAGTTATGATGTAAAATGATCAAAATTTATTCCCAGCGTAATTGTAAGTAATGGAGCAACTGGCACTAAAATGGAAGATTTCATCAAAAAGCCAGCGCGCCAATGTCCAGTCTCTTTCTAATACAGGGTCTGTAAGCTCAAGCGGTAGACAGCGTCACCTGGTACAGATTGTGCGACTTTTTTACTCAATTTTCACCAATAATTTTAAGAAGCGATATATTATATATGTCATCGACGTTTCTTTGATTCTCTTCGCCTTTTATATAAGGTAATTCCGGGAGAGTTGCCCCACCGGTAGAGATGCCCCACTTGATGTAATTTTGAAACGCAAAGCTAGATGGATCTGCGAGTCCGATTATTATTTCAGATAGATGTTTAATAGTATGCTGTGGAAGTTACGTGAACTCATTTCTTTGTTTTCTGCTGTCACAACAATATTTCAAGTAAGTACCATGTTTTTTATACTCTGTTATAAGAGTGATGTTGCAGTGTAAGGCTGGCACTAGTTAATAAAAATGGATATTTTTAATATAAGCTTAAAAACCTGTAGTAAGAAGATGATCAGTCGACTTCGAACATTGTGCCGCCATTTTTGCTGTTTTGTACTTTGGACAGCTGCCGGGGCATCTCTCCCATACCAAAAGGATAGACGCCCCAGATTACATTCGTGTGAGATGCCCCACATACATTTTCAGGGAGAAAAGTCTTCTAATTGTTTAAATTTTAAACTAATATTTTTAAAATCATATTGTATTTATAAAATGCGTAACATTTTAAATCGTTAAATTTTTCAACTTAAAAATATTTTTTGAAACTATAAATTTAGATTAAAATTCATCAAATAAAATTCAAACTCGCGTAATCGGTAGAAGTGGCAACTCAAAAAGGAAATCACAAAAATGCAGATTAAACCCAGATACGAAAGCAAAAAACGCTCAGGTATGTCAGACTGACATACATTTAACAAACTTGGGCGCTTACGAAATTGTAGATGGGTGGTTAATTGTGCCGGTAAGCGTATATTATAGTATTTGTTCATGCAGTTGTTCAATGCTTCTTGTTTGTTTCAGGAAAGATGCTTACAGTGTACAAAAAAAAAAAAAAAAAAAAAAAAAAAAAATTACTGGAGCAGCTTGTGGGACCTGGAGAGAAGACCGGAAAGATGCAAGAAAGATACAGTCGGCTAAATTTATTACATACCAAGAGCACGTCCAAGAAAAAAATCTAAAATCCGCCGTTAAATTTAGCAAAGCGTTAAAACAGCTAGTGATGAACATGCCCATTGAAAAAGACGAAAGTGATCCTACAAACAATTGCCTTGAATGTGTGGAGAATTACTATTTTACAAAAGAAACAGTAGATTGGATAAATTGCATAAAGTGCCATAAATGGTTACATGAATCATGCACAATATACGGGGATCTGTGCAATGTTTGCGGGAAAGCGGAAATTAGAGAAGAGAAAAAGAAAAATATTATCTGAATAAATTCGACATATTTCGTAATATTTTTTCATTATACTTTCAAAACTGTAAATGTGAAATTTTCACATATAATAAAAAAAAAAAATAAAAAATAAAAAATAAAAATATATATATATATTTGAAATATTTTTCAATAGTTTATGTGTTTTATTCTAAATTTTACAGCTTGTCTATGGTAGCTAAATATTTTATTATTTTATAAATTAATCCTAAAATCGTATTATTATTATTTTTTAATAGCTTACGTTTCATATGTTATAAACTACTGAAAAATTGTTATAAACTACTGACCATTGTTAAAATCTTTTATTATGTTTTTTACAGGTAGGGCATCTCTCCCATGTGAGTGGGGCATCTCACCCTCAACTTAGGGAGAGATGGCCAAATGTAGTAATGCCGCAATTTTATTTTTTTCTTTAGAAACCTTACAGTATGGTACAAAAAAACTACTTAGTATTAATAAAAAATATCTATTATGTATTTACCACAGATTTTCGTTGTCATTGTTAATACCCAATTTATTCTATAGCTGCCTTTCCTTAAGTGGGGCATCTGTCCCGGAATTACCTTATATTAAAACCCACTTTTAAAATATTTTGGTGGCTGTTGAATAAAAAACTCACGGAATCTGTACCAGGTGGCTCTGTCTATCGCCTGAACTGTTGCCAAGTTTCTGAACCACGCGAAAGGCAACTAGATTAGGAGGCTTTGCTTTAAAGCGCAGCGTTAAAGGGTTAAGCGCTATTACTAAATCATAACTATGAACATACTTGCCAACATACTAATTAATATTACGTAGTTTTGTTAGCCACACCTTCTTTTTCCCACCAGTATCTTTTTAGAGTATTTTTCTTCTTATTTAATCGTAATTGAATTTGGAGAAAATTACTCTAAAAATTTACTGCTGTGAAGAAAAGAGCGGTACTAACAATATTACAGAATATTAATTAGGATGTTGGCAAGTATGTTATAAATTAAATTTCGTCTTAAGTATAAAGAAAGTATTTAAGAAGAATTTTATTTTAAAATAATAGTGGTTGAAGAATGCTTGTAAAAATTTGGACCGTGGGAAACCTGATTCTTCGTATTTTCTGGTGCCTTCATATTTAGATGAGTGCAAAATACATTGCCTCTGAAAAGGTTAAATTCTGGCAGCACATTTCACATTTCTTACATTTTTATGTTGCTTATTTCTTGATTATTTCATTTGTGAATATTGATGCATAATTGCAAATTTTATTGGTGTTTTTTCACTCATAATTTTGTAACTAATTTATTAGTTTCTCACATGTTGTGGTGAGTTTATTTTGATATACGTTTTTCCGTATTTTAGATCCAATGAAACTTTTGGGCCTGAGCACAAAGAAATATTTAGCTTTTGCTATCTTTGTGACAAAAAAACATTCATTTAGCATCTTTGAATTCTACCATGCCCTTGATATATTTAGAATGCAAATATGCTCTTATCTTACCAGTTTGCTTCAATTCATTTTGATTTGACTTAATTTCTTTTTTGATTTGATTTAGGTGGTCTTTGTTTTTCATCATATTAATTGTTTGAATACTGATATTAAATCATCTTTAAATTCCAACTGTACGTACTGATAATATTTAATAAACTTTATATTTCTATTGTACGTTCTGATTATCTATCTCTATATATAGATATATCAGCTGCGGCTCGTGAACCGAAAATAAGTGAAGTGCTCAAAAATAACATTTAAGTGATTTTAATGCATAATGCTTTTATTAAGCATAATTTTAACTAAAAATTAACTAAAAGTACTCACTTTATTTAAATGTAAATGTATGCTCTATAAATGAATACAGTGTAAAATATTAGGTGAAGTGCCTCTTCACCTATTTTTAGTCCACAAGCCGCTGCTGATATATATATATATATATATATATACATGTCAAATACATTTACGGATAGGTTTCTGAGGATAATGTTTGAATGATTTAAATTCAAATACTTAAATTTCTTTCACTTACACTTTACAGGTACTGTACTATCTTTCCATAAATGACTGGACACTTTCGATTTCAGACGTTTTGTTAAATATCTCAAAAAGTACTGGACGAATCATCCTGAAACTTCAGAAGTATGAAAGCATGTTATACCTCATATATTTTAGTAAGTGTTTTGCCACGAAAGCAAGGATGAGAGCAGTAAAAAAATTAAAGAAAAATGAAAATTTTTGAGATTACACTGCAAAAAAATATCTTTTCTTGTATGCGTTGTTGCTGTAGCATGTGATTATGAGGTTCATTCTAATTACTCGTAAAAAATTTTATGAGGCTAACTATAACACGGAAGTTATAAAACTCAGCGCAAAGCCATTTTTAGGATACTTAATATACTATATTACACACAGCCTGCGGCAATCTGAATGCAAAAATATTAAATATCTAATGAAATGCGAGTAATTTCACTAAATATTTTTTAATTGTGCACATGAATCTTTAGTGGAAGTATTTTTGCATAATGTAATATCAAAAGGTTTTGAGATTCTTATATGAAAACCCCAAACAAGTATCGAGTATATTTAAAAAGTTGTACGCAACAGAATGAACTGAATTTCAGTTTTTCTCAAAAGTAAGGGAAATAGTAAGGCGATTTTATCAATATTTATTTACAAATAACCGATACTGTATTACCATTCATTCTATCAAATTAAAAGTGTGAGTAAAACCCGTAATCGTTTAGCTTTATTTATTTTTTATTTATTTATTTATTTATTTTTTAAAGGAATTGAATAGAAATTTAATGGATCGTGTACAAGTTTTTGAATTTACATGATACTTGTTTGGGGCTTTTAGCTATCGAACTATGCAAACGAAATTTCGTTAAAGCTTATGCATGCGCAGTTAAAATTTATTTAGTAAAAATACTCGCATTTCTTTAAATACTTAATATTTTTTATTCGGGTCGCAGACCTGCTAACTATGCTAGTTTATCCGTAATGGTATTAGGCCCCGCCTTTTTTTCACACCAGAATGGCTGTAGAGTAATATTCAAGAATATGTTCTAATGATTAAATAAGAAGACTATTGCTCTACAACTATTCTGGTGTGTAAAAAAGGTAGGACTTAATACCATTACGGATAAACTACCCTAGTTAGCAGGTCTAGGGTTGTTGTATGTTGCGTCTCATGCTGTATGTCAAGTTTCATAAAAATGCCATTGCACCGGGTTTAATAACCTGCATGTTATAGTTGAAAATTTTTTTTTTTTTTCAATTTTCCTAAGAAACCGTTATATCTCAATGAATATATGTGGAACCCTCATTAAACTTTATACAGATAATAAGAAGAAGTCTTATAATCATGTTCTACATATTTCAAGCATTACTTTTTAGGGAATTATCCCGAACATCTTTATTTTTCTTTGATTTTTTACTGATCTCACTTTTGCTTTCAAGGCAAAACTTTCACTGAAATATATGAATTAGAACGTGTTCTTCACACTCCTGACGTTGCAAGACGATTTTTTTAGTACTTCTTGAAACATTTCACAAAACGTCGGAAATCGAAAGGATCCGGTTATTTATGATAAGGTAGTGTATTTAATTTCATACCTCTTTTCAAAAGAGCTAAATTTTTTCAAAGCAAAAAAATCAGTTCTTTTTATATAATGATAATTATATCCAGTATTCACACCGGAATAAACTTCTAATTTAAGTACATATATATTAACACATGGCATGCGCAAGGGTCGTAGTCTCCGCCTTTTTTTTTTTTTTTTTTCAGGGCATTTTTAAGGTCGAAATATTTCCCCCTATTTTGCCACCACTTTCATTCTTACAAAAATCTTTATTGTACTTTTAAAGTAATATATCGTGATTAAAGAGGATAGACATTACTGTAAAAAAAAAAAAAAAAAAAAAAAAAAAAAAAAAAAAAAACAGAGTGGTAGCAAAACAGACATACATTTCTCATTTCTGGACGTCTCCTAAAAAACGGCTGAGACTACTACTCCTGCATGGGAGTGTTTACGCGATTTCAAGGTAAGTTCCACAAATTTTATATTACAGTAACTTCTCCCCCAGGATGTATATTATAATTAAGACATAAAAGTATGAATAAACTAGTATCATGATACAAATAAATATAATTACGATATGTTCAGTAAGTAACATGTATATCTGTTTACATAATTATTGCCTAGAATGAACTGATGTAGTGATGAGAAGACTATAGGTAGAGTGCAGACTCTTATCGAGTCAAAACTCCGTAAAAATACGTGTACTGCATATCATTTGTTAAATGTATATGTAGATATAGTAGAAAGTATATTATTTCATCAAAAAAAAAAAAAAATCATAATTATTAAATTTTAACAGATAGACTTATATATCGCTATATTTATTAAATAGTTATGCATACTTGCCGACATCCTAATTAATATTCCATAGTATTATTAGTCCCGCCCTTTTTCACACACCAGTAAATTTTTAGAGCAATATTTTCAAAGTTCAATTACGATTAAATAAGAAGAAAAGTACTCTAAAAATATACTGGTGTGAAAAAGAAAGCGGGACTTACAATACTACGGAATATTAATTAGTATGTTGGCAAGCATGTAGTCATGTCATTATAATTTCGATTAAGAAGAAATATCTTAATTTTTTTGTTGTAGATGTTTTATAAATTTACTGGGATTGCAACACGATCGTTTTAGAGCATTTAGGCCGGCAGGGGATATTTACATTTAGAGCGCATTAGAGCGTTACTGCCGGCAAAGGATTAACTTAATTCAGTATACTGTTAGAACTCAACTTTTTTTCACACCACATTATTTATAACAACTTTTTCTCTAATATGTAGTTATGATTAAATAGGAAGCAAAATACTTTTCAAGAAAGGTAGCGTGAAAAAAATAAAACTAGGTACTAGCAATCCTCCAAAATGAATTAAAAAATGTACATATCTGCATTTTATAAGTTTGTTCTTCGACAATCATCGTGGGAATGTGCATAATAAGAAATATAAGTTTTATGGAGACATAATAACCAAAAGTGTTTTAAGAAATACTGTTAAAACAGGCCTAAAATCTCTTAATTCACGCATTATCCTCGTAATTACCGCTAAAAACCAAATATATCAGAAAAATTCTTATCAAAGTAGCCATTCAAAAGAATAAGTTTATTTCAGCTGTCTGTTTGACTCATCATTATAAAAGTAAACTCTTGATTATTTTAGATTTTTTATTTAATATTTCTATCTATATACAGAGTTGCCAAGTTTTATAATTTATTCCGGAACATTTTTAGCCCCGCCTTTTTTCCAAATCAGTAATTTCTAAGAATGATTTTCATCTTAGTCGTTGTCACATATTGAAGAGAAATGTTCTATAAAAATTCTGGTGCGAAAAGAAGGCGTGGCTAAAAGAGTTCTGGAATAAATTATAAAACTTGGCATCTCTGCTATATATTTCAGTGGCTTTGCTCTGAAAATAATTTTAGTTTATTTTTTATTTTATTTTTTTTAAAGGTTAAATGTAAAATAAATAGCCTAGCTACAAAGTTTACAATATTGAAAAACATACATTAAATTTTTATTACAACTAACAAGGTACCAATCTAAAGAAAGATTTAAATACTTAATGGCTTAAAGCAAGCTTAACCTTTACACAGGCAGTTGGAAACATTATTCCAAAAAACTTTTAATTCCCAACTACAAAAATTCATAACGGAATTTTTCAATATGATTTTATATTTCCAACATGTTCGAAAAAATCCATTTACATATTATCTTATTATTTACTTACATATTCTGGGGGCTTCCGTTATTAATGACAGTAATTAAGTTGCAACATAAAGGATTAAACAATATAAGAATACTCGTCCCTGTTTTCGAAAACCATTACACCAGTAATTAACCCTTTCCGGCGCAAGACAATTAGGATCATTTAAATTATACTGCCACCGGAATTCATGAACTAAGTTAAACTAAAAAAAAAAAATTAATTTTAAGGTTAAAAAATCCTCCTTTTTCTGATATGTTATAAACGTAAATTTTTGCTGAAATTTTTCCGGGATGAATTTTTGCAGCTCGACCTGAAATTTTGCGTCCTCGCAGCGAGGACGCCGCGCGTTAAGGGGTTAAGGAACACAATTTTATGCCACAGTATAAGCCTATGTAGAGTTCTTTGATCGAAAGTGGCTGTGAAAATTTTAATGAACAAATGGTAATTTCTTTAAACTTTGAAAACCGAATTATAGTATAATCACGTTTCCTACGACCAGCAGGGAGAAGAATTCAAAATTCTGTGTAGGGTGCCAAATTAACTGACAGGCTGGGATTTGGTAAACATCCAGTCTTTCGGTATTCCTTATTTTCTTTCAACGATAAGGGTTATCATCCCCATTTTAACTTGTCGACAGTTGTGCAGACACTCCCATGGTCGCAAGAAATGGGGTTAAAGCAGAGTTCCCAACTTTTATAATTTATTCACGAGAAATTTTAGCCCCACTTTCTTTTCGCACCAAAAATTTTGTAGATTGTTTCTCTTTAATATGTGACAAAGATTAAATAAGAAAATCATTTTTCAAAATTTCCGGTGTGAAAAAGAGGCGGGGCAAAAATGCTCGTGAATAAACTATAAAAGTTGGGAACTCTGGGTTAAAGAATAGTTTCTTTTGAAATTAGAGCAAATAAATTTGCTAACACTCTTTATTAGATCAAGCGGTATCTTTAAAAATTCCAATAATTTAATCAACTTCACTTCTTATATCAGGACAGCCGCTCTGAGGAACAGCTTTTCTTGAACTACAAATGAAACATTCTGAAGCCAATCACATGTTCAGTATTCTTAGTTACTTATCATTTTTCTATATATACATTCCGGTGGCGTTGTATTAAAATGGCTTAAGTTTGTTAGAGTAAAAATAAAATTAAGTAATTGTTAATAATCTCAAACACCTACGATTTCAAAAACCTAAATACATTATTTTAATTACAACTATCAGACTAACAAAAGTTTTGTAAACATAACGACAAAAATAAAGTTTAAAAAACTTTTAAAATATGGAAATTCAAGAATTTTTATCCCGGTTTCACAGTGTGGTCAGTGTATTAATTTTTTTTTTTTTTTTTTTTTTTGTAATGAACTTTAGCAATTGTTTGCAATTTATTTCTTCCATTAACCCTGTCAGGGGCGGTGGCTAGAGGGTCTATCCACCTACTTTAGAAATTTTTCTCTAAGTGTGCAGTGGCTACTTTTTTTATCCACTTTTATGAAAAGTTAATGTGTACTTCTAAAATTGAAATAGAGATGGCAGAACTACAGTAACTTTAAGCAGAATGTGCCTGTGACCTTTTTAAATGGACAAGTTGCGGTAAAATTTTTTGAAGTTTCTTTTATATATTTTTATGAAAAATAATTTTTTATTCAAAAGTATTTGGTAGTGTAAATATACTGTAATGCACCTTTTAAATACAACAGATTTACATATTATCTTAGATCATTAATTTTAGTTTGATTTTTAGGAGCATCTTTTAGGTGGATAGACACAGTGGCTAGAACGCCTAGCCACTACCCACAAAAAAATCCCCACATGCTGAATTTTTTTCTTCATCAAATATGACTTGTAGGGGATGTTTACTTTATGATATATATATATTTAAAAGGAAATTCAATCATTTTTACTTAGTGCCCCTGAAAGGGTTAAAAGATACAAAGATTGCTTTATTGCGCTATTCAAAATTGGTATTGCAATAAATCTTGTTTAATCCTTCAAAGTTCTTTTTTTTTTTTTTTTTTTTTTTTTTTTTTTTAAGCGTGTGATCCAAAATATTAAGCACTTATTTGTTAGATATTTTTTTATTTTCTATCAGTCTTTTTTTGCTTAGTTTTTTATAAAATATGTTTAAGATATTTAAATTAGCTAACAGCAACATAAATCAGTGCCCGCAGCTGTCCTATATTTTTACATGCATTTTATTATTTTGCCACCACTTTAATCAATTAGTAAACTTTTATTTATTGCTTTAGCTTTAAAATCTTGACAAATGATTTAGAAAAAAATTTATTAAGCATAATTTTAACTAAAAATTAACTAAAAGTACTCACTTTATTTAAATGTAAATATATGCTCTATAAATGAATACAGTGTAAAATATTAGGTGAAGTGCCTCTTCACCTATTTTTAGTCCACAAGCCGCTGCTGATATATATATATATATATATATATATACATGTCAAATACATTTAAGGATAGGTTTCTGAGGATAAAGTTTGAATGATTTAAATTCAAATACTTAAATTTCTTTCACTTACACTTTACAGGTACTGTACTATCTTTCCATAAATGACTGGACAATTTCGATTTCAGACGTTTTGTTAAATATCTCAAAAAGTACTGGACGAATCATCCTGAAACTTCAGAAGTATGAAAGCATGTTATACCTCATTTATTTAAGTAAGTGTTTTGTCACGAAAGCAAGGATGAGACCAGAAAAAAAATTAAAGAAAAATGAAAATTTTTGAGATTACACTGCAAAAAAATATCTTTTTTTATATGCGTTGTGACTGTAGCATGTGATTATGAGGTTCATTCTAATTACTGGTAAAAAAAATTTATGAGGCTAACTATAACACGGAAGTTATGAAACTCAGCGCAAAGCCATTTTTAGGATACTTAATATACTATATTACACACAGCCTGCGGCAATCTGAATGCAAAAATATTAAATATCTAATGAAATGCGAGTAATTTCACTAAATATTTTTTAATTGTGCACATAAATCTTTAGTGGAAGTTTTTGCATAATGTAATATCAAAAGGTTTTGAGATTCTTATATGAAAACCCCAAACAAGTATCGAGTATATTTAAAAAGTTGTACGCAACAGTATGAACTGAATTTCAGATTTTCTCAAAAGTAAGGGAAATAGTAAGGCGATTTTATCAATATTTATTTACAAATAACCGATACTGTATTACCATTCATTCTATCAAATTAAAAGTGTGAGCAAAACCCGTAATCGTTTAGCTTTATTTTTTATTTATTTATTTTTTGAAAGGAATTGAATAGAAATTTAATGGATCGTGTACAATTTTTTGAATTTACATGATACTTGTTTGGGGCTTTTAGCTATCAAACTATGCAAACGAAATTTCGTTAAAGCTGATGCATGCGCAGTTAAAATTTATTTAGTAAAAATACTCGCATTTCTTTAAATACTTAATATTTTTTTTTTTCGGGTTGTAGACCTGCTAACTATGCTAGTTTATCCGTAATGGTATTAGGCCCCACCTTTTTTTCACACCAGAATGGCTGTAGAGTACTATTCAACAATATGTTCTAATGATTAAATAAGAAGACTATTGATCTACAACTATTCTGGTGTGAAAAAAAAAGGTGGGACTTAATACCATTACGGATAAACTACCCTAGTTAGCAGGTCTAGGGTTGTTGTATGTTGTGTCTCATGCTGTATGTCAAGTTTCATAAAAATGCCATTGCACTGGGTTTAATAACCTGCATGTTATAGTTGAAAAAAAAATTTTTTTTTCAATTTTCCAAAGAAACCGTTATATCTCAATGAATATATGTGGAACCCTCATTAAACTTTATACAGATAATGAGAAGAAGTCTTATAATCATGTTCTACAGCCAGAACATATTTCAAGCATTACTTTTTAGGGAATTATCCCGAACATCTTTATTTTTCTTTGATTTTTTACTGATCTCACTATTGCTTTCAAGGCAAAACTTTCACTGAAATATATGAATTAGAACGTGTTCTTCACACTCCTGACGTTTCAAGACGATTTTTCTTGTACTTTTTGAAACATTTCACAAAACGTCAGAAATCGAAAGGATCCGGTTATTTATGATAAGGTAGTGTATTTAATTTCATACCTCTTTTCAAAAAGGCTAAATTTTTTCAAAGCAAAAAAATCAGTTCTTTTTTTTAATGATAATTATATCCAGTATTCACACCGGAATAAACTTCTAATTTAAGTACATATATATTAACACATGGCATGCGCAAGGGTCGTAGTCTCCTCTTTTTTTTTTCAGGGCATTTTTAAGGTCGAAATATTTCCGCCTATTTTGCCACCACTTTTATTCTTATAAAAATCTTTATTGTACTTTTAAAGTAATATATCGTGATTAAAGAGGATAGACATTACTGTAAAAAATAAATAGTGGTAGCAAAACAGACATACATTTCTCATTTTTGGACGTCTCCTAAAAAACGGCTGAGACTACTACTCCTGCATGGGAGAGTTTACGCGATTTCAAGGTAAGCTCCACAAATTTTAGATTACAATAACTTCTCTCCCAGGATGTATATTATAATTAAGACATAAAAGTATGAATAAACTAGTATCATGATACAAATAAATATAATTACGATACGTCCAATAAGTAACATGTATATCTATTTACATAATTATTGCCTAGAATGAACTGCTGTAGTGAGGAGATGACTATAGGTAGAGTGCAGACTCATATCGAGTAAAAACTCCGTAAAAATATGTGTACTGCATATCATTTGTTAAATGTATATGTAGATATAGTAGAAAGTATATTATTTCGTCAAAACAAAAAGAAAAATCATAATTATTAAATTTTAACAGATAGACTTATATATAGCTATATTTATTAAATAGTTATGCATACTTGCCGACATCCTAATTAATATTCCATAGTATTATTAGTCCGCCCTTTTTCACACACCAGTAAATTTTTAGAGCAATATTTTCAAAATTCAATTACGATTAAATAAGAAGAAAAATACTCTAAAAATATACTGGTGTGAAAAAGAAGGCGGGGCTAACAACACTACGGAATATTAATTGGCATGCTGGCAAGCATGTAGTCATGTCTTTATAATTTCGATTAAGAAGAAAAATCTTAATTTTTTTGTGGTAGATGTTTTATAAATTTACTGGGATTGCAACACGATCGTTTTAGAGCGTTTAGGCCGGCAGGGGATATTTACATTTAGAGCGCATTAGAGCGTTACTGCCGGCAAAGAATTAACTTAATTGAGTATACTGTTAGAACTCATTTTTTTTTCACACCACATTATTTATAACAACTTTTTCTCTAATATGTAGTTATGATTAAATATGAAGCAAAATACTTTTCAAGAAAGGTAGCGTGAAAAAAAAAAAAAACTAGGTACTAGCAATCCTCCAAAATGAATTAAAAAATGTACATATCTGCATTTTATAAGTTTGTTCTTCGACAATCATCGTGGGACTGTGCATAATAAGAAATATAAGTTTTATGGAGACATAATAACCAAAAGTGTTTTAAGAAATACTGTTAAAACAGGCCTAAAATCTCTTAATTTACGCATTATCCTCGTAATTACCGCTAAAAACCAAATATATCAGAAAAATTCTTATCAAAGTAGCCATTCAAAAGAATAAGTTTATTTCAGCTGTCTGTTTGACTCATCATTATAAAAATAAAGTCTTGATTATTTTAGATTTTTTATTTAATATTTCTATCTATATACAGAGTTGCCAAGTTTTATAATTTATTCCGGAACATTTTTAGCCCCGCCTTTTTTCCAAATTAGTAATTTCTAAGAATGATTTTCATCTTAGTCGTTGTCACATATTGGAGAGAAATGTTCTACAAAAATTCTGGTGCGAAAAGAAGGCGTGGCTAAAAGAGTTCTGGAATAAATTATAAAACTTGGCATCTCTGCTATATATTTCAGTGGCTTTGCTCTTAAAATAATTTTAGTTTATTTATTTATTTATTTTATTTTTTTAAAAAGGTTAAATGTAAAATAAATAGCCTAGCTTCAAAGTTTACAATATTGAAAAACATACATTAAATTTTTATTACAAATAACAAGGTACCAATCTAAAGAAAGATTTAAATACTTAATGGCTTAAAGCAAGCTTAACCTTTACACAGGCAGTTGGAAACATTATTCCAAAAAACTTTTAATTCCCAAATACAAAAATTCATAACGGAATTTTTCAATATGATTTTATATTTGCAACATGTTGGAAAAAATCCATTTACATATTATCTTATTATTTACTTACATATTCTGGAGGCTTCCGTTATTAATGACAGTAATTAAGTTGCAACATAAAGGATTAAACAATATAAGAATACTCGTCCCTGTTTTCGAAAACCATTACACCAGTAATTAACCCTTTGCGGCGCAAGACAATTAGGATCATTTAAATTATACTGCCACCGGAATTCATGAACTAAGTTAAACTAAAAAAAATTTTTAATTTTAAGGTTAAAAAATCCTCCTTTTCTGATATGTTTTAAACGTAAATTTTTGCTAAAATTTTTCCGGGATGAATTTTTGCAGCTCGATCTTAAATTTTGCGTCCTCGCAGCGAGGACGCCGCGCGTTAAGGGGTTAAGGAACACAATTTTATGCCACAATATAAGCCTATGTAGAGTTCTTTGATCGAAAGTGGCTGTGAAAATTTTAATGAACAAATGGTAATTTCTTTAAACTTTGAAAACCGAATTATAGTGTAATCACGTTTCCTACGACCAGCAGGGAGGAGAATTCAAAATTCCGTGTGGGGTGCCAAATTAACTGACAGGCTGGGATTTGGTAAACATCCAGTCTTTCGGTATTCCTTATTTTCTTTCAACGACAAGGGTTATCATCCCTATTTTAACTTGTCGACAGTTGTTCAGACACTACCATGGTCGCAAGAAATGGGGTTAAAGCAGAGTTCCCAACTTTTATAATTTATTCACGAGAAATTTTAGCCCCACTTTCTTTTCGCACCAAAAATTTTGTAGATTGTTTCTCTTTAATATGTGACAAAGATTAAATAAGAAAATCATTTTTCAAAATTTCCGGTGTGAAAAAGAGGCGGGGCAAAAATGCTCGTGAATAAACTATAAAAGTTGGGAACTCTGGGTTAAAGAATAGTTTCTTTTGAAATTAGAGCAAATAAATTTGCTAACACTCTTTATTAGATCAAGCGGTATCTTTAAAAATTCCGATAATTTCAGCAACTTCACTTCTTATATCAGGACAGCCGCTCTGAGGAACAGCTTTTCTTGAACGACAACTGAAATATTCTGAAAGCAATCACATATTCAGTATTCTTAGTTACTTATCATTTTTCTATATATACATTCCGGTGGCGTTGTATTAAAATGGCTTAAGTTTGTTAGAGTAAAAATAAAATTAAGTAATTGTTAATAATCTCAAACACCTACGATTTCAAAAACCTAAATACATTATTTTCATTACAACTATCAGTCTAACAAAAGTTTTGTAAACATAACGACTAAAATAAAGTTTAAAATACTTTTAAAATATGGAAATTCAAGAATTTTTATCCCGGTTTCACAGTGTAGTCAGTGTATTATTATTTTTTTTTTTTTTGTAATGAACTTTAGCAATTGTTTGCAATTTATTTCTTCCATTAAAAGATACAAAGATTGCTTTATTGCGCTATTCAAAATTGGTATTGCAATAAATCTTGTTTAATCCTTCAAAGTTCTTTTTTTTTTTTTTTTTTTTAAGCGTGTGATCCAAAATATTAAGCACTTAATTGTTAGATATTTTTTTTATTTTCTATCAGTCTTTTTTTGCTTAGTTTCTTATAAAATATGTTTAAGATATTTAAATTAGCTAACAGCAACATAATTCAGTGCCCGCAGCAGTCCTATATTTTTACATGCATTTTATTATTTTGCCACCACTTTAATCAATTAGTAAACTTTTATTTATTGCTTTAGCTTTAAAATCTTGACAAATGATTTAGAAAAAAATAGTGGTATTAAAATAATAAAACAAACGTGAAAATGTAGGACGGCTGTGGGCACTGATAATTGCAATCTGTTACAAGTTTTAAGAAAATACATTACTCTAAATTAGAAAATGCTAATACAAAATTAGTTATCAAGATATAGAAAATTAAAAACAAGACTTCCTGCTATAAATTAATTGAATAAAATTATGGATTTGGAAGTTGAATCTTTCTTTATTCGGGTTGATGAGTGTTTTAACTTTACATCGAACTTGAGCCTAGATGCTAACTTGTGCGGTTTTGTAACACCAGTATTTCTTTGCAAAATATTTTATCATGTTTAATCACAGAAAACTGCCAAAAAACTTATTAAAAATCTTGATTAAAAATTTCTGCTCGCAAAAACACGTTCAAGTTGGCAGCTATGCTTGTGATATACAGTTTAACGGATCGACGAGACACACCACTACTGGAACCTAAACCGGAAAATTGCCGAAGGACATGTTTTACCCTAAGATCTATATTTTAAACTTCGTTTAATTATGTTAAAATTAATTTTAAATAAGCAAATTTTACATAGACTTTGAGTGAAATATTTCTTATGACATCTTTTTATTTCTTCTCGTCCAGGATAGTTCAATGGTAAAACATCAACATGGTTAGCTACAGGTTCCAGATTTGGTTCCAGGCCAGAACAAATTTTGTTCTCAACAAAACAAAAAAAAACAAAATATATATCTATCTTTTTCCTGAAAAATTATTACTCAGTACACAGTTACTAAAATATAGCTTAACTGAACGAAAATTGTTGTAATGAACGTGCTTTAAACTGTAAAAAGTGCAAGGTTTTTTTTTTTTTTTTTTTTTTTTTTCAGTAAAAATTAAGAACATTTCCAAGATTTCCTTAACATGAATATTGCATATGTTTTCTTCTATTCTTGACACGACTAATATTTGCGCAGTTTATATGAAGATAGAATTTCAAGACAAATTATTTAGTTTTTATCATTTACCGCATTTTACAGCCAATAATCCGCAGTTCTTATAAATCACTCTTACACAGGAAATTTTAACCCTTATCGCTCGTATGTCCCTTCTGAGGGGACATTAAAAAATCGAGCCACGCCTTAAGGTGTTCCTCTGCAAATGAAATGTTATTTTTCTAAAACGTGTAACTATAGGCTACCTTACGGCTACAGGAAAATTTTAACAGAAAGATTTATTTTATTTAATGATGAAGTAAAATAAAACAAATTATTACAACTTTTCGGTAGCCAAAAGGTAGAAACTATACGTGTAGAAAGTTGGAAACTATACGTGTGACGTTTTAATGGAACGCCAAAGGGCCTATTTTACTGTTTAAAATAGGAAAATATGCCGAGCGTTAAGGGCTAATTAACACTTTCGCGACCGCTGATGTAGATTCACGTCATTTAAAAATCTGTAACTCCTCCAGTGGGCGTTTCTTTCGCAATTTGTATGTTACTTATTTCTTAAGAATATGGCCAATATTTAAATTTGTACAGTCAAATATAATATAGATACAAATATTTTGATTAGGAAGAATATAATTATAATGTATATCCATTTGGTAATAGAAATGTGAATATAGAATATTTTATCCTTAAATATTGTAGCTTGGGACAATAACTCCAACACGCGGATGTTACAGTCAAAAAGAGAAGAGCATGTATGAAGAAGATAATACATACCAGGTCACTTTTAATAATGGCCGTGTAGAGCTTGCTAAAGTGTATAAAGATGAAGGAAAATATTTCAGGCAATATTAAACAATCCATTGGATGCAGTTCTTTTATTCAGGAGGAAAATATATAATTTTCTTAAAGATGACAAATATTGACATTGGGAAAAATTATTAACAATTTTTCGTTAATACCAGTTAATATCAAGATTAAAATTCCACACAGCAAATGGAACAGAGGGAGAGGACGGGATCGACAAATCAACTTCTTTTTACCAGCGACTCAGGCAGAGAGGTCTGAAGAGAACTCCCATTTCCCAAGCCGAAAAGTGCCAACCGAATAAGTTGGCGTAGTTAAAATTAAGCCAAAAAGAATCCCAAACAATTTCTTTGTCTTCAGTACATTTTAATACAAAATTTTTTAATATAATTTGTCGTTTTAAAAACTTGGACTAATTTTGCATAAAAAAAAAATAAGCCAGCTGTCAATCAAAGCAACGGACGCAGCCGGTTACAAGATCCGCGCCAGTGAGACGTCCATAATCGATTAAAAAATCTATTTTTAGAACCATAATCGTCTGCTCGAAAGTAATAATAGCTTTTTTATGTTAACAAAAGCATTATAATTGTAAGCAGAAATTCCTATTTTTTGTTTTATTAATACAGATATATGTTAGAAATAAGTTGGTAACGAATTTTGAAATACATTCTCAAATAAATAAATTATAGCGAAAATGATTTAATTCTTTAAGGGACGAAGTATAAATAAAATTACTTTTCAAAAACCCCGATATAAAAATTACTGTATTTTTACTCTGAGGATAATATGTTTCTATTAAAGACAATGAAATGCTATTTAATAAATCAGTTTTGATTTGAAAATAAAACGGGAAATTCCATTTACTTAATTAAGTGAATTGCTTAAATTTAACCCTTTGAGGCGCAAGACAATTCAGATCATTTAAATTATACTGCTACCGGAATTCATGAACTGAATTAAACTAAAAGAAATTTTATATTTTAAGGGTAAAAAAAACCGGCCTTTTCTGATATGTTATAAACGTAAACTTTTGCCAAAAAATTTCCCGGATGAATTTTTGTAGCTGGATCTTAAATTTTGTGTCCTCGCAGCGAGGACAGCGCGCGTTAAGGGGTTAAAACGATATTTTTTTATTAATTATCTTAATCTCTCTCTCTTTTTTTTCTTTAATACATTTGTAAATTTAATTAATTTTTATAGAACATATGTGTAAACACTCACACAGAGTGCGGTCACGAAAGTGTTAACACTCTCGCTACCGCATGGTTTTCTCTTTTTGAGAGTAAGCTCCACCTGTGGGCGTTATCCTTTTACATTACATTAGTTTAAATGAATGATTTCTGTATTCAAATTTATAATATAAATGAATATTCGTTACAACCATACTCTTTTTAATCAAAGTATTTGTATCCATGGTGCATTGATTGCACAAATGTGAATATTGGGTACATTGTTAAGAAATAATTTAACCATAGTTCCCAACTTTTATAATTTGTTCACGAGCATTTTTAGCCCGCCTTCTTTTCGCACCAGAAAGTTTGTAGATTACTTCTCTTTAATATGTGACAACGAATAAATAAGAAGAAAATCATTTTTCAAAATTTCTGGTATGAAAAAGAGGCGGGGCTAAAAATGCTCGTGAATAAATTATAAAAATTGGAAACTCTGAATGAAACCTATTTGACCTAAAGAAACGCCCACCGGTAGCAAAAAAAAAAACGTACAAGTTGCACAAGTTGGCCCAGTATATCTCAAACGTACATGCTTGAGATATACTGGGCCAACGCGAAGCAAACTGGAAATTTGCCAAACGAGATATTTTACCCTTCGATCCTTTTTTTTTTTTTTTTTTTTTTTTTTTTTTTTTAATATTTCGTACGACAATTGTCCAGGATAGTTCAATTATAAAGCGTCAACGCGATTAGCTGTATTTTCCAGATTTGGTTTCCTGCCACAACTTTCGACTCAAAATGTATTACGCGATACACAATTACTAAAATAAAGCGTAACCAAATGGAAATTACTGCAAGAAAGGTGCTTTAAACTTTATAAAAAAAATTGCAAGGTTTTTTTTTTTTTTTTTTTGTGTGTGTGTGTGTGATAATAATAATAATAATAATAATAATAATAATAATAATAATAAAACAGCATTTCCAAGATTTTTTATACATGAATATCGCATATTTCTTTGTTTATTCTTGATGCTACTAGTATTTACATAATTTATATGAAGACTGAATTTGAAAGCAAATTATTTAATTTTTATCATTTATCGTATTTTCCGGCCAATAATCCGCAGTTCTTATAAATCAGTCTCACACAAGAAATTTTAATTGATAATCAAATCTATTTCCAAACATGCTTTTGTCGTTTGTGAATGTAGCATTGTTTATAAATTAAATTTTCTGGTGTGAATCTAATTTATATGACTTGCGGATAATAGGCCGAAACATACAGTACATATATTAATGATGTAAAAATTTCTCACCAGAAAACCATCCCAATAGTGTAAAATTAGAAATCAATTAAGTAATGTTCATTCGAAACGGCATAATCTAACGTGCTTTTTGACGCGTACATGCTTGCCGAGATCTTATTTAATATTCCTTAGTGTTGTTAGCCCCGCCTTTTTTCTCACACCAGTAAATTTGTAGAGTAATATACTCCAAACACAATTACCAGGGCCTGATTAAGGGGGAAGCTCGCTCTTCACACATTATTTATACTTACACCGTTATTTTTTAACAAATACTTTCCTCCTATAATAAACAGAAAATTTTCATTAAAAATTATTTTAAAAGAATTCTGGTGTCTAATAACGGTGAGTAAATTGGATTGTTTTACACCGTTCATTTTTTATAAAAAATATTTCCTCGTCAAAGCGTGGAATTTCTATAACATGAAGTAAAAAATAATTGTAAAAATATTCCGGTATGAGCGAGCTTCCCCCTTAATCAGGCCCTGACAATTACAATTAAATAAGATGAAAAAATACTCTAAAAACGTACTGGTGTAAAAACGAAGGCAGGGTTTACAATACAAGTGAATATTAATTAGAATGTTCGCAAGGATGAGGATAGACTGTTAACCCTCGTGATCCCTTTCTCGAAAAATTTATGATTAAGTTTGAGTAAAAATGTAGTAATATGAAAGGAGGGGGAGGAGTCCCGATAAAACTTGTCAGAACCATATATATATATTTTTTTTCATGAATTTTTAGATTCTACATTAGCAAATTTTCTATTATATCTCGTTAAAATGTATCTCAAATCTGAAATGGGCAACTGATGTATATGTGAAACAACACGTTTGTCTATGCGCGATCGATTTTTGTTTGTTTTGGATTTCATTCATTATTTCAGTAAGGCGTGGATTTATAGATTCAGGCGTTGTTGCACTAGTCATAGGAGAGCTCGCAGTATTTATTACTTGAAAAACAGCTGACAAGAGCAATTGTTTTAGGCGTCAAAAAACATGTTTATATAAGGTCTTTCGATTGATGCATGTTTGGATTTTTTCTATTATTATAATACTGGATGGTTTTCTAGTCAGGCACATAACTTCAGTTAATTTCAGATAATTTTAGTAATTTTCACTGCAAGTAAATTTAACCCTAATTTTGTTTAGAGATAATATTATTATTCAAATTAATTAAAAATGTATGGTTGCTAATATTTTTATTTTCCTTTACAATTAAACCAGTCATTTTGAAAAAAAAAAATTGTCGTAGGAGGATGGTATATATTTTATAAGTTTATTGATTGGCAATGGTTAATGGTTATCAAACTGCAATGAAGATTAAGTGAGTTCTCGGTGCTTTGCTATACAAAAAATTTCCTAAGTATACTTGCCAACCATCTCTTTAATAACCGTACAATTATTAACGCCTTTATTTTTAGAATAATTCTCTCCAAATGTTATTACGGTTAAATAAGAATAAAATTACTCTGAAAAATGACTGGTGTGAAAACAAAAGGCGGTTACTAAAACTTCTACGGTTAATAATGAGATGGTTGGCACGTATGCTGACATATTTAACTCCACACCGTTAGTTATCGTTGAAATTTTCACGGTATCAATAAAATTCTACACTGATCTTTTTTCTCCTAAAAACCGTTCCAACGAAAGATTTACTTGAACTACAGTACCAGCAGTCCATGGCGACCGAATCGGAAGTACTTATATCAGCTACTTATCTTTTATTTTTATCTATGAATTCCGGTGGTATTGCATTAAAAATCGTTTTAGATCCTGTAATTAATCACAAAATTGAGTAATTGTTAGTAATCTCAAACACTTTTTGGTTTCAAAAATATAACTATATTTTCGTTACATCTGTCAGTCTAACGTAAGTGTAAAGAAACATAACATCAAATTCCAGTTTGAAAATCTTAAAAATATCATATTTAACCCTTTCAGGAGCGGTGGTATGCATTTTATACCCCTAATTGTAATGCCGAACTGCCGAAACTCATCCAGAAGCTATAAAGTAAAACTAGGAGAGTTTGCACACAATTCAACAAAATAATATTTTAAAAAATCCAAATATTCATTGTTTGTTAAACTATTGGCGAAAAATTTTGAATTGATCTTTTTTCTACGCATTCATATTACTATTTTGTTGTTCTGCTACGATTTAAAGCAACAGATGTAATAATACCAAGCAAGCTATTTTGCGCAAACTCTCCTTATAGGGTAGGAGTGATTGCGCACAGGCATATGGGCCAACTTGTACGGTTTTTAAACACCAGTATTTCTTTGCAAAAAAAATTAAAATTTTTAATCGCAGAAAACTGCTAAAACACTTAATAAAAAAATCAATAAAAAATTTGCGGTAGCAAAAAAACATACAAGTTGGCACAGGTGTAGGAGAGATTGCACTTAACTATAAATACAATTGCGTTGTTAATAATACATAAATGACATTGTTGTGAGGTATTTTAAACAAACATTTTTATATTGAGAGTGGATATTTCAATTCAATAGTTACAAATTCAGAAAAAATAAAATAAATTGAAAAACAATTACAAAAACTGATTTAACAAAGAATATATTAAAGAAACTGAAAAAAGGACATAACCAGTTAAAAAGCTTGCAATATAGCATTAAATTGCTATATAACACGTTTAACTTAAAATCATAGCTGCTGGAATTTTAATTTGTTGCTGAGTACTTTTAGCCCCGCCTTTATTTTTGCACCACAATATTCACAGAAAATTTTCCCCGAAAAAGAACTTCGATAGAATGAGAAACAATTACTCTTGAAAAATAAATGGCATTAAATAAATGCGAGACTAAAAATACTCCAGAATAAACTAAAATGCTGGCAGCTGTGCTTAAAATTATTGCATTTACTTTTCATATTAAACGGTTTCTTGTTCGCTAACTGAATCTCTTGTTGTCCATAATCGTTGCACATATTGTTGTAAATGTTGAAGCAATCGTGCAATTGTCTGCTGCAAGTTAACCGTTTCGAGACAGGAAACGGTTCCTGCAAGTTAACCGTTTCACTTCTGGGCCAAAAGGCCGGGTAGCAGACCACGTCTGCAATAATGCATGGCTAGCCCCTCTTACTTTTAAGCCAAGAATTCGCCTACCATTTATTGTCCACTTAAAAAAATTCTCAAAATTTTCACACAAAAATGCTTAAAATACAAAACTTAAATTTCACTTGGTTTGAAATACTTTTGTTTCAACTTTAAAATTCTTTATGTCTGTTTATTTTATTTTATTGAAATTTAGACGATTGAAAGAATTTTGAGTAGGCTGATATTTCTTACTTGCATTCAGATTAATCGCTTCTTTTAAGCAGGCGACAGTTGCTCAAAACTTGCGCATCACACTTGAAAATATTGCAAAACTAAACAGATGTACAATAACATTTAAATACTTTGTGATAAATTTCTGATATGCTAACATTAGCATTTGAGAGCTAAATCCCATGAGAGGCGTGGCTTTTGTCGATCGTGCTATTCACACAGTTGCCAACATTTTAATTTATTCCAGAGTCTTTTTAGCCCCGCCTTTATTTCTCACCTCTTTTTTTTTAGAATATTTTTCTTCAATACATAACTACGATAGAATAAGAAAAATTTACTCTTAAAAAAAAAAAAAAGTGGTATGGAATAAAGGCGGGGCTAAAAAAGGTTCCGGAATAAATTAAAATATTGGTATCTCTGCATTCATGAATAAGGTTCAATTTCAGATTCTCGGGATCACCAGTAATTTTTAATTGTAATGTTTTCCTAATCAATTCGAAGACTGATAGTTTACTATGTATGTCAAATATCACATCTCAAAAGTATTGGTGAATATGGAATAAAAAATCCGCTAGATCTGACAACACTGTTTGAGATAGTCTGCAAGAAGATTCGACGTCTCAAATGGGTTAAACTTCTACAGTCATTTGTTGAAGTTATTTTTTTGGTACATTTACGGACATTGAACAAACTCATCATCATTGTCTTGCGAAATCTCTGTTAGAATTGATTTTTAAATGCGCAATCTCTCCTAAATTGCAAAAGAGTAAACTCTCCCATTTTGGTAGTAGAGATTTCCCAGTGTTTTATTAAATAATTTTTCGCCTTTAGAGAAAATCGTGGTGCTTGTACCGTTAGTCTAGGTTAGTAGGTTATGAAAAATTGCTTAATTAAAAAATATTTTATATTCTATTAGAAATTCTTAGGAAGGACTATGAAAAATCGAACATTTATTTTATTTTATTTTATTTTTTTAATTTTTTTTAAACGAGACAAAATAATCGCGATTTATCTTAGCAGGAAACTATCCCAATAGTGTAATAATAGAAATCAATTAAATTATGTTCATTTGAGTGGGCATAATATAACGGGATTTTTGACGCGTAAACTGTTAGCACTCGTAAGCCCGTCTTCAAGTAATTTATATTTAAGTTTGAGTAAAAATATAGTAACCTGAAAGAAGTGGGAAAAGTCCCGTAAATACCTGCCAGAACCATGATTTTATCAATTTTTAGTTTTATTTTAGTGAATTTTATACATTATATCTCGATTGAATATATCTCAAAGCTGAAATGTGCAACTGATTATTCCATCAAAGAACACATTTTACTGTGCTCTTTCGATTTTTGCTTGTTTTGAATTTTATTCATTATTTCAGTAAGGCGTGGTGTTATCGATTCTGGCGTGGTGGCACCGATTATTAGCGAAATTTCAGAATTTATGACTCGAAAATGAGGGCTTTTGCATTATGCGTCAAAAATTATATTTATATATGGTCTTTTGATTAATGCTTCTTCGGATTCCCGCCTATCCCTTATGCGCGCAATCTCGCCCACCGTGCGATCTCTCCTAGCTTTACCTTATATTTCTGCCGTTAAATGATACGAAGATTGCTTTATTTAAACTGTGGTGTTCAAATTATTTATTACTATAAACATTGCTTAATCTTTCAAAATACTTTTTTTAATTAAAATATAATAGCACTGCAATTTTTTTTTTTTTTTTTTTTTTTTTTTTACCGTAGACACAAAAAATTATTTTTCTTTAAATTTCATTTTATTCACGAAATTTATTTCGTTTCCGAAATGTAATTTTAATTAATGTAGAATTCAAATACAATAATAAATATTTATATTATAAAATAAAAATAATAATAATTAATAATAATAATAATAAATAAATAAATAAATAATAATAATAATAATAATAATAATAATATTAATAATATTAATAATAATTTTATAAATATTTATATTATAAAATTTTATATTGTAAAATAGATATTAAAAAAATTTCGCAGAAAAAATTCTAAATTACTCTAAAGTTATTTTAAAACTTGCATTTCGAAATTTTAGAAGATGCATACCAGGACATTTTAATGATTTTTGCTGATAATTTTAAATTTTTGATATATGGGAATGATTATATAAATTTCTAATTGGTATTTCCTTTTTTTTTAAGTCATGTGTAAGGGTTCCCAACTTCTATCATTTATTCACGAGCATTTTTAGCCCCGCCTTCTTTTCGCACCAGAAATTTTGTAGATTATTTCTCATTAATATGTGACAAAGATTAAGTAAAAAGAAAATCATTTTTCAAAATTTCCTGTATGAAAAAGAGGCGGGGCTAAAATGCTCGTAAATAATTTATAAAAGTTGTGAACTCTGGATGTGATGTCTATAATTTTAAAAGAATTTAAAATACTAAGAAAGTTTTATTTAAAAATAGAAAAAAAATGCAATATTTATTTCTTCTGCTATCTAAATAAAACTGTCTTCTTTCATTCTGTATTAACCCTTTGCGCTCGGCATATTTTTCTATTTTGAACAGTAAGACACGCCTTTTGGCGTTCCTTTAAAACGCCATACGTACAGTTTCCAACTTACTACCTTTTGGCTACCGAAAAATTGTAATAATTTGTTTTATTTTACTTCATCATTAAATAAAATAAATCTTTCTGTTAAAATTTTCCGGTAGCCGGAAAAGTAGCCTATAGTTACACGTTTTAGAAAAATAACATTTCATTTGCAGAGGAACACCTTAATTCGTGGCTCGATTTTTTAATGTCCCCTCAGAAGGGACATACGAGCGATAAGGTTTAAAGTTAAATTGTAAGCACAGCGGGAAAAAAATGTATACATACTTTAAACAATAATCACAATAATCATACACCCTTTACTCGGCGCCATTTCTTGACCATCGTTGGCAGTCTGCTGACCCTGGCGAGTGCCGACTGACAAATTTCGTCATGGTGTCTATTTGTTTGCCTCCCTTGAATTTGTTAGGTAGTTTTGAGAAAAATTCATTTACTGTTTTGAGCAAAAGTTTTAGGCGGCTTTTATAGAATTAGTGATAGTCAGAGTGATAGACTTACATTTATATTTTATAAATCGGCGATTCCTAAATTTATAAACTTTAAGAACAGACAAAAATATTTTTTGTTTCAAAATTCGAGACGAGAATATCCCCTTAAAGAAACAAAATTGATATTTTTTAACACGTTAAACGGGTCAGTCATAGGTGGCTGACAGTGTCAAATACGATAAAAAGCCACGTCAACCATTGGTGGTTGACAGTGTAAAATATGATATAAAACTAAAAATATTACATTGTTTTAAGTAATTAATGAAAATTTATTTAAAATTTGTTTAATTTTTATTTATTACAGGATAATATCATTAAAGAATTTTTATGGATTTTATTAACACTTTCCTGACCGCTGATGTAGATTCATGTCATTTGAAAATCTGTAACTCCGCCAGTGGGCGTTTCTTTCGCAATTTGTATGTCATTTATTTCTTAAAAATATACACAATATTTATATTTATACAGCCAGTATACTATGGATATAAATACTTTCATTAGAAAGAGTAATATTATAATATATATCCATTTGTAATATGAATCTGAATATAGAAAATTTTGTGCTTAAATATTTTAACTTGGGAGAATAACGCTCATAGGTGGACCTAACTGTCAAAAAGACAAAAACATGCGTTCGGGAAAATGTTAAGAATTCGCGTGGCGCTCAGCGTGTTAATAACATGCAGAATATTCAACTCATTTAAAAGACATTTTCTAAGGATTTTGAAATACTACATTAAACACAGCTTACTGCATTTGGAATATAGAAAGCCTAAACATCTGATGAAATTTTATCATTTTTACTACATAATTTATATACATGCTCAACCATGAAAGAAATTTTTCTGCATATGTGTTAAGAAATTTATTCATCTACTTATATGAAAATCATATGCGAAAATCATATGCGAAAATCGTAAAAATTCAAAAATTTATAATCGATAGAATGAATTGTATTTTATCTTCTCTTCATACTTGCCAACATCCTAATTAATATTCTATAGTGTTGTTAGCCCCGCCCTTTTTTTCACACCAATAAATTTTTAGAATGATAGTTTCTAATTGCAATTACGATTAAATAAGAAGAAAAATACTCTAAAAAGATACCGGTGTGAAAAGAAGGTGGGGATAACAATAACAGGGATGGAACACGGGCGCAGAATTCACACCGGAATCTGTTTAACAAATTTCTGTACCTATAATATCGTTGATTTAAGTACACTGTTAAAACTACAGGTGACACATGGCACCTTTAGTTTTAACAGTGTACACTCCTTTTGCACATCGTACACACTTACTAATAATCAATTAGCTATGAAAAAATTTATAAATATAGTGTAAAAGTCTATCTTATAAACAAATTAATATATATATATTTAAAAAACTTCATACAAACAGTTTAATAACAGAACTGCTTTGTGGTTGTTAATTAATCATTGTCAAATATAATGTTTAAAATGTCAATAATAATGTTCATATATTTACAAAAAATTAAAAAGATATAAGATTTTTCAAGTAACAGTGTAAACTATGGTTTAAAAGCGTCAAGACATTTTAAACCAAGGTTAAAGGCGGTTTTGCCTAAAACTGTCTTGCTAAAAACTTGCCATCTCTGTCTAAGACTAAATCGTATATTAATAAAAAAAAGTACAAACAAAAACATATTATAATAAAAATTGAAACGTAATTTCTTTTTATAAATGTTTGAAACGAATTAAGTTATTATATTTAAGTTATTAAATACATTATTGATATTAATACTTTTAAAATAGTAAGTTATTTTTTAAGCAATACAAAGCATAATTTGAGAATCGGAACTAAAAAATCTAGATTTGGGGAATACATCCATAAATATTCATACCTAAATTTTTTTGTACGAGAGAAACATCATAAGATTAAAATTACAATGGATATAACGACATAAAAGTAAAATAAATAACTTTTAGTGAACTTACCTTAATTTCAGGCTTTGCAAGAAGAACACTTAAAAAATGGCGCTATGTTTATGTCCTGTCCATCCGCTCCGAGTCGGTGTTGGAAATGGAAATACACGTCACAGTGCGCATGCGCGAAATGCTAGTCACCCATAGGGTGCCATATTTCGACTCTGAGAGCCAGCGCAGGTCCACAAAATTGGCTGTTAGCTCATTTGGCACCCGGATCACATTTCCAAGCGTCTATGGCACCCTAAGGTTCCAAATGATACCGTTTTTTCACCCCGGGGTCCCAAACGTCACCGATTTGTCACCTTCAGTTTTAACAGTGTAGTAGAAAATTTTCTTACATTGATAGTGGTATGAATTCTGCGCCCGTGTTCCATCCCTGATATAATACGGGATATCAATTAATATTTTGGCAAGTATGCCTCTTAACGTCTTAACACTTTCATGTTTTGTCTTTTTGAAATTATTCTTTTACATTACATTAGTTTATATGAATATTTTGTATATTCATATTTTAATATAAATGAACATTCGTTACAATTATACTCTTTCTAATCAAAGTATTTGTATCCATAGTGCATTGATTGCACAAATATGAATATTGGACATACTGTCCAGAAATAATGTAACCTAAAGAACCGCCCATTGGCGGAGTTACGAATTTTCAAATGACGTGAATTCACGTCAGCGGTCGCGAAAATGTTAACAATAAAATGCAAATCGTGACAGTCTTACCAAAATTTTTAATATAATTCAATGAATACTAATAAAGTATACGTTGGTTGTAAATAAATATGAATAAAATAACTAACCTTTTATTTAGAGAAACTAAAATTCCGATCATTTAAACGATGATGATTTTTTGAATTTTCACGTTATTTGCTTGGGATTTTCATCTAAGTTACTAAATACATTTGGCTAATATATAGTGAAAAAAAATTCGATAAAGTTTGCACATGTTCAGTTAAAAATAATTTAACAAATATGCTCATATTTATCATATATTTAATATTTGTATATTCTGAATACAGTATGTTGTATAATGCAGTGTGTCAAATATCCCTAAATTAACTTTAAAAGGCATTTCTTTAAAAAGCATTTCATTAACCTCTTCGCACCTGAAGCTTTAATCATAACATAAATAGAACTTCATGGCTTTTAGACACATGTGGTGACATTATAGGTTATAGAAAAGCGTATTTTTTTTTTTTTTATTATTAATATTTTAGGGGGCTAGTAAATGAGCTTTATTTGCACAAATTTTAATTTAGTAAACTTTAAATTACTAAATTTCTAAACTCTGTTTAAGTATGACATAGTTAAACATTTTATGGCCTTACACTGTAAAAAATATGTCCTATTTGCTGCCAGAAATTCTCTGTAATTTGAGAAAATACGCGCAATTTACGAAAAAATTACGTTGTCAGAACGTATTTTTTGTAATTACAGAAAATTTCTGGCAGCAAATAGGACATATTTTTTACAGTGTATTGTGGTTGATAATTCATAATGCTGTAACTTTTCTTTCTGTAAAGCGTTTAAGGATTTCCAGCAATTATGAAAATGACTTACTCTTTCGGTCATGCTGTTTTGAAACCATTTTACTATTCTATATAAAAGAACAATTTATTTACCTTATAAGGAAAATTTGTTTGGTGGTGCAGTATATTGATATCTTTTTAAAGCCACATAATTCAGCTTTTTATTAGTCTTGTTAAAATCCAAAAATATGAAATGGTTTAGATTTTATATAACAAAGAATAGAGGTCCGCATACGTGGACCTCAGGATTGAAGAAGTTAAAAGAAAATTTTATATCTACACGAAGTTGTGGGCTGTTCAGATGCAAATGAATAGAGATAATTAAAGTAAGCTTCATAATCACATGCTACAGCTACAACGAATTTCAAACATTGTTTTTTCCAGTTTGAACTCAAATATTCTGTTTTTAATAGAATATTTTACTGGGTCATTTTTGTCTTTGGAAGAAATATTTCGTTGAAATACATGAGGTATAGCCAGGGGTTGTACTCTCAGATCTTTTTTCAGGACACTCTGAGAGATAAAAAATTCCCGTTTGTTTTTCCACCGGTAATTTCCTGCAGAAATAACTCTGGTGTATTTATAGTAATGTGCCATGATAATACAGGGTGTAAATCATTTTATAAAATTTGTGCTAACTATACATTTGCAAATTTCTCATTCGTGAGAGTGTCCTGAAAAAAGGAAGGATAATATGACCCCTAGGTATAGCATATATAAATCGATATTTGAGAAAAATCCAAGGTGCCGGTTTTTTATGCCAAGGCAGTGAGCCAATACATTTTATTTGTAATTATCCAAAAATATTCAAACTTTAAAAATATATGAAACTCTGATTAATAAAAGCTTTTCAACAAAATATTTCAAATTTCTCCAAAAAAGTTGTTCTTGTCCATTTTCATATAAGCATATTTTATGTAACAGGCGTGACAGAAATTTTATTGGATTTTTAAAAATGATTACCCAAATTTAATTTATTAACTTTTAATAAAATGAGCCTGGAAAAGCTACCTGATACTTACTACAACAAATATTTACACAGTGACAATTTTCAAAAAACTGTTCAAATACATTTGAGAATGAGAGAAATTACCACGTGACTAAAGATTAACTATTACCAAATTTCATCAGTGTTAGAGGCCAAATTTCTACAATCGTATCATTGTAAATATATATATATATATATATATATTTCTGAATTCACACTCTACATAGAAAAAGCTTTAATTTCACAAATCACGTGCTATTATTCAATAAATTTGCAATCCTAAACTCTAGATTCAATTTTTCATAAAATAGTAAGTTTAGTTAGCTTATATAATAACGGAATTTCACTACAAAATTAACAAACTTTAACGTTCATACAAAATAACGGTCTAAATATTTCTCAGGCACATACTTCAAAATCATCTCGGGTACTCTCAAAAATGTTTCCTCTGTGTGATTTTAACGCTAATTTTAAATTGAGAGCTAATTTTTATCTAAAAGTAATGAATAATCCATAATGCATATTGTTCTATCTCTAGATTTGTACTGAGAATTTTCTAAAAGAATAAACCTATTTATTTTACAATTTATTCTTAGACAACTGCGGTGTAATTTTACTGAGAGGAAGTGTGTTGATAGTATCATGAATATCCAAAAAGTATTTAAAAAATATTATAATTAAGTTTTATGATTTAAGAGGAAGGTATCAGCACTGAGAGATGAGCCAATGTTGCCACACTTTGTGACTTTTTTCTATTCAATCGTCCCCAGTAATATTGAGAAGTGATAGCTCATATACATAATAAACGATAATCGTTTATTATGTATATCAAATATCACTTCTTAAAATTATTGTTGACTATTGAATAAAAATGCCAAGGCCAGTACACTGAGCTGATTACATCGACCAGAAGTATATTGTTCCTAAACCCAAAGCATTCGTAAGAGAAAAGTCTCGTAGTTGAAACAAAGTTCAGAAAACTTCTGACAAGAATACCTGAAAATTTCAAGACTCAATGAGATGATGAATAAAGACGTTCAAATTTATGAGCAGAAAAGGCTTCACAGTCACATAAAATGTGCCAATTGTGTCCTCTTACAGACAACGACCAAAACCAATCGGATCAGAGCTGAAGCTTATAATGTTCAGATGACTCTTAAGGATAAAATGACTAATACGAAGACCAATTACCTTCCTCAAGTCATCCCTGTTGAGATTTAAAAGCTATTTATGACGCAGTCCACACTATAAAAAAATAACGGTAGTTTTTACAGTATAATATGCTGGCAATATGGGCGCCAGCACATTCTGCTGTTAGAAAGAACTAATTTTCAGCATAGCTGCCAATATTTTAATTTATTCCGGAATACTTTTGGCCCCGCCTTTATTTCGCACCATTTTATATACAGAAAAATTTTCTTCAATGCATAACTTCGATAAAATAAGAAAAAATTACTTTTAAAAAATAAGTGGCACGAAATAGAGGCGGGGCTAAAATTACTCCAGAATAAATTAAAATATTGGCAGCTGTGATTTACAGTAGAAACAACTGTAAAAGTGTCTCTCTTTACAGATGTTTTCGCTGTAGATTGCTTTATTTAACAGCAAAATGTGCTGGTAATATGGGTGCCAGCACATTCTACTGTAAAAACTACCGTTATTTTTTACAGTGCAGGACAGTCACAATGTAGCTCTTTTGCCTGCCTATGATAATCAGAACTACGCCATAGCATATAATGCACTCTAAAGGAGCTTGATAATAGAAACCCTGAAAGTAGTGACAGAAGTACCAAGAACAGACTTGGGGCCACAAAAGAATTTGCTAGAACCAGAACGTACCAGTTCATCAGCCAACTCATTACCAGTGTTGACTGATCTGGCGGATTTTTTATTCAATAATCACCATCACTTTTGAGAAGTGATTTTTGATATACATATACTTGCCAACATCCTAATTAACACTTTCGCGACCGCTGACGTAGATTCACGTCATTTGAAAATCTGTAACTCCGCCAGTGGGCGATTCTTTTGCAATTTGTGTATTATTTATTTCTTAAGAATATACCCAATATTCACATTTTTACAACCATATATACTATGGATCCAAATATTTTGATTAGAAAGAATATAATTATAATGTATATCAATTTGTAATATAAATGTGAATACAGAAAATATTGTTCTGAAATATTGTAACTTAGGACAATAACGCCCACAGGCGGACCTGACTGTCGAAAAGACAAAAGTATGCGTTCGCGAAAGTGTTAATATTCCGCAGGGTTGTTAGTCTCACCCCTTTTTTCCACACCAGTAAAATTTTAGAGTAATATTTTCCAAAGGCAATTATGATTAAATAAGAAGAAAAGTAATCTAAAAATATACTGGTGTGAAAAAGAAGGCGAGGCTAACATTTCTACGGAATATTAATTAGTATGTTGGCCTTATTACGGAATAGTAATTAGTATGTATAAATATTAATTAGTATGTATATATGCATATTAGACTATCAAACTTCGAAGTGTTTAATTAAGTTTAGAGTCATGAGTTTACCAAATCAGGCAGTTATCTTTAAGTCAACTAGGACATATAAGCCAATCTTTACTGAAAGAGGAAATGATCTTAAAATGCTTATGAAAAGCATGTCTCATATCCATGTAATTAGTCACATGCCATGGTCACTAGGCTTAATGAAAGAAAGAAACGCCACTACCTGTAAAATGAGGTAATACTATGACAGATGCCTAGAATAATTCTTCCACAAACCCAAACACATGAACCGTTTCATGAATGTCAAAGACTCATCTTCAGTACGTAAATGAAGCGGAAGCAGCCCAAGCAGGCGCTCAAGGGAATCTTTATCAGTAGCCAATATAGTCGTAGACCTCCAGACAATAGAACTATGTTTCATGGTAAAACAGATCATGCATCAGATCTAATGGATTGCCTTGGGACATAAACCCTAAGTTTTACCAATGAAACTTTATATGCCAAAAGACCTTTACGGTATTTTCTCAACATTCTTAGCCTAGTTCAATTCAGTGTAAAAAAATGCATTGAAAATTTCGACGTTATTTGAAGGCAACCGCTTATTGCTGAGGAAACAGACATCACCAAGAATTAGATATATTTGTCTAGAAAAGGCAACAAGACTTATCTTTAATGGACTGATAGATATGCCTGAATCAAAAATGCAGAAAAGCGCCATTCATAATACCGGAGATAAGATTACCAAATTTGCCCCTGGTAACAATAGCCACATCATCAGTATAACCAACACACGGAATGTCAAGGTTAGAAAGGATTAAAAAAGACAGTCAACAACAATGCACCAAAAAATTGTAGAAAGCATGCTCCTTCAGTGAGCATCTAAAGATAGCGCAAACCTTCATGCAAGCACCCATAAGAGAGGCACAAACACACTTAAAGGTAAACAAATTAGTAACCAATTTGTTAATGATGGTATTAGTGCACTTCAATTCAAAAACATCCATGATAGTATCAGCAAACCCTATCAAACGCACCTTTAAAATCAAGAAAAGGAACAAGGTAAACTCCTTTATCATTAATACTCTAAGAGAAGGAAAAGCTCATAAATGCAGTATTATTACTTTCCAGGTTGATAATCATGCTGTAAGAAGACACCGAGATAAACAAAAATATGATCCCTACAAAAATTGTCAAAAAGCTTCTAAATTGCTTTGAACAGAAAAGAAGAGAATCTGGTAGGCCTAAAAGGCTCATTCTCAAAATAGTTATCCTTCTTAGACATGGAAATAAAAACCACAGTGTTATTTCTCCATGAGTGAGGTATATACACGTAAGCGATGCATGAATTAAAAATTCTGCAGTGTATGGGGCAAGAAGATCAATAACTTTGATAAAAGGTGCACGAATAATATCTACCCCTGGCGACATAAAGGGTTCAAAAGACTTAATAGCTCAAATGACCTTTTCACGGGTAACCACCAACTTAGCAGTTTTCTAGTTATTCTTACTGCAAGTAATCTAAGAGAGAGAGAGAGAAAGCTATGGCTATCACAAGCAACAGAACAACAGTCAGAAAAGCTAACTCGTGGCAATTCAACGAGAATATCTTCACTCTACCCTTTACATTTCTACTAAAAGGAAGCCGGATACCAGTGAGACTACAACTGTAATCTCTCGTAGAAATTTTAAAAATTTTAACCACTTTAACAGTGATAAAAATATCATAATGGTAACGCGAAAAGTTTGCCAAGACCGTTGCTTGGCACCTCTGATAGCATTGTTGTAAGTAGTGATTGCATCCCAATAGGCCTGTCAAACACCAGACCTTTTAGCCCTATTAGAGATCTTCCTACACTTCTTGTATAAAAAACTAAACTCGAAAGGCCACCATGAAACGCATTTTGGGAAACTTGTAGACCTAACACTCAACTACTGTGATATAAATAGAAAATTATATCTATTGAAACTGGTCAACAGTTAATTTTACTTCATCAGTAAATTAAACTTAACAGTAAAGGTGCAAAGTCCTCTTTTAAGTAATTTCTTGAAGGAACCTTGGTCGCATATTATGAAAGCCTCACGCTTTCGGCTTTTCTTTGGCGCATTGGCGAAACCGCTGAAGTACACCCAGTTGTATCGCTAATTGTCATTCCGCTTCCGCTTTGTTGTTCTGTTTTTTTTTTTTTTTTTTTTTGACCTTGATGAACGTATCGCTCCATATGCGATAACGGTAAATATTTTTACACAGTATATTTCCAAAATTATTGAAAATTGTTTAGTGATGAAATTCTTATTAGATAAAATTCTTATAATGAAATACAGTAGTAAATTATAAGATAATAAAAATGCAAGAAAGAAATTTCATACTTATGTTTAAAAAAATAAAAAATAGTAAAAAATAACTTTTCTAATTTATTTTTTAATTGTTTTATTTTATTATTTTATTTTATTTGTTTATTTATTATTATTTTTATTATTTTGTTAGTTATTTAATAACTAACCACACATTTAATTATTAAAACTATTTTATTGAATAGATTGATATATTTTATGTTTATTACTCTGTCGAAAAAAAAAGGGGGGGGGCAACTTTTATTTGTTTCGAAAATATTAAAATTGAATATGTCAATTGACGTGAAATATAATACTTAAAAAGAGAAGAAATATCATTTGATTTGCATAGAACATAAACACTTTCCAACTGAACTTAGTACTTAAACCCATTACAAAGTTTAATATTTATTCTTTTAGTATATTTTACCGCATAGATGACACTTTGAAAACATTTTATTCTTAATTATGGGGGGAAATAACTCGCAAAAATTGTATTTATAACTTTATTTTTAAAGAAAATAGTACTAGAAATTGGTTAGGTGCAGCCCTGTACGTTATTTAAAGACAGCAGATATACAAAATTATATTTTGTTTTTAAGAGGGCTCTCTACTTATCGTCCACGAAAGCCAAAGCCAATGTTATTCTATGGAGAATTCGGTCCGTTTTAACTCATTAATGAATGTATATTTTAAATTCCGTTTTCACATTCAGAAGATTCATAACTATTTAACAAGTTATCGCTTTCTAAAAATTGATTTTTTTAAGTTTTTATTTTGAAGTGTTCTATAAAGCGAATTTTCACAATGTGAAATTTTGTATTTTTAAGCTTAAAAATGAAATCTTAAAAAATAAGAAAATCAGTTTTTAGAAAGCGATAAATTGCTTAACAGTTTTGAATTTTCTGAATGTGAAAACGAAATTTAAAAATATGTATTGGTGAATGAGTTATAACGAATAGAGATCAACAAAAGGAATATCATGCAAGCACGCCTGCCAACGTGTATGTTTCTTTGCTACCGGTAATCTTTAACAGAATTTTTTAATAAGTATTTTAGTAGTTTTCTGCAATTAAACATGATGAAACTTTTTAAAAAGAAATACCGATTTAAAGAAAAACTCTAGAAATTGGAACCTACGTAATATATATATATATATATATTTTCTGAATTTTAACCCTAAAATGGAAGCATTTAAAAATTTATGTAACCTCTACATCGTCTAAAATGTTCATATGCTCTGTACGGCAAATACAGTACTTTTTAAGTGAAATTATAAGTGCTTGTTTTTGTATAATTACGGTTTTAAAAGTCCCTGAATACTAAAGATTAAATTTTTAAGTATTTATTTTTCCGTATGTCTGTTATCAGCGTAACTAAAGTAATAATTATAATTACAGCCAATTTACATGTTACATTTTAAACTTCATATGAGGTTGCTACTTCAAAAACTTAATTGAAATTGAATTTCATGGAGTGTTGCAGGTGAAAGTTCTGTAAATAATTTTGAGTAAAGTTTTAAATTTAAAAACAATCTTGAATTCTACATAAATATAAGTAATAAATTCAAACGGCCCCTCACACAGAATTACTTGTGAAACATAAAAATATTCCTATATCTAGTTGCTTGTTAACTTAGTATTTAATGTGCAATATGTCTTTATTATATTGAAATGAAAGAGAGAAAGTTGTGTGAATGCCACAAAAGATTGTTTAAATTAGTTTAAAAAAAAAAGAAAAAAAAAGTAAAATTATTTTGAAATGCCTGAAAGCAATATTCCTATTGCCCTAATAAATTTATTTATTTATTTTATTTTGTTTTATTTTATTTTTTTAATGTTCGATAAATATAATTAACATAATTTATTCAAATTGTAACTGAAATATTATTTTAAATTTGTACATAAATTTACAAATATAGAAAAATCAAAGAATTTTTTTCAAAAAAAAAAAAAAAAAAAAAAAAAAAAAACCATTGAGTTACAACATCATGTTAAAAACCATATATAATTTATAGCTTTTTACTAGTTCAGTGTCTTATCATTATTAATTACGTAAAGAAATTGCTGAATAGTAGTAATATCAATTCGAATAAATAACTTTGAAAATACGCTTAAATAATAATACTATTCCTTAAAATAAAAAACAAATAAATAAAAAAAACTTATATTTTGTTTTAATACCTATTAAAAATAAATTTCATCTTCTGAAAAAACTTTCATTTTACAGTATCCCCATTTACAATTACAACTTACCAGATAATAGGAAAACAACCTCTTTCTTCCAGGAACGGAATAGGGTTGCTGTACACTGTACATTTGAGGTAGAGATAGGGAAGTGCCATATTCAATATGTAACATTTCATTCGCGCCAGCCGGTGCCGAAAGCGTGAGGCTTTCATAATATGCACCCCGGTCAGTTGATTTGGTTTTCCTCTTATCAACCATTACACGAAAAGGCCCTTAATAAAAAATTTAATTCATGATCAGATGACACGCAGATTTCTTAACTCTCTCTCTTGACTTACTCATTATACTTGTAATTTCCACTGAAAAAACTGACTATAACCAAAATCTCTGATCAGATTAGCCTCTCAAAAGAATAACTTTATATTAATTGGAAACTTCACAGCAGTCGGGAGTGAAATAATCTTGTCAAAAGACGTAACTTTTTCACAACTATTTTTTAAAAAATAAAATATTTTTCTATAACCGACTGCTAAAAGCAAATATTATTCAAAAAATATAATGAAAATGTAAATTTCTTGTAAAAGTAAGAAATTTCTTCGGCAAACAACATAAACACTACAATTAATCATAACTTTTGATGTTGGTGGAAAATTAAATAACATTTGATTATTTTTTTACAGATTTGTTTTTAGACCGACAGCTACATACGCTGTTGTCTCGAATGATTCATCTTCATAGTTTCCTTTATTATTTTATCACTGTATACAATTGGTCCATTAGTAAACTTGGAATAGCTTTAATATCTGTCGTCTTTGACGGTTTTTGGATTTAGCGATCAAATCGTAATGCAAAAATTTACATTCGAGATGCATATTTTCATAATATACGAGTGTATTGTACGAAATGTTGTTTCATATTCTTAATTACTCTCTTAATATACCTTATTAAAATAACAATGATTTTTTAAAATAATTAAATATGTTCGTCAGATAATTTGGCGTTTTTTTTTTTTTTTTTTTTTTTTTTTTTTTAATTTGTCGCCAAGGACGAAGGGTACAACTCAAATCGAAAAACTTTTGCATCATAAGAAATCTTATTTATTTGAATCAAAGTAGTTTTCGACTGTGTTTTGCAGATGTCAAAGTGAGATGTATATTTTGAATAGAACGTTGTTTTTATATAATGAATAAAACTGTCAGATTTTAATTAGTTTTGCGCCGACTTCAAAAGTTACCATTAATTTTAAATTTATGTTGTTTGGCGAAGGAATTTATTTCTTACTTTTAGGCGCAATTTGCAATTTCATTTTATTTTTAGTTGTTTGTATAATAGTTGCTTTTGGAGTCTTTTTCTTTTTTTTTTTTTTTTTTTTTTTTTTTTTTTAATGATTTCATTTTTTTTTCCTTTTAGTGAAAACGTATACGTAGTAGAATATGAAAAGACGTTCGACGGCGGTTCAGAGCTGCCAACCTATTCTGGCAAACTGTTAGTACCGCCCCTTTTTCTACACCACTTAATTTTTAGAGTATTTGTTTTCTTCATTCATCGTAAATATATTTGAAGAGAATTACTCTAAAAATTAAGTGGTGTAGGAAAAAGGGCTGTACTAACAATTTGCCGGATTTGGTTGGCAGCTATGGGGGTTTCACGTATCGCAAACCACAAAAAAAATGATGTAGCTCAAAAAAATGTAATTTCGAGTTTATGTCACTGAAAAATATAGGAAGTTCCCAAATGTGTACAAAAACGTTACATCTTCATCTCGAAAATTATCCACTCGAGAGGCAGTTGTGTCAATTTTATTCTAAATTACATAGCATACGTGTCATCCGCTATGCTACAATGTATAACGTAGTTGAAGAATACACAGTGTAGGAAATTGTGAACAAACAAATGCACGTTTTAAGCGTTCTATTTTTAGCATTAATGTCTACAAACGGTCTTTTCGTACTACATCGATAATGCTCTGCAACGTTGTAGTTCACATTTCCCCCCTATCTTGAAAAGTTCTTTTTTAAATAGGAACGCAAACTCCGATGTTTTCCACCAGCCAACGCTATTATCGGTCGAATTTCGTAGAGCATGACCACTTTGCTATGCATGCATGTAGAGAATAAGAGGATGCCATATTCTCTATTTTAGATCTTAAATTCTAGATCTTAGATCTTACTAGATCTTAAATATAAACTTGAATACTTAATTGCTTAATTAGCTAGAAATAAGAAGAGCTTGAGACAAAGTTAACAAATAAATAACACAGTTTATTTAGCATTCAGTATTAAGGAGGGCGTTGAGCTAACTCTAATTAAAAAAGTGCCTTCAAGAAATAATTTTAACAAGACATAAAATAAGAAGTTGGTTTATCTCACCAATGCTGATCTTTTGGCAACTGCTCACTGCTACTCGCTAACAATTCTCACCTCAGAGTGTCGAGCGGATTCCCGATACACGACTGGCTCTTTTCTTAATTTACTCCACAATACTACACCTCTCTACCATCATACGCGTAGAGCTATCACCATCAACATTACTCTTAACACCACCTCCTCACACGCTAAGCAGCTATCAATTCATTACCATTACATTACATTTCCTTCCCCTAGCAATTCACTATCCTTCCTTTAATACTACATCCTAACAAACATCCTTTCCCTTCATTTCAGTTAAAACTTACAATCACTTCTCATTCATCAAACATTCAGATCCTAATTATTTCACAGCAGCACTATGCCGGCATAAAACTAACTCGACCAAGACTTTCGCCGAGTCCCTGGCGACGAAGTAATCTAACCGTCCCAACTTTTGGTGACGGTCTATAGTCTCGACCTCAGAGTCCCCCTCCAAGAAAAAAAATTTAGTCGGGAGAATCCCCAAAAGGTTTTAACGAGTAAATTTAAACACTACTAAATCTCATAGGAGTGAGTGCAGCCACAACTTAGTTTCTGAAATTTTAAAATAAGTTAGAAAAAAAACTTTAAAGTGTAATTTGCTGAGCAATGAACTGCTTACAGCTTCAAATAGAATGGTGGTAAAAAAAAAATTCCATGAGCGAAAAACCGGACCAACCTCGAAAAAGAAATTTAAATTTTAAATTAAAAGGAGGACCTTTTATGGCCGGAAACTCCGGGAACAAAAACGCCTCAAATAAGTTAGCTCAACTATACAACGGGGATTACGTTCATCTTTCTGTTATTCCAGAAAGGCAAAAAAAAAAACTCAATTTTAAAGTTAAGTTGAATGAGGATTAAGTACAGGGGGGTTGTAACACAAGAAAGATTAATGGTATGGTTTTTTGAATTTTCAAAATAATAAAGTAACTCAAATAATGAGAATTGGCTGAACGTGTTAAGTTAAGTATTGTGGTAGTACGATTAAATTATTGTGCCGCGGCTCATCAATCTCCCTGAAATCAAATCTTTTAAATTGAAATCAATAATAATGATTTAAATTGAATAAGTAAAATAATGATCGAAAAATTATAAATTGTATTAACTTACCCCAATGTAGAAAACAAAATCTGAAAGGTAAAAAAATTAAATATCGAACATGAACACACACAATGATGACATAGAACAGATATTCTATGGACACAAATTCTTTATTGAACTCTGATCATATATTGAATTACCCGGTACCGGTACACAAAATAGCGAACAACCTACCACATATTAGGCTTTTCATTTTTATATTTTTCCGTTGTGACTTATTTAAGAAAACCATTATTTCATCGTCACATTTCATATATTTATGATCGCACATCATTCACTTATGTTTTGACACTCAAGGTAGTTTTTTTTTTAATATATTTTCTTGATTACTAATAATAAAGTAACTCAAATAATGAGAATTGGCTGAACGTGTTAAGTTAAGTATTGTGGTAGTACGATTAAATTATTGTGCCGCGGCTCATCAATCTCCCTGAAATCAAATCTTTTAAATTGAAATCAATAATAATGATTTAAATTGAATAAGTAAAATAATGATCGAAAAATTATAAATTGTATTAACTTACCCCAATGTAGAAAACAAAATCTGAAAGGTAAAAAAATTAAATATCGAACATGAACACACACAATGATGACATAGAACAGATATTCTATGGACACAAATTCTTTATTGAACTCTGATCATATATTGAATTACCCGGTACCGGTACACAAAATAGCGAACAACCTACCACATATTAGGCTTTTCATTTTTATATTTTTCCGTTGTGACTTATTTAAGAAAACCATTATTTCATCGTCACATTTCATATATTTATGATCGCACATCATTCACTTATGTTTTGACACTCAAGGTAGTTTTTTTTTTAATATATTTTCTTGATTACAAACTGATGTATATAGTGGAGAATTATAATGATATTTTCACTATTGTTAATTTTAAAATATCCTTTGAATGTTTACCACTGGTGATCATATTATTTGACGGAACGGATGACGATCAGTGTAGTTTCCATCATCGTTCAATTCAACAGAATGCTAACGATGTTTCTTGGCTCAGGCAATGCTAATTGTCCTAAAACCACTTAATCCATGATCATCGAGGTTAAGATGATAAAAGTATTTTTCGTTTCACCAGCGTAGGGATTGTGAATTAGACTATGGTTGATAAACCGTCATTCGAAACTTTGTAGATATAAATCCTTTAAATCCAAAATAAATCCGTTGCCGGAAAGTGGTAGTTTCTGGAGACCAAGCACTAGGCCTACCCATGCCACCGTGCGATCTCAGCTGCATCTTCACTGGAAATGTATTTATGATTGAAGCTGGACGATCTTACACACAAAAAAATGCAAAATCGGACTGAAATGAATTTTGAAAGCACGGACTTTTAAACTTTTAAATAGAGAGAATAAATGAAATAAATAATAATTAAAGTATTTTCCGGAAGATTTAATAAAAATAATAGAATTTAAAAGTGTTAAAATTAAGGTTTTAATAAAAATAATAAAATTTAAAAGTGTTAGAATTATCATTCTAACATTTCTCCCCCTCTCTAGAAAAAAGAAATTGGCTGCGAGAAACTGGATGGGCTTAGGCACACAAATATATGATACAACATTTTGATTCTAGAATATATACAGTTGACACGTAACACACAAAACAACAATGAATGGGGCAAGTTAAAAAAATCATATGCATACCACTTTTTAAACACATAACATAATACAATGGAGATCTGCTAAAATGAACCACTTGAAAAGAAATTTTAACTATTATTATTATTTTTTTTTTAAACAAAAACATCTCAGCTAAAACATTCTGAACAGGATTATTAAGTGTAAATTATGCACCACACAACAAATTATTAAAGGTAAAAAAATTTATTGCAACTCAATAGTAGATATTCTAAAAACAAGTACTTCTAAGCCGTTCCAACGCACCCATTGCTACAGATGACGGCAGATAATTATATCCATGTAAAGGCGCTAGTGATCCCCATAACGATGTTGCCTTTACCATCCGTACATTGTCATATCTACAATTGACAGGATTTAGAGCTGTAACACTATTGTGATGAGTATGGGAGACAGCCAATGACACTCAGGAAGGCTCGGCTATAAATGGTCCCCATCAATACTCTAGGGCAACACCTATATTTCTACAGTGTGTCACATGCAAAGGGTTGGTTGGTTGGTTGGTTGGAGGATTAAGGCCGATTGACTCCTTATGTGTCCTAGGCCTATAGGGGGAATGCCCTCCGTGGGGGTCTTTCTAAGGGGTCCTAGCCCGTATTTACGCGAGTTTCGGAGGAAACCACGGAAAACTCCGAACGGCTAGGTCGATGAGCGCGACCTGGGATCGAACCCGGCACCTCCCATCTACCAGCTTTGAGCGCAGAACCGCTCGGCCGCTGGTGGGCCCACATGCAAAGGGAATTGGTAAACAAACTGTTTGTAAATTTGAGTTATTTTTGAACACACACTGCTGCAGAACCCCAAAAGATTTAAAACATGCAGGTGCAATTGATTAAACATTTTTAAATATACACTCCTGCCAAATCGCAAAAGATTTAAAACAGGTAGGTGTAATTGATTAAACATTTTTATATAGGTATACCTCAATAATTTGAAAAAAAAAATGCATATATCCTTTTTTTTTTTTTTTTTTTTTTTTTAAACAGGTAAGTAAATATGTTTTTTGTAGATTATCATCGTGTAAAATTTAGATTAAAAAATGTAGTCTGAATTTGAAGAAGTGAGAATATCTAAGACCTGCAGTACCAGTACGCAGCAGAGAAACATTACCTCGGACCAGCCTGACAGATTTTGTATCACTCTAGGCGTGCATTTCTCAGGCTCCCACCAAACGCAATTTCAGAATTATTTAAGGTAAGGAATTTTTTTTTTTTTTTGCTATATATTCGTTTATGTCTTTTGCTGAAGTGAATGTTATAAACCTTTGAAAAGAAAGAGCTAATCAAAAACATATTTTTTTTTTTTTTTTTTTTTTTTTTTGCTGAGAAGCTTTAGGCATGAGTAAATTTTCAAATCTGATACTGTTTGGGATTCAAGTGCAATATAATAGGAATGAAAGATTGAGAATGCATAAGCATTATTTTATATCTATTAAAATTTTTTGTCAGGAAAACAGGCATTTATGGTGATAATTTCATCATATAATTCTTTTGGATCATTGACTTATATTTTATATATTTCTTTTTAATTGAAGAAAAGGGGAATTTATTCGTCCCTATTTAAATAAAGCAATGTATATTGAGACTGCTGATGACACTATATAAAGGCTCAGCTTATATTGGTCTCTACATATGCTATAAATATTCAAGGTACTTTTCATATATAGAACTTTGAATAGAAAGCATGCATGTCAGCTTAAGCCACAGACTTACATTCACCAGAGGTGAAAAACAGGTACCTAATCGGTTTTAACCACATCGACTTATATAAAAACTGCAAGTGTCATGCTCTATCATCTACCCTATAAAATTCATACATACTGTGCACAGTTTTAATATAATAAATAAAATATATTTTTTTATATAAATAGAACAATGATCTCAATTTTAATTGCCTATCAATGTTTCCTGTGAATTATTTAGGTGTGATGAAATATGAAAAAGGTAGGTAAACTTTAATTTTTTTTTTTTTTTTTTTTTTTTTTTTTTTGAGATGAAATGCCTAGTCAACAGGGGTTGTAGTTAAAATTCCGCATGTGGGCAAAATGTTTGCTGTGGCCACAAGCGCAGTTTGCCATAATTGCAAAATTCCACCATCCCAATAATCAAATCTAAACAGTTTCACCCCAACAAAAAAATCTTTTGAACCTTTTATTAAAAAAAAAACTTTTTTTTTTTTTTGAATAATTCATCCCTTAAAAAGAAAACTTTATTCTGAATCTTTTATATAAATTTCATATTTTTATTTTTCCAGTGAAGTAAAAACTATACTCCATATCTAGGAGTGGTTTTAAAATAAATAATGTTTGAAAATCGCCCAAAGAGAGTGTGTAGTAAATGGAAAAATCACTAAGTAAATAACTGTAAAATAGTAGCCTATCTTAAATTTATCCTTCATATGTCTTAGCAGATCCCCATAGAAAAAACACAAATATATGAATCACATTAGAATTCTAAAAAAAAATTATCATTTTTTATTTTCTGGGAAAACTTCAACTTGAAATTTTACCACACTCAAATTCCATGAAATATTATAAAAAAAATTATGTATCAGTGGCAAATCTCTTTTTTTTTTTTTTTTTTTTTTTTTTTTTAAATAATTATAGCTAAAATAGCTCTAGAAATTATATGTATTCCTTTTATTTTTTGGAATACCGTATATTGGGATTTACCACATCAAAATAAAATAAAGTACACAACATCACTGAAAATTCCATCAAATATTAAAATAAGGCATGTAACAGTGGCAAATCTCAATTTTTTGTTTATTTTCTTTAAATATTTATAGCTAAAATGGCTCCAACATTTATCTACATTCCTTTTATTTCTTGGAATGCCGTATATTGGGATTTACCACATCAAAATAAAATAAAATAAAACACACAACATAAACAATCGTATCTTGGATTATATAATAAGATCTTAGCGGCATGCATATTTAATAAAAAATAGAAATAAAATATTCGCGATTTTTTTTTTTTTTTTAATCGCGATTGCTACAATTAATTAATTTTGAAACGGAAATTAATGAGCTCATAACCTCAGGTTCTCAACCTAAATGGAGGCTATTAGTTTTCTCACGGCACCAAATGTTACACAAGAAAACTTAATGTATGGATTTTTGAATTTTGAAAATTATAAAGTAAATAAGATAATGAGAAATGGCCGAACGTGTTAAGTATAGTGGTAGTACGATTAAATTATTGTGCCGCGGCTCATCAATCTCCCTGAAATCAAATCTTTTAAATTGAAATCAATAATAATGATTTAAATTGAATAAATAAAATAATGATAGAAAAATTATAAATTGTATTAACTTACCCCAATGTAGAAAACAAAATCTGAAAGGTAAAAAAATTAAATATCCAACATGAACACACACAATGATGACATAGAACAGATATTCCATGGACATAAATTCTTTATTGAACTCTGATCATATATTGAATTACCCGGTACCGGTACACAAAATAGCGAACAACTTACCACATATTAGGTTTCTCATTTTTATATTTTTCCGTTGTGACTTATTTAAGAAAACCATTATTTCATCGTCACATTTCATATATTTATGATCGCACATCATTCACTTATGTTTTGACACTCAAGGTAGTTTTTTTTTTTTAATATATTTTCTTGATTACAAACTGATGTATATAGTGGAGAATTATAATGATATTTTCACTATTGTTAATGTTAAAATATCCTTTGAATGTTTACCACTGGTGATCATATTATTTGACGGAACGGATGACGATCAGTGTAGTTTCCATCATCGTTCAATTCAACAGAATGCTAACGATGTTTCTTGGCTCAGGCAATGCTAATTGTCCTAAAACCACTTAATCCATGATCATCGAGGTTAAGATGATAAAAGTATTTTTCGTTTCACCAGCGTAGGGATTGTGAATTAGACTATGGTTGATAAACCGTCATTCGAAACTTTGTAGATATAAATCCTTTTGATCCAAAATAAATCCGTTCCCGGAAAGTGGTAGTTTCTGGAGACCAAGCACTAGGCCTACCCATGCCACCGTGCGATCTCAGCTGCATCTTCACTGGAAATGTATTTATGATTGAAGCTGGACGATCTTACACACACCATTGATATTTTAAGTCCAAAATATTTATCGATTTCGCAGCAGAGATATTTTTAAAATAGATGAGGTTAAATGACTGGCCTATCCGCAACACCGGTTCGCTCGCTAAGGCCGAAAAACGGTGACGCGGACGGGCGAACAGGACGTGTTGCTCCTATCCCAGCTTACATGCAAGAGAGTGAAAAACTTCCATCCAATTTCGCGCTTGCCCGAGTCAGCCAATGATCTTTCGCGAAAGAGACGCGACTGACGTCAGCTATGACGTTCTCTGCGTCAGATGGAACGTTCGATAATGTTCTAGAACATCTCCAGCGCGGGAAAGTACGAAACTTTTTTAGCAATAATGGCTGACTCCCGATTTTACAAAAATATCTAATAAAAGTAGTAAATTTGGATATGTGATTTTTTGAAGAGAAAATGCTTAAATTTTGTGCTATCCTTATGAGTGATGGCTCAAATTAAAGGGAATTAAATAAGAAATCTCTTTAAATTAGAGTTACAAGGAAATTAATTTTATAAAATTATTTTAACATGTAAAATCGGAAATTTGGGAAATATAAAAAAAATGCAAAATCGGACTGAAATGAATTTTGAAAGCACGGACTTTTAAACTTTTAAATAGAGAGAATAAATGAAATAAATAATAATTAAAGTATTTTCCGGAGGATTTAATAAAAATAATAGAATTTAAAAGTGTTAAAATTAAGGATTTAATAAAAATAATAAAATTTAAAAGTGTTAGAATTATCATTCTAACAGGGGTTGCTTTAACATACTAGCAACATGCAGAAAATTTTTATTGAGATAAAAAAAAAAAAAAAAAACTTGAAATTCTGTCCGAAGTAAGCCATCCTTCGAAACTTAGAAGAGGGATTTTTTCATCCATTAGAGAGCCACTGAAGACCAGTCTAGGCCCAGATACATCAGCTCGTAAAAGTAACTTTAGAGTGGAGATTGAATAACAAGTCAGTCAGAAAACGTCAAGCATCAGAATAACACTTTCGACATCAGATTAGATCGTCAGAGATAATTCTAAAAACGGAAACTTTTTAAAGTATCAAAAATATAAAAACTACATTTTGTAGATAGATAAACGAGACAAATTGTCTCTGAATACATAGAATAGTTTATATACAATAATTTTCCCTCCTGGGCTATAGCATGCGAAACGACAAAAAATTAATTTGTTAGTGATTTTAGTTTAAAGTTACGCGTGATTTACGCATATAGCCAAAAAAAAATATTTCCCCACTCAAACACACACACACATATATATATAGATAACTTTTAGTTGAATACAAAAGTTTTAACAATAAAAAATACTCATTTTATACACTTACAAATTTCATTTTATATATGCAAATACAATATGTATAGAAATACGAAAAGGGGGGAAATATTTACAAAGGTTAAAAAAAAAAAAACATTTTATATTACCCTCTCTGCAGGTGATGGCTACAAAATAAAAGAACTTAGTATACATACATAAAATATATTAAGAGAGAACTAAAATGTTGACATTGAAGCATAAACATGATTTTCGAAATGAAAGTTCATGTACTAATTTAAATTTTACAGTTTTTAGTTTTAGAATGTCCTGCTCTTTCATACAAAAATAAGAAGTCCGAAAGGCTTCAAGGCATGTCTTACATTTTGGTACAGCTCCGATAAACAAATACTTGAGAAAAAATAAAAAAATGAACGATACGACCTTACGGACGGTTTCCGCTGTTACAGCATTAGCATTACACCTGTTAGTCCTGCTAGTCATTGCACTCGTTGCAGAAATCACAGGGCTGGACGCTTGCAGCAGGAGGTCAGGCGTTGCAAAGGCCCATTCCTGGGCTGTGATCGAACCCGGCACGCTGTCGCTGTCCATAGCGTCAGAGGACGATTCCGTTCGCTCTCTACTCATGAATGTTGAGGTCTTGGAAGGCTTACAGGCTTGGAAATAATTCAAATTTTTAGTTGAAATTACAACATTTGCTTTTAACTTTGTAAAGAAATTTTTAGAAGCAGCGTTACTTAATATATCATTGTCATTTACGGGATTTTCAGCCAAAATACGTGACTCTGTCAACTTGACAGTTGTAGAAGTTAAATTTAATGCCTTAACGTAGAAATGTTTTAATCTACCTGTTTTATTCCCTACATTTTTATGTAAATTAGATAGCAGTTAGTCAACATTACTCTTAACTCCACCTCCTCACACGCTAAGCAGCTATCAATTCATTACCATTACATTACATTTCCTTCCCCTAGCAATTCACTGTCCTTCCTTTTATACTACATCCTAACAAACATCCTTTCCCTTCATTTCAGTTAAAACTTACAATCACTTCCCATTCATCAAACATTCAGATCCTAATTATTTCACAGCAGCACTATGCCGACATAAAACTAACTCGACCAAGACTTTCGCCGAGTCCCTGGCGACGAAGTAATCTAACCGTCCCAACTTTTGGTGACGGTCTATAGTCTCGACCTCACATGCATACCACTTTTATGACTATAACTGCAGCCTTTCAGCAGTTAAAAGAGTTGGTACTGACTATTTTCGGCACCCTGTAATTTCTTTAGGTCGTAAAGATACTACAATGGGATCTATTTCAGACCAAGACATTTACAACAAATAAAAAAGTTTCAAAACTGGAGCATCTATTCAGAAGTTATGAGCTAACAAACAAACAAAAAACCTACGGTTTGAATTGAGAACCTCCTTCTTTATAAAGTCCTATTTTATCTTATTTAATCACAAAATATCAATGCAAAATTACAATAAATATTTCAAAATGAAAATAATGGGGCCGGTAACTTGGAACACTTTCACTCTTGACAGAAGAATAATTCTGTCTTTTTTTTCCCCCTTCAATTAGTCGATAACGGGGCGATCATCAAAATTGGAGATATAAAATTAGATGTTATAACGGTGCCAAATATAAATTTTCAACATTCTAGGATCAACTGTTCTTACAATAATAATGAAAAAAAAAATTAGGATATAAACTATTTGTCAAGTGTATCAAAAAAATTATTTCGCCTTAAACTGAATTCTCTCTCTAACAGAATTTAAGGTTTTATAACTTTGTTATAGCTAATGCTAATTGGTATCTCAAAATTTATTCGTACGCCGTCTAAAGTTTACCTGTTTAAATAGATTTTTTAAAAATATATTTTAAAAAATTCATTATCAATTTCAGTTTTTATGGAAATACGGATTTTTCACACCAAACATCCCTAAACTCCAAACTTTCATCAAGCTCGTTACGTTTTCTGAATAAATTTAATTTCAAACGTTTGTTGCAAACGGTGAATGAATGGTTAACAGGAAACTTAAATTTTCTTTAAATGTGAATACGTCCAATCGATTTTTCATTCCAAAACCCTTTACCCAAGAATTTCAAAACAATTTTACATATATATCAGATTAAACCCAATTTCTGCCATAAGTTGTAAACGGTGGATGAAAGATTAACCGCAAACGCATATTTTTATGAAAATATGGATAAGACCAATGTCCTATCCTTAGAGAATCCAGAGGAAACACACAAAAATCCTTTAACACAAAACTTACATAAAAATTGTGATTTAAATATATATATATATATATATATATTGGCATTCAATCTTAAGGGCTTGCTTCACTCACCGCCGCCGGCAGCCGAAGCTAATGTTATTCTACGGGAAATTTTTCTTTACAAATAACTTATTAACTAATACATATTTTTAAATTCTGCTTTCACATTCTGAAAATTCCCAGCTGTTAAACTGACGGCCTTTTTTTAAAAAATAAATATTTTTTTAATTTTTTATATTTTATTTCGAAGCTGCAAATTACGAATTTTCAATATGTGAAATTTTGTCATTTTACAATTTCAAAATAAAATATTAAAAAAATACTTTTTTTAAAAAAGGTCTGTCAATTTAACAGTTGGGAATTTTCTGAATGTAAAAACAGAATTTAAAAATATGTATTAGTTAATAAGTGATTTGTAAAGAAAATTTCCCCATAGAATAACATTGGCTCGGGCTTCCGGCGACGGTAAGTGAAGAGATCCGTTAAGGGGGAAGGGGGGGGATCATTTCTTTCATTGCTTCCAACTTTGATTGTATTTTCTGGTGGATATAGGTATTAAACATTTTCGGGTCTTATTTAATTTCACTCCTCGGGTCAGTTTTGCCAAATGTAGAGAGTTTTTTATTCAATTTCCACCAGTAAATTTTATCTGTAACGGTTGCCTAATCAATTCAAATGGTATTCATTCATTTTATATATCAAATATCACACCTTAAAATTATTGGTGACAGTTGAATAAAAGAGTCCATAAATTTGGCAACACTGTTTAGTGCGCATTAGAACGTTAGGGCCGGCAAAGGGTTAAATAAGCATAATTACCTTCTACATCAGAGTTAACATAGGATTCAAATGAAAATAATAAATATTTCTTTTTGTTGTTATATAGCTATCGAAAAATCCGCATTATAAATTCTAAATTACAATAAAATTATTTTAATGACATGTGTTCCAGAATTTTCAGTTTAAGAAATAGAGTTTGAATTTTATATGATTTTTGCTCAAAATGACGTTGCAGCAATATAGTTCCATCTTTCAGAAGCTTAAATAATATAAATTTCTCTATTTATCTCTTAAATAATATAAATTTCTCTATTTCTCTATATTACTCAGCTAAATTTAAATGAGTAATAAATATATAATAAGCGAAAAACGAGATTTTCCATTCTAACAAATATGAAATATATAGATGAAAGCTGAATAATTCTTTATTCAGATCGAAAAATATTTTAACCTGAAATCGAAATTGAGTCATACGACTTTCAGAGCTGCCAACCTAATCCTGAGGATTGGTAGTACCGCCCTTTTTTCGCACCGCTTAATTTTTTGAGCAATTCTCTTTAAATGTATTTACGATGAATTAAGAAGAAAAATACTCTTAAAAAAAGACTGGTGTAGAAAAAGGGGCGGTACTAACAATCCTCCAGATTAGGTTGGAAGCTCTGAACTTTACGTGGCAACAAGAAGCACTACCACTCTGCAATTGCCGAACGACATATTTCACTGTCACTTTGTTCTCATTCGACCAATTCCTTTAAAATATGCAAAGTGAAGTTAAAATCGACTTTGAGCGAAATATTTCACATGGAAATTGCCCATGATAGTACAATGTAAAGCTTCCACAGGGTTGATTGTAGGTTCCAGACTCGATTCAGGGCCAGGACAATTCTCTCACAATAAAACAAAAATAAAGTTTATTTAATAGGGCTGCCACAGACACCTTTGTATTACTATTTTCTTGCAACTTTTTCCATACCTTAAAATTTATAATAAATTTATACAAAGAAAATGCAGATTTACATGCGTAAATACAGTATAAACTTTATTATTATTATTATTAGTTCAAAAAGTCGTACGAAAAGAATATGAAAAAAAGACGCGTGTGGTAACCTTGATTGAAATTTTACCTTTAAATTTTATTAATCAATACACGTTTTTCCAAAAAGAATGTTTATCCAAATAAAAATTATAATAATAAACGTGCGTTAAACATTTAGGCTATTTTTAGTAATTTCCCCTAGGACCTAGGTGATTTAAACTTGATTTTATTTACAGAGAATATTATTATTAAAAATCTAATTAATTTAAAATTTATAATCTCTCTTGTTCTTATTTCCTCTACTATTAAATCAGTAATTTTTAAAAGCATTTTTTCAGTGAATGATCGTATATATTTTATAAATTCATTGGTCGGAAATGGCAGATTGGCAGTATTTTAATTTATTTCGGAACATTTTTAACCCTGCCTTTATTTAATAACACTTTTTTTTTTTTTTTTTTACTTTTTCGTAGTTGCATATTGAAGAAAATTATACTATAAATAAAGCATAAGTGTAAACATTTTCATTTATTTCGGAATACTTTTGACCCGACTTTATTTCGCACCACTTTATTTTTAGAATAATTTTCTCCAGTGTATAACTACAATAAAATGCGAAAAAAAAATGGCCTTAAAAGTAGTAGTACGAAATAAAGGCGGGGCTAAAAATACTCCGAAATAAATTTAAATGTTGATAAGTATGGCAATGTTTGTGAAACCGCAATGAAAATTAGATGGATTCTCTGCGCTTCGATAAACAAAAAAATTTCTTAAGAAATTGTGGGAAACACATAGCTGCTAATTTTTTTAATACTTTTGCGACCGCTGACATAGATTCACGTCATTTGAAAATCTCTAACTCCACCAGTGGGAGTTTCTTTCTCAATTTCTCTGTTATTTATTTTTTTTAAAATATACCCAATATTCATACTTGTACTATCAATATACTATGGATTTAAATAGTTCGATTAGAAAGAGTATAACTATAATGTATATCCATTTGTAATATAAATGTGAATACGGAAAATTTAGTTCTGAAATATTGTAACTGGGAAGAATAACGCCCACAGACGGACCATTGTGAAAAAGACAAAAACATGCAGTCGCGAAAGTGTTGATTTATTTCGGAATGTTGTTAGTTCGCCCTTTTTTCACACTATAATATTTGTAGAAAAATTTTCTTCAATATATAACTATGATTAAATATAGAGGAAAGGGCGGGGGTAACAACATTCCGGAATTAATTATGAATATTGGTAGCTATAGAAACAGATTTACCTACAGTCTGTCACGTTACATGACGTCGTTGGATATTCCACTGAATTAAGGCTCCTATATATACGATCTGGTGCATCAGGCATTTTGTTGCCTTAGGGTTGCCACATGTACCCAGCGAGTTTCATTGATAAATAAACTGCAGTCATTTCTTTTATCGTCTTGTGTTACTTTAAGTTACTCCTTCTATTATGTTTCATAATTCTAACTAAGTAAAGTACGATATGGGAATTTGTTTAACGATAAACTGCTGTAATCACTCAAGAACATAAAATGTTCAGGTTTCCATATGATAATGTAAGAAGAAAAAAACAATATTACTTATATTTTTCTTTTATATTTCTGACATGTGTAATGTAAAAATACAGAAAAATGTGTTATTTTAATCATATTATTTATATTAGTATTGATAAATCGATTTAAGGAGGCATTTTATTACTGTGTAATTGAGTTTTGGCGACATTTTGGCTACGAAACAGAAACAGCCCTAATAACACATCTTATTTGGAATACATCCATATGACATCCTGATAATATAATGTGAAAAAAATGTGTTGTTAGGAACATTATTGTTCCTTATTGCTTATGTTGACCGATAATAGCTTCAGATTAAGGTTTTTTAAAATCACAGGAAAGCGACAAGGACGCCAAGCGGGAATGCTGTCCTCTTCTGTGGCAAAAAGACAGGCGGCGATGCGCCGGCCTATATATTTTATTCAAGGGGCTCAATCGAGCAATATTCATTTTCTCGAATTAGCCGTTTCAGCGAACAGCTTTACTCGAACTTTGACGTCTTCAACAAAAGAGATTCACAGACTGTCACTGTTTTCTTAGTTACTTGCCATATTTCTATCTATAAAATCCGGTGGCAATGCACTAAATGCAGTTATAGGTCGTTTAACCCCCTAATGCGTGGACGAAATAATTATAAGACCCAACTGGGAAAAACAGAGGTGGTGTCAAGTTCTTACGGAATGTCCGAAACTTTCCTGCCGGAAAATTTATATTGTATTCTTTTGTAATAATTATCTGTGATTAAATATGATAAGTTTTACGATTCTTTTGTAGTGGTGCAAAATTTGAATTTTTGTTTGTATTAACTAGGTACTTCTGAAACACTCATCCTGGAATATTTTTAGCGAAATTTTTCTTTCATAACATAGCAGACAAAAAACATTTATTACTTATATTTTTATTTTGTTCGTAAATTATGGTAACAGTCTAATTTAAAGGAGCGCTGTTACCTTGCCTGTCAAAGAGTTAAACGAGATAAACATGTTTAAAATTATAAGAAATTGTATTAAAAAAATTCATTATTATTTTTTCCGTTATCCAAATAAAACTGTCATCTGTCATTCTGTAAGAAAATTAAATTGTAACGACACTGGCGAAAAAATATATATGGTAAAGCTAAGAGAGATCGAGTGGTAAGAGAGATTATGCACATAGAGGATCAGCGCGAAAGAGCAGAGTGTGCGATATGCGACTTCAGGTGGTTGTACAGTCAGCAAAAAAAAAAGAAAGCCCCTCCAACATCTAATTTCGCCGTAAATTGTCATAGAAATATGCGGCTGGCACCAAACGATTTGTAATAACGTATAGTTTATAACAGTATAGTTAGATTTTTCTTAGGGGGTCGTCTACATATTAAAACTAGCATCAACGTCATTTTTTTTTTTTTTTAAATAGTAACCACCATTTTTCATAATTTATTTGAATTATTTGGATAATATCATCTCGGAAAATGGTATAGTTTATATATTTTGCTCAATTTTTCATAGAGATATAAGCTGTCAAAGTATGGGGATGCTAATGTTAAACGAATGTGACAAACATTAATTCATATCTTCCCAAAAATTATTATATTCAAACTCTGTTTAATTAATTTTATTTATTTATTTTTTATGCGTTAGAATGAAGTAACCCAAACATATTCCATGCATATTTTTGATAAAAAATCATTTTTTAAATTCGAAACTATTTAATAAATTCATATTTGAAAAAATTATGAATTATGACCTATGTTAATTTTTGCACGATTAAAATGGGCATCATCAAAAACATGGGTTTCCAAATTTACAGGTCGTTTCTAACTTTATTTATTTATTTTTTTTTTTTTTGAGTTACAGTGATATTTCATTTTTTATTGTTGTTAGGGGCCGTCAGTTGTTATAATTTGTATCCTCTGTGAATAAATATCTGTATATATTTTGATGAAAAACTATTTTAATTTACGTTTATGTTATTCTTATTGTTTTCTAAGCAACATTTCGTTGTTTATTATCCAAGTTATCTTATTTTTATAAAATTAACGCAATGCAGGCGAGAAATTGTTAAATAATTTCGAAAGGAATCAAGCCCCGCCACTATATCGCTGAAACAATATTAACCCGTTAGTAGTCGCTCGATTTGCCGCCCATCCTTCAGTGTTGCCAGTATTTTTTAATCATAAGCCACCAAAAATTTTTAGAAGTAGCATTTGATATGCATAAAACGCAAATAAAATCGAAGTCACGTCGATCACATCACTTCTTAAAATTATTGGTGAGAGTTAAATAAAAAGTGCGCAATCTGTAATAGGTGGCGCTGTCTATAGCGACTACTAACTTGTTAAAAAAACTAGTTTCATATTCATATTTGTCTCTATATGTGACGCTGGTATGCATAAATCTCAATGGCATTTACTACATCGAAAGCTGAAGATAAAACATAAATGGTTTAATAGAAAATAAGTACAATAATTTTGTTTTATAATGTAAAGTTTTTAAAAATGTGTAAAGGCGTGGCTTACGTTGCAAGAAGGAATACATAGCTGCCAATTTTGTTAATTTATTCCGGAATGTTGTTAGTCCCGCCCTTTTTTCACACCGTAATCTTTGTAGAAAAATCTTATTCAATATATAATTACGATTAAATATAAAGACAATAACTCTAAAAGCATTACGGTATGAAAAAGGGGCGGGACTAACATCATTCCGGAATAAATTAAAAAACTTGGCAGCAATGGGAATATACCCGATCCTTAAAAGTTAAGTCTATGCCCTTTAATATTACATAATTTTTCCTAGTTTCTCACTGCTAAAATTCTATTTTAACCCTTTCCGGCACAGTGTTGCCGCTGCGGCTACACCTAATTTTAATTCTAAAGTGTAAAAATTCATCCAAAAAAATTTTTATAGTATCTCTCTTCTATAATATAGAGGTAAAACGTCTTCTAATATCATTCTTGAAATCCTGTGCCTATTGATTTTAAATGAATAGAATTACTCTGTGCCGGAAAGAATTAACCCTTTTGTCCTTTTATTTATTTATTTATTTATTTTTTCACAGCGAGAATTATTGCTTCAACGAGAGTGAATAATCGTTTTTTATGTCTTTTTTTTAAATTATTATTATTAATATTAAATAATTTTTATAAGATTTTTTAAAACGAATTTTTTGCTTTAAACTTGTTGTGACATTTTCGCATTTGTTTACTGTACCGCTTGTAAGCGAATGTTATTTAAATTTTATAGCATGACGTAATGTAAAATATTAAACTTTTTTTAAATGGTTTTTTAATACAGAATAAAATAGTGATTTTTTTTTCTATTTATAAAATCTGATATTGAAACAAAGCGCAATATTATTTATTTTTGTTTATTCTAACCACAGCGTAAAATTCACATTTATTATGGAAAAAGCATTTAAAACAAAGTAATATGCCTTATTACTTTTAAAGGTATAGATCTTACACATTTAAAATAAAGAATTCAACTACGGTAGACGACTATATAACGGGGGTATTCGTTCTGGGCAATAGGAAATCGTTATATGTAAGACATGCTTTATCAGACCAATTTATGCAAACTCAATCCCATACTGAAATTATTTATTTTATTTTGTTTTTTATTGTTTTATAAAAAAGGTTTCGATGTTTACTATAAATATTAACCTATATTTGTAAAATTAACGCACTGCAAGCGTGAAATTTTGATAGCATTCCAAAAGAATTATAAACCCCAACATAGCCTCCTTAACTAGATGCCTGTCGCGTAGCTCGGAAACTAGGCAACAGTTGAAACGGTAGATAGCGCCACCTAGTACAGAAATTGCGACTTATTCAATTGTCACCAATAATTTAAAGAAGTGATATATGATATATAAAATCGACGTTTCTTCGCTTTTATTCGCCTTTTATGTATATCATATCCCACTTTTCAAAATTTTTGGTGGCTTTTGAATAAAAAAGTCACGCAAGCTTTACCAGGTGGCGCTGTATACCGTTTCATCTGTTGCCTAGTTTCGGAGCTACGCGACAGGCATATAGTTAAGGAAGCTATGACCCCACTCTCTATTTTTTTTTCTGAAACAATACTTTACTTTAAAAAAGTTTCTTTTTCCCTTAGTTTTAGTTTGTTTGTCTCTTTATAGAACTGAAGAATATATAAACGAGTGAAATTTACCGTTTTGATTGATGATGAGAAAATTTCAGTTATTTAATCATGAATTTGTTAAATATTTTTTTTTTTTTTTTTGTTTTAGATGAAGGCGTGATCTGTTACTCAGAATAAGAATGATTTTGAACAGATTCTCCATTTTATTGAATATTAAATATCCTTTCTCAGATGTTAGTTTAAATTTCTTTATCTATATTTTTGTATATTGTATAGTGTAGGTTTGTGCGCCTCAAATTAAATATAAAACTTTATAGTAACACTTCCATGCGGGGCTTACTGTATTAAAGTAAAATATACCCAACAGAAGTAGATATATTTTTTTTTGATATACCCAACAGATATAGATTTTTTTTTTCCTCAAATATTAAGCACTTTTTTTTTTCTTACCGCTATTATTATTATCATTATCACTATTATTCATTTATCTTGTTATCTAGATTTTTGTAATTCAACATTGGAGGGTTCATATGACTCAAGCTATTTCAATTTTTACGTATGAAGTGACGCATTAAAGTAGTCCACATTTGTTAAAAATAAACTATTAAAAAATTTTTAATTTATAAGCAAACACAGTACATTCTGTGATAAGCAAAATCTAACTATCTCATTATAAACTAGACGTTATTACAGATAGATCGGTACCAGCCGCTTCTTTTTACGATAATTTATGGCAAAATTAGGTGGGGGGTGCCTTTTTTTTTTTTTTTTTGCTGACTGTACAATACCAATAGTGAAGTGCCGACTTGAATGTGCCTGTTAATTGCTTCAAGAGCCTAAGATAAAACGTAGTTATTTTGTCTAATTTTCAAAAATAAATGCTTGAATTTTCATAACCGTTCGTAGGACATTTTACAGAATAACAGCCGTACAAAATATTTTTAAATAAAACAATTTCTCATACGCTACTAACCAAGACTAACAGTACGAGCACCGAGATTTTCTCTAAAAGAGAATAATTATTGAATAAAACACAGCGCAGTGTCTCCTACCAGAATAAGAGAGTTTGCACTTTTGCTATTTAGAAGAGATTGCACATTGATTTTATAAAATTCTATACTAATAGAGATTTCACAGCTAATCGGTAATGACAAAACAAAGAGGATCAGTTTTTTGAATGTCTGGAACTGTACCCAGTAAATAACTTTAACAAGTGACTGGACTTGTTCAACCCATTCCAGACGGTGCATCACTTTTGCAGACTGTACCCAGAATCTGAAATGGAACATTATTCAGGAGAAGCACAATCGACAAAAGTCACACCTCTGGTGGGATTTACCTCTCAAATGCTAATGTTAGCCAATTTTTCGCAAAATATTTAAATGTTATTATATATCTGTTTTGTTTTGCAATATTTTCAACTATGATGCTCAAGATTTGTGCAGATGTCGGCTGCTTAAACAAAATTAATAAAACTGAATGCAAGCAAAAATTATCGGCTAACTCAAACTTCTTTTTAAGGACTGTCATCATCTAAATTTCAGGAAAGTAACTTAAATAAACATAAAGGATTTTAAATTTGAAACGAGAAGATTTCAAACCAAGAGAAATTTAGGTTTTGTGTTTTCAACGTTTTTGTTCGGAAAATTTGGAGGAAGAAAAATTTTAATAAATAATAAACGGTGGGCGGATTCTGGGCTTAATGTAGGCAGGACTAGCCATATATCATTGCACACACAGTGTGCTACCTGTCTTAATGGCTCGGATATGCACTGCATGAACAGCACTGCCAACCCTCCGGATTTTTGCACACCACTACATTTTTTAAATTATCTTTGCCTTATTTAATCACAAAATTGTGTTAGAGGATAATTACAACTACAAATACATTATTAATAATAACAATTGCACTTAAATGACATTTCCTTAAGGTATTTCTAAACAAATATTTTTGAATTGGGAGAGAAAATTTCAATTCAATAGTTGAAAGATCAGAAAAATAAAAGAAATTTAAGAGGAACTACAAAAATTTATTTAAAGAAAAAATATTAAAGAAACAGAAAAAGAACGAGATTAGATAACGAACAGGACCAGCAAATAACATTAAGTTGCAACATAACACGTTTAACTTGAAATTAGTACATTTCCTTTTTCAGCTAGAATGGTTTTTTGCTGACTGAATATCTCTTTGTCCACAATTATTGCACCTGTTTTTGCACACATTCCTGGTAAAATTTATAATTTATTCCCGAGTACAGTTAGCCCCGCTATTTTTTCACACTGGCATATTTTAAAAGAGTTTTCCCTATTACTTCTCAGTAGTTACATATTACAGATTTTTTTTTTATTATTATTATTACTAGGGGGCTCTGCCCCCTGCTCGCTCCGCTCACCAACCCCCGAGGAAGACTTTCCCTCACCCGACTTGCTTCGCTCATTAACCCATGCTGGATTCTACCCGACTATTTGCAACTTTGCCTTTCATTGAGTTGGAATATTAATAATACATAACACAAGAGAAATGTTGAACAATATTATAGAAATCCACTATATTTGGTATCACATTGAAATACACAATATTTAATATTATATCGTTTATAATACGTGAAATATCTGTTTTAACGTTCGACAATTTAACAACAATTTGCCATTATTTTGAGAGAAAACATATGGTAGACAGCTAGATACACAAAATAAAGAACGATAGCACTAACTGTTTAGAACAGAGATAAATTCTTAACATCTAAACGATTTAGCGTAACAGCTTTAGTATACGATCCACTTGTTAAATTTTTGTCACTGTTTGACGATGAATTTTTTGGGTATTATTGCTTGATTAAAGAAATTATGAATTTATTTTTTCTAATGCGCCTATACATTTTACTATTGAATTTTTTGTTAATTTAGGGCAATATGTAACACTCTGCATTTATTTCCAGTGTGCAGCAAGGTTTAAAATGATGCTTACAACAGTTAAGATGCAACTTTTTAAAGTGCATTTTTTCAAGAACATGATTTAGTCAGATCCATTGAAAACAAATATATTATGTGATTTTAAGCACTTCATTAGTAGTAGTACGACAGGACAATTTCTTTCAGATAGCGATTTTGCATTGTCGCCATGAATTTGCCAAGATGCCCGTCAATATCTGATTTTACCATTTCTTAAACTATAATAAATACTAAGTTAAATCGGAAAAAAAAAAAAAAAAGAAAGAAAAATCATATTTTTCGAAACCTACTGATAAGTGAAAAATTCATCCTTGTTTATATTGCAAAAACGAATTGACGGTTTGAAGTATTCGAGATAGACCCTCACCATTCATAAACTGGATGGCTTTTGAATATTTGTTGACAATATTTTCTGAATAAATATTCATGATGGCTCCAGAATACTTGTTGGCGACATCTTCTGAATAATTATTATTGTTGGCGATATCTACTGGAATTTATTGATCATAGTTGCTGCCGATATCTCCTGAACTTGTGTTAAGGATGGCTTCTGAATATTTGTTGGCTACATTGGATATATATTGATTACACCTTGATTTTTTACATATATATTATGTAATATTGAATTTAGAAAATAAAAAATGCGTGTGGAGAATGAAATATTATGATATTGGATAATTTAATTTAATTTAATTTATAAAGGGAACAACTGTAGTATTTCCCCACAGCTGAATTTGGCGATTTATTTTTGGCGATTGTGGCTAAATCATAAATCTAAAAATCATAAATCATATAGCATAAATGATAAAATCGTAAGCTAAATTTTAAATCATGTCATAAAATCATTAATCCAAAATAAATAGCATGCAGGCTGCCATATTATATCACAAACAGCTCAGAACGACATCGTTATCGTACAAATCGGCGCCAAAAAAAAAAAAAAAAAAAAAAAAAAAAAAAAAAAAAAAAATCGTCAAATTCAGCTGTGGGGAACTATAGTTGTACCTTATAGAGACATCAATGATACAGGGAAAACTACTTTATCTATTTTCTTTCTAATAATATGGATAATATTTTACTTGGAGATATTTTGTACATTTAAACCAAATAAAAAATGTTCTTTTTTCCCTCTTGAATTAAGTTAAAAAATATATTTTTTTTTAATTGAAAAAAAAAATTAAAATTGTGCTAAAGCAATGGTACAGTTTAACCTCTTGGCGAAATTTTAAATTTCGCACCGAAGTAGCTTAGACTTTTCTCGAAAAAATCTTGACATGCATAACTAAGATAGATAATTTAAGTCATCGTCAAAATAAATGAAAAATTTAAAATCTGCCAGTGAGGTCCTGTATTAGGTGTAACTAAAATATTTTAGCAATGCAGTTACTTCATTCCATTGCATGGAAAAATAGACCAAAAAAAAAAAAAAGTCCTGTTGTATTAAATTAAATTCTGTTTTCTGCAAAGTTTTATATCAATGCTTAAAAAACAAAAATAGGTTGCCAATTTTATTATTATTATTATTATTATTGCTCTAATTTATAATTTTTCTGTATATTTAAGGCATGGCTACAGTTAAAATGGCTATTGTGGTTGCGTAAATGAATTCCTTGGCGAAAAACGTACGAGCTTCTTCATTTCTAAATTTTAAAAATCGCTTAATTGGTCATAGTAAACATCCATCATTTTAAATATGTTTTGAGTTTAAAAAAAAGCTAATTTTTTATATAAACTAATCTATGTTGTCGTCTCGTAAATTTCATTTTCAAAATTTCTGGGCTTAACCTCTAATTTTAAAAGCAAGTGAAGTGTGATGTCACTGACCGTTCGTGGATGCAAGAAAATGATTTCCTATGTTAATCGCCCATTGGATTTTTTGTAAAAAATTATTGAAAATCGAGGAAAATTATTTCCCGATTTTAATCCCCATATTTGGGTGTGTATATGTATTAGTTATCATGTGCATGTGTTAGATTTAGTTATTTTGCTGTCAAATTGACAAAATTTTTATTTTAAATTTCAAAACTCTGTCGTCCTTGGCGTTTTTTGTTTTTGGCGATCAAAAACGTAATACGAAAATATACATACCAGATGTATATTTTCGTAATATGTATTGTACGAAATATTGTTTCATATTATTCATTACTCTCTTAATAATTAAAATAATAGAGAACCCACCATCTTCAGAGCTACAAATTTATACAGACGGATCAAAAATGCCTGGCGGGACCTCATGCGCTTTTGTAGTCTACTACAAAAACAATATTATTCACACATATCAAATTAAACTTCACCACCTAAATTCAATTTTTCAGGCTGAACTCTTGGCAGTAATACAGGCAATTAAATGGCTCATAAATTCATCCTACAAAAATTTAAACCCAATAATATTCACAGATAATCAATCAACAATTAAAATCCTAAATCAACCATATCCAAAATACGAACTTATTAGAGAACTATATGAAAGCATAGATCAATACAAAGAGCAAATAATCCTAACTTGGACAAAGGCGCATGTGGGAACGGCAGGCAACGAAATGGCAGATTCACTTGCAAAACAGGTTATTTCACAAAACATCTTCGATGAACAGATCTCTCTTCCTCTTCCAGCTTCACTAGTAAAATCATCTATTAATAATAAAATTATCACAGATTGGCAAAGAGAATGGGGGCACAGCGATAAGGGTAGGGATACGTTTTCAGTCCTTAATAACGTAAGCAAAAGTTTTATCAGTCCAAATAAAATAGTTACATATTTTATCTCAGGCCATGGCAGCTTCCCTACATTTCTACACAAAATTAAAGTATTAACATCAAATAAATGCAAATGTAACAACAGTAAAATAGGTTCCCCTTTTCATTATCTCTTTGAAAAATGCAATTTAATCCCAATTAATTTCAGATTCAACAGAAACCACACAATTCGTAAAAACATGCAAACCGTTCTTTTAAACACAAACAACTACAATAAATTAAAAGATATCTACAACATTCTAATTCAAAACTTTTCCACCATCAAATATAAGATTTAGCATCGTTCACTGGCAGCTGGCTTGCCTTTTTTTTTTTTTTTTTTTTTTTTTTTACTTTTTAGTGTTTTGGTTTTAATATGTGTTTGATCCAAAATTTGTAAAAAATTTGATTTCTAAATAAATTAGGGAACTCTTCCACTTTGATCCCCGGGCCTGCCGCCCGGGATGCGGAATCGCTAGATAGTGGCAGTCAGGTTCGCCTGCCTGCCTAAGATGCATTTTTCCCCTGCGGGTAGATGTGTCTTTGCCGTGATCACTATTGAACTCAGTGGCGACGGTAAAGACATGTCTATGGCACTAAATCGTGAGATGTGCCGCTCCATGGTGGAAGTTTTACTTTCCTTTACTCTCTTAATATAAGTTGTTAAAATAACTATGATTTTTGAAAGGAATTAAATTATGTTCGCCATATAATTTGGCGATTTTTTTTTTTCTGCCAAAGATGACCGATATCAAATCTATTCCGCTGCAACATATTAGTATCTTATATCCGATACTTTATTTAGACATTTGAAAACAAATTTGACTTCAAATTATGGTAGAATATTTATCATTTTCCTTTTAAATATTAGTTGAATATTTATTGTGTAAATATCATCCTTTGAAATGAAATGGTTATGTTTTCAGTCGAATATTTTCCATTTTTGCCATTTTTTTTGCTATTTTCTTTCTAGAGTTTTGAAATTAAAAATTCAAATTTTATCAATTTTACAACAAAAACAACTTAATCTAACGCATGCACATGATAACTAATACTACATATCTATATCTAAATATGGGGATTAAAATCGGGAAATAATTTTCATCGATTTTTAATAATTTTTTACAAAAAATCCAATGGGCGTTTAACATAGGAAATATTTTTCTTGCATCCACGAACGGCCATTGAAGTCATCACTTCGCTTGCGTATACCAATCGTTGTTTAACATAATCATTATATTCATTACTAACTCTTTTTCGCCTAACGTTAAAATAAAAACTAATAATACAAGCTTAGCTAATAATATAAAATAATAATGTAAACTAAAATAAAAATATAAACTAATTTTCCTTTCCTTTTTATTAAATTTTTACTTAATATTTTTAAAATATCGGTTATTTTCATATTTTGCTATTCTAAATAATTTTTTTCTTCTCTCGAGCATCTCAAAGATGCCAATTTTTCAATATTTCTTATTTACACCATTGATCACATTTTAATTTTCCTGAGGAAAGTGACGTCAGCAACACAGAAAAAAACGTCATAAGAGAAACTTTTTCTCCGGTGGCAAATAGAGTACCTTTATAAATCCTACGTTTCTGTTAATAACTTCGGTAATTAAAATGATAGAAATTTCTAAGCAGCTGAAATGCCTTCCTTGAAACAGTCGGAATACACTGATACCTCTCATGATGCAGAGCACTTTGCCCTCCGCGAGAAGATGCTGTCGCAGACAAAAAAATTGACGCCAGAGACAGTTACTTTTTTTTTAATATATAGAGATACTTGTGTTAAAAAGATGTGGGGCTGACAATACTCCGGAACAGTGTTTCCAGATCTGGCAGAGTTTGTATTAAAAAATCACCAATAATATTGAAAAGTAATATTTTATATACATAATAGACTATTAATCCTCGGAGTGATTAGGCAAACGTTACAATAAAAAATTATTGGTGACTATTGAATAAAAAATCCACCAGATTATAATTATAAATGTTACCAGGTATGTGTACATGATGAAGTTATTGTGCAACTAACTGCTACAAGTGAACCTGTTCGAGACGGATTGCACACCGTGTGTGCAATGCATTTACAAGCCAAAAAAAAGAAGCACACCGTGCGTTCAATGATGTATGTCTAATCCCACCCCCTCTTAAACCCAGAATCCGCCCCCAGTTTACTATTTAATTTTTTTTTCTCAAAATCTTCCGCACAAAAATGTTCAAAACACAAAACCTGAACTTCACTTTGTTTGAAACCTTTTCGTTTCAACTTTAAAATCCTTTACGTTTATTAATTTCTTTTATTTTATTGACATTTAGACGATTACATTCCTTAAAAGGAACCCTGAGTAGGCTGATATTTTTTGCTTGCATTTAGTTTTATCCCTTTTATTTAAGCAGCCAACAGCTCCACAAAACTTGAGCATCATACTTCAAAGTATTCCAAAACTAAATAGATATACAATAGCATTTAAATAAATTGTGCTAAATTTCTTATAGGCTAACATTCGTATTCAAGGATAAATCTCACTACAGGTGTGGCTTTTATCCATCGTGCCACTTCTGAACAATGTTAAGTTTCAGATTATGGAGACAGTCTCCTATAAGATGCGCCGTTTCAAGTGTGTTGAACAAGTCCAGTCACTTGCCGAAGTTATTTCCAAGTACAGTTCCAGATATTCAACTAACTCATCTTCATTATCTTGTCATTACCAATAAGATGCGAAATCTCTATTAGTATAGAATTTTATAAAAATCAATGCGCAATCACTCCTAAATAGCAAAAGTGCAAGCTCTCCCACTTTGGTAGGAGACATTACGCAGTCTTTTATTAAATAATTATTCGCTTTTAGAGAAAATCTCAGTACTCGTACTATTATTCTAGGTTAGTAGCTTGGGATAAATTATTTAATTTAAAAATGTTTTGTACTACTACCATTGTATTGAAATTCCTAAGAAGGGTTATGAAAATTCAAGCATTTATTTTTGAAAACCAGACAAAATAACCACGTTTCATCTTAAACTCTTGAAGCAATCAACATGTACATTCGCATGTCCATTCATTCGTTTGTGAATCCATTTCAAAATCCCAAACGTTTAAATCGTCCGTGTATTTGAGTTGAGAAAACATAAGTCAACACAGATCATGAATGTACAGGCTAACTCCCATTTTTCGCGTATATTTCTCGCTAAATTTCTATAATCTCAAGTACTTTTTTGTAGATAAAATATCACACTTAAAAATATAAAAGTAATATAAAATTAATTTTTATATTACATTGAAATTTTATTATAAATATTCAGAGCTGCCAACCTAATCCGGCCAATTGTTAGTACCGCCCCTTTATCTACACCACTTAATTTTTAGAGTAATTCTCTGCAAATATATTTACGATGAATTAAGAAAACAAATACTCTAATATATATTGGTGTAGAAAATGGGGCGGTACAAACAATTTGCCGGATTATGTTGGCAGCTCTGAATATTCATGTTATGAATGTATTTTCCCATTAAAATAATTCATTTTCTTTTATAGAATAACTTTATCTATATGAACATGCAGCTACTTTATAACGTATTTTGTAAAGAATAAACTGAATAAACAAATCAAGTATTTATAATTCAATTTAAACAAATTTCCTACATTAAAACTTCCTTTCGAAATATCATTTCCCCTTACGTGATTCCAGAGGATTTAATTGTTTTCAAAACTCAACAGTATTTCTTAATGTTTTGTTTCTACAACTTAGAAATTTCTAATTAGAATTTTGAAATGTTTTAAAAGAGATTATAAGAGTTTTATGAAATAGATAAAAACAAAGTTCTTTAAATTTCTGTTATTTGTTAAATTTTTAATTATGTACCCTAATTATTCTTTAGACACGTGTATATAGGAAACTTTATAGAACATTAACAATAAGAAATATTATGTATATCCAGATTTTAACTACTACAAATTTTTATTATCACGTTAGGTTTTATTTATTTATTTATTTGACTTAATATCAGAAAATGCCTACAGTCTAATTAAAGGGATACTTCGCTGAATTTGGCACCGGCATTCTCTTCCATATTATTCTAAGGAGAATTTTTTTTTTTAAATAAATTGTTGATTACCTAATGTATTTTTTTTTTTTTTTTTTTTATGCCGTTTTTGCATTCAAGATATTCACAACTCTTTAAATGTTCCTCGTTTTTGAAAAATTAATTATTTTTATTTTTAGTATTCCATTTTAAAGTTGTTAAATGTAATAAAAGAATTTTTTGCCCTTTATAGTTTTAAAATTAATAATTTTTGAAAAGCGAGGAAAATTTTAACGATTATGAATTTTCTGAATGTGAAAACAGAAAAAAAAAAAAAAAAAAACATAAATAATGAATAATTTATAAAACAAATTTCTCCTTAGAATTACATGAGGTTAGACTGCAGTCGAATTAGCTGAAGTATATCCGTAACCCTGAACACAATGCATACCTGCAAATTTGTTAATTAATATTCCAGAAGATTCTCAGTACCCACCCTTTTTTTTATGTATTTTTCTTCTTATTTAACCCGTTAGTAGTCGCTAGTTGGTCGATTTGCCGCCCATACTTCAGGTTTTCCAGATTTTTTTATTCAATAGCCACCAAAAATTTTTAGAAGTGGCATTTGATATACATAAAACGCGAATAAAATCGATTTGACGTCGTTCACATGACTTCTTAAAATTATTGGTGACAGTTAAATAAAAAGTTCGCAATCTGTAATAGATGGCGCTGTCGATAGCGAATACTAACGGGTTAATCATAATCACATTTGAAGATAATTTCTCTAAAAATAAAATTGGGTGTAAAAAAGGGCGGGTTTTAACAATCTTTCAGAATATTAACCCTTCGCATATGGGGAGATTATTTTGCATTTACTGTGTTTACATACACAGGTTGCAAATTTCAGTACTTGCCCATTTTGGTCCTGCTGCATTTTTTGTGACCATTTCAACATATATCAATTTTTTAATCTGTTTACATATTTATTAGTTTGTGAGAAAGTAAGTATTAGAATAACTTTAATGAATATTGTATTGGTCAATATGTAAAATTATAAGATTGTGATTATTCCATAATAACTTTAATTTCGCAATGAAATCCCAAGACATTTATGTCTCTCTAATTTTTACGAACATTTAAGTCTATTTTAAATTTTTAAATATGATTGCACTCCTTTTTGAATTCAAATTTCTTTTTTTATTTTACTTAGATTTTATTTGCGTTGATTATAATTTGGTTTTTACTTCAGTATTAGTAACAAAATTGTTATTGTCATACACAAAATCCGCTCAAAACAAGTTATTTGACTCTTTTTCCTCAAAATCTTTGTCCTTTAGAAAAAAAAATGATAATATTTATTTGCAACTGCGGTATATAAATTGGAATTTCATCAATTTGTATACGTTTGCATACCAAAGTGACTTTAATTATATAAGAGAAAGCAGCGAGATTAGAGAGATTTCTGTCTTGTGAATTATATGTAGACATTTAAGTTCATTTCTGTTTCTTTATTTTTATGACTTCTCATATCTGATTACATATTAACAATGCAACACTTTGAAATATCTTTAATTATTTCCGAATTTAAATTTTTGGGATACCGGAATTTATTTTAAGTTTAAATTTGCTAAACATAAATAAAATACAAATGCTATGTCCATGACTTTCATTTTATAAAAGGAAACATCTTTGTTAATATCGGCTTCAATTTTAAAGCTTTATAATTTATTTGCGGTAAACTTTAAGGATGTTTATGAAAAATGACAACACATGAGGAACTGGCGTGAATTTGAAATACACTTATGAGATATATTTGAATTACAAAGACATTCAATACAATCTAGGACAGCGCTTGCGAACCAATGTTCTTTCAAAAAAGTAAATCCCTACGAACCCTGTGTATAAGCGTCAAGTTACTACGGATTGTCTGTAATCGTCTTATCAGCATTTTTTTTTTTTTTTTTTTTTTTTTTTTTTTTTTTTTTACAGTATTCGTTAACAAAAACAATCTACAATCAAAATAAGCGAAGATTTCTATTTTTTAACCCGTTAGTAATCGCTATAGACTACCTATTACAGATTGCGCACTTTTTATTTGACTGTCACCAATAATTTTAAGAAGTGATTTGATCGACGTTTCTTTGATTTTATTCGGCTTTTAAGTATGTCAAGTACCACTTCTAAAAATTTTTGGTGGTGATTGAATACAAAAATCTGGCAACCAGCGACTAATAACGGGTTAATAGTTGTGTGAAAATTATTTAAGGAACATAATAATTGTGTCATGTAGTAATTATCTTTAAACATATTTTATAGTCATTATCAAATCTGTAATTGATATATAAGTTTAAAAAAAAGAAGAAGGGAAGAAATAACAGTATGTAGTTCAGTATTTAAAAAAAAAGAAAGTATATATAATACGAGAAATTCAAAAGCTGTAACGAAACATTGAATTAAAAAATATCATCTTTATCATTTGTTAACCCTTTCAGGAGCGGTGATGCCACTACAGCATCACCTAATTTTAATTTTCAACTGAAAACACCATCCCGGAAATTTTTTAATAATATTTTACTTTTATAACATAGCAGAAAAGGTAGTCAATTTCTTTCCTATTAATTTTGTTCGTGAATTCCGGTGGCATTGTAATTTAAATGATCTCAATTACTTTGCGCCGTAAAGGGTTAATATGATAATATGTATCTTTAAGGATAAATTTTAAATTAGTCTTTAGCAAATGGAAAACTTTCTAAATCCAAAAATTTATTCTCTTTCAACTTTTTAAAAGACATTTTTTAATGAACAATCTTTAGCTTGTTTTCGTGTTTAACTTTTAAATAAGCAGGATCATATCCTCAATAAAATTCTATAATTCCTACTTAAAAACACATTCAGAAGGAATTTTTTTACGGAAATAAATAACTTTTTTAATCCAAAATAATTTCCTTTTTCCGACAATTGATCTTAAGTTATGAAAAAAGTCAAAGTTTTCAGGCTTTTGGTGATAAGAGGATTATATTCACATGAAATGAAAAATCACTAACGCGTAAAAGCTTGTCAAAAGCAGCAGCAAAGAAAGAAAAAATGTTACTGAAAATTGATGGACTTAATATGTTTTTCAACATTACAAGAAATATCTTCCCTATATGGAGATTAGATTTATTTTTTCATACACCTCGCAGGATAAAATTTTAATCGTTTTTATTCTTAATGAAGAATTTGAAAGATTTTATATACTTTGTTATTATTCCTTTGTAACCATAGTTACTTTAGGCAATTAATTAAAAGATAATGACTTTTTTTTTTTTCAATGTTAGAATCAAATATTTTGCATCAGAAAGCACCTTTTTTTTTATGTCTCTATTTTAAATTAATTTGTTGTGTGGACAAATTAGTCTCTAATACAGTGGTTTTTAAACATTCTAAATCAGAACGCATTTAAAATCCTACAAATAAATATAGGCGAGCCATACAGGGTATTTCGAAAGGATTGATATGCAATTAAAACCTTTCCTTATTGCGAGTAAATGGACAATATATGTTCGGAAAAGCATTCAAAATAATTTACAAAATATGATCCTATTTACAGATTTTTTTTTCCTCGCTATTTCTGAGAAAGTTGTGCTTTTAGAATTTTTGTACTACCTCTAGAAAAACTTAGTCAATTGGAAAGCTTTTGATTTTAATGCAAAAATCTCATCACAATAATAATAATAATAATACATAAAATAAATAAATAAATAAATAAATAAAGCATTCCTGTATCTTTAAAACTCAGAGAGTTATAATTAATTGAAAATTTAAGGCTATGCTTAAAGACCATATAACCAAATAGAAATGTAAATTAGTGACATATTATAAAAAGATAATGTATAGATACTATTTACAGGGCGTTGTTACTAGTACATGCACTCATTAAAAGTTATCATTTAGAGCTTCCAACCAAATCCAGAATTGTTAGTACAGCCCCTTTTCCTACACCACTTAATTTTTAGAGTAATTCTCATCAAATATATTTACGATGAATGAAGAAAACAAATATTCTAAAAATTAAGTGGTGTAGAAAAATGGGTGGTACTAACAATTTGCCGGATTAGGTTGGCAGTTCTGATCATTTCTGTCAAAGAGACAAAAACGTTCGGTCGCGAAAGTGTTAATATTCCGTAGTGTTGTTAGACACGCCCTTTTTTTACCCCAGTAAATTTGTAGAGAGATAGTCTCCAAGTGCAGTTATGATTAAATAACTAGAAAAATACTCTGAAAAAACACCGGTGTGAAAAAAAAAACAAGGCGTGGCTTACAATAGTACGGAATATTAACCTGGATGTTGGCAAGTATGCACCAAGCATGTATGAATTTTTTATTCAATAATCACTAAGAATTTTGAGAAGTGATATTTGATATACAGAATTGACAATCGATCTTCGAAGTGATTAGGCAAACATTACAATTAAAAATTATTGGTGATTATTGAATACAAAATACGCCAGATCTGGCAACACTGCCTGCTAGACATGAAAGAGAAATAAAAATATATAGTTCAAATGTTTAACCCTGCAAGGAAAAGGGTTGTTTCAAATTTATAATTAAGTTAAAGTTTTACTGATTACTAGCAGGCTTTGCGTGCTTCGCTAGTCACTATATTTAAAGGAATTTCCGAAAAATATAATCACTATATTGTAAAACACTATAAATAAAAAAAAAAAAAAAAAAAAATCCATTGAAATTGCTTAAAACCTTGCTTTGAAACCCCTGTTGCCTTCAGCATCGTCTGCCACGCCTATGCTTCACAGGTTCCTGGTCCCCACATCTTGAATTTTCGCCTTACCCAGGATAAATTTCCGGGGTCACTACCGTAATTTCTGGTAGATAACCCGCAGGTAACATGTGTCATTTCTTCACCAGAAATTTTATTTAATAGAGAAATCCATACTTTTTCGAAGGAAGAGCTCGTACAAATATAAATTTATTTATCAATTGAAATTTCTGGTGCAAAGCTGGATTCTATAGCCTGCGGGATATCTACTAGAAATTACGGTATTTTCTTTCAAAAACACAGACCTTTCCGGTTGATCTAATAATTCCGTTTAACTAAGAAGAAAAATACTCTCCAAAATAATGGGGTGGAAGGAAAGGCAGCTATTACCAATACTGTAGATTACTAATTAGAATGTTGTAAGGAATATATATATATAATGCTTATAAACATATTTCTGTCAAAGCCAAGTCAATGTGAACAAATTTAACACTTTTTTAATGAGACAATATGAAATCGTACCTGACAACATCCTAATTAATATTACGTAGTATTGTTAGAATCCGTCCCTTTTTCATCCACACCACTTTATTTTTAAAGTAACTTTCTTCAAACATTCAAACCATGTCTTCTACTTCGGCTACAATTTTTCAGAGAAAACAAAAAAATAATTAAACCCAAACCCTAATTATCTTTTGTTTAGATGTATTACTTGTTACTAGCAAGATATGTCGACATATCTAGGAAGCTTACATGTATATAATATTTTACGATATATTAAAAAAAAAAAAAAAAATCACTAACTTAGGTTTTTTTTTTTTTTTTTTTTTTTTTTGGGGGGGGGGGAGGATTGTTTGAATGTTTGATCTTCAAACGTAATTACGATTAAGTGAGAAGAAAAATACTCTACAAAAGGACTGGTGAGAAAAAAAAAATGCGGATACTAACCATACTACCGAATATTACTTGGGATGCTGGCAGCTACGTGAAATAAACTAAAAAACTTTCATACTTGCCAACCATCTCATTATGAACCGTACAATTTTTAGTACCCGCCTTTTTTTTTAACACCAATAAATTTTTGGAGTAATTGTAGTCTTATTTAATCGTAAAAACATGTGGAGAGAATAACTCTAAAAATATAGTGGTGTGAGAAAAGGGGCATTATTTTAGGGGGCGTTAACAATTGTACGGTTATTAATGAGATGGTTGGCAAGTATGAATTTTTTATAGGTTTAATATATTTATTTAATTGTAATTAAATTTGTATATCAATGATCTGATTTTTTTTATATCAATTATATCTGCTTGTCTTATTTGCAATCGCAAATAAGACAAGCAGATTTATGAAATCTTCATAAGAAATTTAAATAAAAATACTTCTTATGAAAGAAAGAGAATGTAGACAAATTTGACAAATTCTATAGTTCTCAAAATAAAATAAACTAGAAAGACTGTATATCTTTGATACAGTTATTTAATTGGTATTTAAATTTTGAAATTAATATTTTGAAACAGCAAATAAGGCAAGAATTTTCAGGAAATTTTATAAGAACTTTATAATAAAGTGAAGCTCTCTTGCCATGTTGGTAAAAACCACATGTTTGATGTTTGTTATTAAAGTATAAAGCGTTTTAATAAAAATTAATAAAATACTTTTTTTTTTTTTTTTTTTAAGAGAGAGAATCATGTAGCTAATAATTCTAAAAAAAAAAAAAAAAAAAAAATACAATTATTTGAATACCTTGTTGTAAATAAAACCGGTTTGCCGCCCCCCCCCCCATAAATTTTAACACTATATTTTTAAAGCAATTTTTACTTTATTCTGTTGAATTCAACTATTACAATAGACTGCTATTTAAAAATAGTAGTGAAGAAATTTCAAGTAGCAACAACTTTATACAAAAGCTAAATTAATTCATTTTTAGAGCTTAAATTCATTATACTTTATTGTTACGCAAAAAATCAATGGTAGTTAAAACAACGAAATTTCAAGTTAAAATCACGATTATATAGTTAGATTTTAAAAAGTAACACACTAAGTCGATAACCAGTTAGCCAAAAATAATTAGAATGAAACAAAATAAACCAAGTTTTACTGTTAATTTTTCTGAATTAGTTTTTTGTAACTTTAAAAATCCTACGAATGCTAAAATGTTGTAAAAACTTAAGTATACGCAAACTTTATTGAATACTTAAAAAAATAATTTACAAATTTTCATAAAAATTTAAGATATGTAGAGCAATTACTTCTCTGACAACCATCTTTTATTCAATAAACATAAGAGCCGTGTACCGAAAGTAAAAAAAAAAATTCATTGCCTGCAAAATCATTGCTAAGATTACTGCAGAATAACTGTTCCTGACTCATTTAACTTTCATTATTGGAATTCAAAATAGTATTAACATACCTGCCAACATCGATAATATTTAAATTAGATTTTTGCACACCAGTATTTTTTAAAAGAAACATGTCAGTTATATTAAATCTCGAATATATGTTTGACGACATCGAATCGACATTCGAATATATGTTTGACGACTAAATAAAATTAAGTTTGAACTTTTTAGAGTCTGGCAGGGCGAAAAAGTGTACGGTTTGTATACTTTACTTTAGTGTTAATAGAGTTATAACCAAAAATTTATTAGGGGTTTATCTTCAAATCAAGAAAAAAAAATTTAGATCCTGCAAAATGTAGACAAAATTTTATAGTTTCACAAAGGTATTTTTTTTAAGAAAAAGGGTATTATAAAAAATAACAATAATAAATGCTAATATTTTCACTATTTGTTGGTTACACCTAATTTCGGTTTTTTGAATATGTATATATGTCACATATATCTTTGACGACTAAACAAAATTAAGTAAACTGAAAACATTTATAAAACCTTTAAAGTATAAAGTCTCCACTATATAAAACGGAGACTTGATACCTATGTGTTAAGCAAAAATAACCAAGGTGCGAATGTTTTAAATAGTTATTTGGGAAAAATCGTGTGCTAATTTTTAAGCTTTTTTTTTTTTTAAAGTTCTTCTAGAATTATCATTTCATGAACTCTTCGAAATTGGATTTATTCTTACGCGTTTAACGAGAAATTTCTTTTGTTTTCTTAAGAACAGAAAATGAAACATTAACGTTGTCTTTGTAAGCGAAAGAAAAATACGAAAAGTAAATATCTGAAAAGTATTAAGCTAACCATAAATAGCGTAAGCTAATTAAAGTTGCATTGCAACGAATTAAAGTAATTACACGCTAAGAAAGAAAGAATATGAAAAATACTTAGCGTGTTAAATCTGACATAAACCACAATAAATGGAAAACGAAATAAATTCAGTTATAACGATTTTAGCTGTAAAGATTTTTAAGAATGTTGTGTTTTCAAATTTAATACCTTTAAAAAATATATTAAATTAGTGTTAAGAAATTTAAAATTTAGCATTTATTTATCTTTTTTCAATTGTCTGATAAGAATTTATGCATAGGTAATTTATTATTTAAAAAAAAAAAAAAAAAGCAAATAGATACATATTTTTTCACATTACTTTTGCTTTTGCATTAATCTTTAATATAAAAGAATTATTTAATTCCAAATTTAGTCTTAATATTTCGAAGAACATACAAGCAAGTTTATACAATTCTGCTCAAAAGTTTAGCAAAATTTACAAACTATGAGGTTTTTTTTTTTTTCCAATTTAAAGACTTGTCTCTTTAGGAAATGCTTTTAAACACTGAATATACAAAAAACTGGGTCTCCCTAGTGTTTTTCAGTGAAGATTAGGCTACGACAAAGATTAGGAAGCCGGCAACAAGTTGAGCAAAATCAATAATATTTATGATCACTTTGTATCGTTAAGTAAAGGAAATGATCTGTAACTTTAGGATGTGTTAATATGAACTGACAAGGGAGGGTCACCTACTGTTCAAAAGGTATTTATACATATTTTATATCATCTGAAAGGTCTTACTGAGCTGACAGCGAAAATATCCATCTTATCGGCAAATGCGCCCCTTAGCGTGAGTTATTCTCAATTAAAGTTTTTAAATTACAAATTCTTTAACAACGTACTTCGTACAGTTTCTATCATTATAATCAGTTTTGTAAAAGATTCTCATTCTAAAGACCATTGCATATGTTATTAGTAAAGGTCGCACGGATATTGTGTTGGTTAGCGTCCTTAACTCTCTCACAGTAGGACCGGGATCGAATCTTGGACAAAGCATGGATTTGTTATCCCTGTAAGTGTTGGCGATGGCCGCCCATTGAGTACTCCTTTACAAATGGTTATCAGTTCAGCGACCGCACAGTCAATGCTCATTTGCAAGTACTGCGCCATTGAAAATTAAATAAGTAAATATACAAATTATATATATATATATATATATATATATATATATATATATATATATATATATATATATATTATTGCATGTAAAATATTTTACTGTTTAATAATTACTTTGTGTCAACAATAAATTTATACGCGCTAAACTATATGAAAAGTACTAAAAAGAAAAAAAAAAAAAAAAAAAAAAAAAAAAAAACTAAAGTAAAAAAAAAAAAAGAAGCTATTGTAATTTTTATAGTAACGAAAAAAAGCTATTACATTACATATTCATTTTCATTGAAATATTGTATGTAATAATATAATTATTAATTTTTTAAAATTAGAAATTTATTCGAAAGCATTTGGAATGGGCTAATTTTGGGTAAATCTCACTTAATGTAACTAGAACAGTTTGTGCAGAATTCCGATTAAATATATTACAAGATATTTGATTTTGCTTTTTTTTTTTCACTGCGTATGCTCTTGTAACTCATCATAAAATTTAGATACACTAACACAATTGATGTCGTTTCATACGATTTTATCTGCTCTTTCTAAATATGGGCTTGGTTTTGTGTAGTTTGTTTAGAAAAATCAGAGATAGGGATATTGTATGATTTTTAGATTTTTCATTCTATTTGCAGTAAGTTGAAAAGTGTCTGAGATAGGACATTGTTCATATACTGATTTATGCCCCATATATGAGATCTTCTATCCCCCCTGAGTTTGTCGGTGCAATAAAGAATCACCCAGTATATTTATAATGTCTATATTACTCATAATTTAGACACGATTTTGAAAGATTCATTTCATGCAAGATAGGAATTTTTTTTTTTTCCATAATAAATTAACTCTTTAGTATATATATTAATCCACATTGTCGTCAAAATTTATTAAAATTACATGAACTTTATTTGCAAATTTCTATTTATCGCAAGATGAAGAAGAGTTTCTTTATACAGCGTTCCCCAACCAGGTTTCTGCAAAGCATTATTAAGGAATCTCTAAGAAATAGGTAAATATCACGTATGTCACAAAAGAGAAAACAATTTTTTTCTTACTTCAATATTATACTCGGTTAACCCAATTTATCCCATTGTCCTATTTAAAGGACAGCTGAAAAATAGCATATAGAAATCAGAATTTTCTTGGTGCGAATATTTTGTCAGCTGGAATATATAACGGTATATATAAGCTTCTGCTAGCCTGTTATGTGTCTCACCTCCTCCTCCTCCTCCATCTGGAATCTTAGTTTAATCATTACATTAGGGGGCGTGGTTTATCTTCTCTTTGCGGTTGAAAATTCTTTCTGGGAAACTATCATGTGAATAAGAAAGTATTATACAGATAAAGCAAAACTTTATACTCGGAAAGCGCTTTTCACTATTGAAGAAAACACTAAAACATATAAGTGCAAATTTCCTCCTCTTTATTTCAATGTCCTGCGTACAAGGTGGATAAGATTATACAGAATATATATATATATATATATATGTATATTTATTTATTATTATTATTATTTTGTTGTATTTAGTTTATTTAGGTTTAATTAACCTTAAAAAATACAATTTTTCTCAAATTTGAGCAAAATAAATAAATTGAGATAAAATGGGTTAACCCTTTCAGTCGCAGTGTTCCCGCTGATGGAACACCTAATTTTAATTCTCAAGTGCAAAAACTCATCCCGGAAATTTTTTAGCAAAAATTTACATTTATAACATAGCAGAAAAGGCCCTTTTTTTAACATGAAAATTTAAAATTTCTTGTATTTTAATTATGTTCCTAAATTCCGGTGGCAGTCTAATTTAAATTATCCGAATTACCTTGCTCCGAAAAGGGTTAAAATACTCAGGAATAAATTGAAATGTTGGGATCTATGCAACTTTTACGAGTTTTTGTTGTCGATAATGTTTACTTATAAAGTGATTTATTTATTAAATTATACATTATTTGAATTTAATAAGGTTTAGTTACACATGTTTCAAACCAAAAATTTCTCGAAAAGGAACAATGCTAATTTTTTATTTTTTAAATATTTATGATCAGCTATGTGTCTAAAAGCCATTTTTAAAATTAGTTTAGTAATTTTAGTAGTGAACTTTAAAGGGTTAATCTCGGTGAGAGAAGAGATTGTGACTCTGGCAAGTTTCTAGTCTATAACTACTGACATGCTGCTTTTGACTGTTCGGTTATAATCGTCATATATCTTCAACAATTGTAAAGTGTCTTTGTTACTTGCGTTATCAATTCAACTGTGTAAAAAAGAAAAACAAATTTCAAAAAGGAAATGTATGTATTAGTGATTCAAGAAATGTAGGATCACACATGTGGTCGTACCAGATTCACATGCTATGATATTTCAAGTGATGCGTGATTGGTGTCGATAAAATAATAGATTATTGAGAAGCATAATCATCAGAAATTAATTTTACATTTTACACTATTCAGTGTAGTAATCTTCAAAAATCGCAGCAATTAACCGTATTCACTATAAATGTTAGACGCAATAATGCAAAAGCAGCATTACAATTAATGTGACTGTTTAAAACAGAATTTACAAATTAATATTATTTACGAATTCTAATAAAATCTTAAAATAAACAGAGTAAAACTTTTTTAATTCACAGTTAGTGAAAAGGCTCAAGTAGTAAGTTATTCAATTTATTGTAGAGAAAAGGAAAAATTACACAATAAGATTCTAATAATGCCTGCATCTAAAACAGGGTAAAATGTTGGAAGAAGATGCAGTAAGGTTAATATTAAATATTTCACTTTAAATTCACACAATACAGTAAGTCATTTATCATGAGCGGTAAGCATACCCTCCAACATCCTAATTGATATTGCATAGAATTGTTAGTCTCAGCCTTTTTTTTCCCACCAATAAATTTTTAGAGTAATATTCTCTAAATGCAACTGCTATTAAATAAGATGAAAAATACTCTAAAAATATACTGGTGTGAAAAAGAAGGCGGAGCTAACAATACTACGGAATATTAATTAGTATGTAGGACGCGATAGCCTGGTCGGTAAGAGCAGCGAGTTCTTGATCGAAAGATTGCCGGTTCGGTCCTCGAGCCGGCCGAAGACCGTCGTGTACGCTAATGGCGACTGGTGTACATTAAATTCCGTCGTGGTCGCAAAGTCCTCCAAGTTCCCATCAAAAATTACCTCTGGGGGTACCGGAACATAAGTTTAACTCGCTCTGATCCGGATCAAAATTCGTGTTCCTGTTGTCTGGCTGGTGCTGCCATCTTTCACCAGCTTATGGAGCTAAAGTCATTCTTCCTCCCTATGAGGCGCTCCGAAATAACTGAAGACGCACCCCTCATGCCTTAAAAAATATCCGGTTAGTTCCACTACCGAGGCTCGGAATTTCCGAGTGGCACACGACAACGACAACAACACTATTTAGTATGTTGGAGGGTATGGATAAGTAAGATGAATAAATGATATGTCAAATGATGTTAAAGAAGTATAATGCAAAGTTTTACTTGAGACACTCAGAGAAATATATATATTTAGTATTTGATCTGCATATATAAAAAAAAAAAAAAAAAAAAAAAAAAAAAAAAAAAAAAAACTATTGCTTTGAATAATGGATTTGCATTTGTACGATGCAGCTTCCAAAGTTGGTTTCACAAAAAGCTTTGCTTCTGTTGTAAATGGAAATGAAAATGCCTTTATTGTTACCATGCACTGTTTTATTCATAGAGAAATATTAATGTCAAAATCTGTTAGAACTGTGTGTCTATCAATGAACTGTAAAAGTTATTTTACAATGTTATAAAAATGGTAATGAAATGGCGTAAGCGGCCACCATCAATCGAAAGTCTGTTATAGAATTTTATAAAAATTATGTAAAAACATGGATAAAACCCACACAAATATGCTCTTGTAAAAAGAAATTCGGTAGCGAAGTAGAAGCACAGTTTTTAATAGACTTTTTGAGGTAAAGAAAACTTTCAACAAAACTACAAACAGTATTTTACTAAATGATTTATGGCAAGATGTGGGGGAAAACGTTAGCTTATTTAGAGGCTATTTTTCATCGCTTAAATCAAGTGAATAACAAATTGTAAATTGACAGAGAAAAGATACTTATTTCAAGATTCTAGAGCAAGATTCTTGGATTTCAAAGAAAACTAAACTAGTAGAAAGATCATGTTGTAAAAGGTCATTTTGATATGTTTGAATTACTGGTGGGACTAAAAAGTGAAGTTGGATACCAAAAAATTTCAAGTTTTATTGTATCTCACAAGAAAGAGTTGTCAAACAAAATTAATTATCATTTTCTAAGCTTGTTTAAATAATAATAATAAAAACAATTGGGTGAGGAACTCCCTATCTTCCCCATTCGTTCATCCTTAAAACAACTTTATGACTTTAGAATCGAATAGATGGTTCATTTAAAAGCAGGTTTAACTACATGATATTGGCAAAATTCTGGATTTCTGATAAAAGCGAGTAACATATCATGAGAAAGCAATTACTAGATTAGAGCAGTTATCAACATCTTACATATCTGAATAGACTTTTTGACGTTTAACAAGCATTTAAGAGTAAGGATAAAATACATTTCATTTCTGAGGAAGACAAAACCCACTTGTGTATTACCGAAAATAATTCTTTTCCTCTAATTAAACTTTCATATTCCAAACACAGGCGTAGATTTTATAATAATACTTGGGCTACTTAGGGCTGCGATAGGAGACTTTTTATTATTATTATTATTATTACATTCGCACAGCTATTTCTATAACATAAAATTTAATATAAATTTATGCAGGCAACAGGCAAGCTGTTGATTTATCTGCTTAACACTTTGTGGCGCGATATCCTCGCAGCAAGAGCGCAAGTATTAAACTCCAGGTGCAAAAACTCATCCCGGAAATTTTTTAGCAAAAATTAACGTTTATAACGTAGCAGGAAAGGCTGTTTTATTTAAGCATAAAATGTCTTTTATTTTAATTTTCTCCGTGAATCCTGGTGGCACATGTACTTTAAATGATCCGGATTGTCTTCCGCCTCAAAGGGTTAAATAACTGCTCCAGTTAAAAGTCTCGACTCCCGTAAGAACTCCTTTAAGCTTCACCTGCATAAATATATTATAAATTTTATTTTTGGAAATAGTGGTACGAAAAGAATAATAAAGCGTCACCTGTGACTCCCTATATAAATTACTCTACTTACAGAACATGACATTTAAATATAATTATTTATATTTAGGATTATACCAATTCCATATTACTCTTTTTTTTTTTTTTTTTTTATAAATGAATAAAATGATAGTCATACTTTTTTTTTCATTAATGGTCAATAATAAAAATACGAAAAATATTGTTACAGGTACGTTTGGGTTCTATAGAGCTTGAACATTCTTACAACAGTTCTATAAAAGTGAAAATGTTGAAATGCGGATTATAAAACCAAAAATATAAATATTTATAAAATTACAACTCTTAATAGTTCACAATTGCCCTTTAAAGTTTAAAAATGTACTCTTTTTACTATAATTTCGAAAGTTTAAATCGGGAGTCGTACTCTTCATCCTATTTTCAGAACACTCTCAACAGCAAGAAATTTCCTCCATTTTTTTCACCACTAATTTCATGCAGAAATAATTCTAAATAAATTTATAGATAAACGCCATGATTGTACAGAGTAGCGATTATTTCATAAAAATAGTGGTAGCAATAAATTTAAAACTTATTCATTCCTGAGAGCGTCCTGAAAAAAGGGCGAAAATACGATTCCTGTAAATTTTATTAAAATAGGCGGAGCTTTCCATTTGTACTATGAGATTTATAAAGAAAGAGACATGTTTTCAGAAATTTATTAACATATAGCAGACCAATGTCGCTTCTACGGTGGCACTGACAAAGTTGAGCCCCTCCTTAAGGCATTACTCTAAAGCAAAACACAATTCCTTTAATATGCGTAACGTTTTAAAGAAATGCTAAAATACAGGACTTACGTTTTAAATAGGAAAATATTTAAATCGCTAAGAGTTAACACATTGTAATCTGGTATATTTCGCCACGGATTTGCGCGTATAGAGGGCGTCTAGGAGGCGGGGCTTACTGTTAAAAATTGGAAAATACACAGACAAAAATATATTAAACTAGGCGGGACTTCTTTTTTAAAAAACATACTTTTACATGAAATGAGATTTAAAACAGAGTGTAAAATTTTTGAAAGTACGTTTCTTGCATGCAATGAGTTAAAACTATACAATAGTACATCTAAGCATTAAATTATTTATTTTATTTTATTTTTTATTATTTTAATGGAAAAGTATTTACTATGCCCTACTTATTTATACTATAAGGCCCAAATAGTTAATTAATAGTTAATTGTTAATTCTTAAAATTTAAGAATTCTACCATATGATATCATACTTGAAAACCTAACTCTGAAGATTGTTAGTTCCTGCCCTTTTTTGTACACCACCTAATTTTTAGAGTAATTCTCTTCAAGTATATTTACGATTAAATAAGAAGAAAAGTACTTTAAAAAAAGACTGGTGTGAAAAAATAGGCGGAAAGGGGTGGGACTAACAAGCTTCTGGGTTAGGTTGGCAAGTATGTGGTAGTATATTATGTATCATAAACATATACTATAAAATAAATCCCGTTTGATTGTAATAAATTAACTCACACATTCTTTTTTATCTCCCCCCCCCCCGCCTTTTTTTAAATTTAATTTATTTATTTGTAAATATCTTTTACATTTTACAATTTACAAAGATACGAACATGAATTATTCTGTAAAATGCTAAACTTTGCCAATGCTAAACTTTTCACTCTTGTTATATCTATCTATCTATCTATGTATATATATATATATATATATATATATATATATATATATATATATATATGCCTTACGTACAGTTTTTTAAATAAGTTACACACACACACACATGTGTGTGTGTGTGTGTGTGTGTGTGTGTGTGTGTTTGTAACTTATTTAAAAAACTGTACGTAAGGCATATGAGGAAGGCATATACATTATCGGCAAAATGCATAATAAGCAAATCCGAAAAATCTTTGGCTGTGGCTTTTTGTTTAATTAATTTTGCCATTAAATAAATAATACATTAAAAAAAAAAAAAAGAAGAAGTTAATTAAATATATAAAAAGTATGCATGTCAAATAACTGTTCTTTCGACATTGAAAAATAAAAATTATAATGAAATATATCATATAAAATTGCTTAAATATATTTAATTTTAATTTATTTTAATTTATTTTTATTATTTTATTTATTTATTTATTTATTTATTTTCTAAAATTGTTAATTTACTTGTCATGTAATTTAAGAAAAGCTATTTTTAAAAACCTATTATTTCTTTTTATTATTATTTTATTGTATTTATTGTGTTTTAGACATTAATGTATATAATAGCACTACAATGCACAGCAACTGTAGAATATTCAATTTTCTTGAAGTAATTTATCCATAAAACAGTCTTCGCTAAGATATAATAATAACTGATTGTTGTTTTATTTTATTTCGTTATTTATAAATACATTTCTATATATTTTACGTGCATTTTTATAAATTACGTTAAAATAAATAACATCTATTTAAATAAATTCAGTTTGAGAAAAATTAGATTTTTTTTTTCTAATTAAACAATATTTTATTCAATAATTTGAATTGGAACCGCATTATGCCAGAATAATAATTGAAGATTTTTAGCTCAAATACCTTAGTTGAAATAATTTATCAATTGTTAAATTATACTTTAAACCAGAAGAAATAAAGGGAAATATTTGAATAGAAATCTTTTGCAGCTATGTATAGTTTTCAAAACATCCAAAATTGATAAATTGTAACGCTCAGTGCACGCTTGAATGATGAGCACTGATTTATTTCGGTAGTTTCAGTTCAAACCGCAATAGTAGCTCAAGCTGTCTTCTTCAGCAAACAAACCCTACTATTCAATTTAATGTCAACTTTTGGGTATTTGGGTCGAGTTCTGCTTCTAGTCCACATTTATTCTAGTGCTTCTCTCTATAACGATATTTCCTCACGTGTAATTCTTTGAATTTAATTTCTTTATATCAGTACAGTGTTCGCACAGCCCCGTCCTTTTGTAAAGATTTTACCATCACAATGATCATATATGATCACAATGATCACAATGATCATATATAATTGAATTTTGATGAAAAGAGTACTTGACCTTTAAATTACGGAAATCAAAAATTGCATGATCTTTAAGGTTATTTACTGTTTGCAGCTGGAGTAATCAGAAATGAAATTAATCCCAAAAGAAGCCTATAGCAGAAACAATACCAGTTCACAAATTTATGGTAGTTTCCTAAACTGTTATGCAATTCGCTCTATATTTTGTGCTTTTCGAAACTCGTTAAATAACTTCGATTACTTTATTTTAGTATTTATTACTAATAGATATAAAAATATTACATCAAAATTGCTTTAACTAAATAAAATGCTATTTAAACTTAAAACCTTCTTATTAATAAAACATGTAAAGTATGTAAACAATATCTGTTTGGTAAACGGGTACTAATTTAATGGCTAAGAATTTTCCGAATGTGACAATGGAATTTGAGATAATGCATTAGGTAATGTGCATTTCTAAAAACAAGGGTATGTTCAAATATTCACAATTTTGCATTTTTAGCGAAAATCCCTCTATTTTTAGAGCCTTGACCTAATTATTTATACAAGAGCAACATTTTGTGATTGGAATATGTTTTGAAGATATAAATTATACATAAAGTTAAAAATGTCACTGCGCTCAAAAGAAAAAAGTTAAAATAGAACAATGATTACAATTAGTACATTGCGGACACTACAACTTCTCACTGGTCAAAAATTGTTGAAATTGATTTGATCGAATATATCTCCTTTGCTGGCTCAATTTATTCACTGGGTGGTGTGAGAGTCATCTCAAAAAGGAGCACAGGAGCACTGACACCAGTATATTCTATATCAATAATTTCTATCTAAATAAATTACTGCACAAATAGGATAGAAACCATTGATAAAGAATACTGGTGTCAGTGTTCCGTCAGACGGAATCTTTTGCACCCTTGTTCGTTCGCCTGCTCGAATTGCATTCGGAATATGCCGGGAAGGGGTTAAATTGAATTTTTGTTCAAATAAATATTCTCTAAAAATATTTAAGTGTGTTTTTATTGCTACAATTTATATTTTTAACAATATTAAAATTTTAAATGCAATCTTTATCTCTTAAGAATATACCCAATATTAGTCTTTCGAGATTCAGTGTACTCTGGATGCAAGTATACTTTGATTAGAAATAGTATATTTATAATGTACGAAGGGCATTGTGAAAAAAAGCTTTACCCCATTCTAAAAAAAAAAAAAAAAAAAAAAGATATTGCACCAGGTGAAACGAACAATAGCCATAAATACACACTTGACTGGTTTAACGACGGAAGAAGCATTAGCGGAGGAGAATTGATATATACACAGAGCACAGAAAAAAAGAGAGTAGCATAAAACCGGCGTGCCAGGGTTATTCGAGTAAAAATCTCGATGCAAGACAGACATGTGCTGATAACGTGGTCGCCATTGGAAGTACAGTCACCCAAAAAAAAAACGTCACCCCCCCACCTAATTTTGCCGTAAATTATCGTAGAAACATTTGACTGGTACCGATCGATTTGTAATAGCGTCTAGTTTATAACGGTATAGTTAAATTTTGCCTAAGGGGTCGTCTACATATTAAAACTGGCATTAACTTCATTTTCTTCAATGGCAACCCCTATTTTTGACTTCATATTCAGATTTCTGAGATCAAGGCGGTTCGAAAAACATACCTATTTATATACCTTAAATCAATTCTAAATAGAGTTACACGTGAAAATGTATTAGGGGTCCGTCTATACATTTAGAAAATATAAATCACGATCTACCACCCAGTGTACATTATATATTAAGTTTCACACCGGAAAAAAATTTCAGAAATGTTAATTATAAAATAAAAAGAATTACTAATTCACAGAACTTTCTGAGTTAGTTTATGAATTAAAAGATTTTTATTGGTTTCTATTGATTAAACATCAGATAGTTCACTTCATACGAAGAAAATTAAATAGCTTGAATAGATATTAAAATATCTATCAAAAGAAAAAAAAAAAAAAAGATGAATGTTTTTTAATTTGGTTGAAAATTCAAAATTATTTTAACTCAAGCTGCCGTATAATTGTCTAAAACGGCGGCACTCAACCTGGTTCCCACGGTCGTTTCACAGTGACAATGGGAGTTTGTTCTGATACTGCAGTACTTTCATTTTCTTTAATTGACTTTTTTTAAATATTAAAACAGATTTTTTTATTTTTATTTATTTATTTTTTTAATTAATTATTATTATTTTTTTTTTTTTTCATGACATTATTAAAAACTTTTACATAAATCTCCACGATATTCTTCTGCTTTTATATTTTATAATGTGTAACAAATTAATATAATATGTAAAATAATAAATCCTACTATTTAATGGGATGTTCTAAAATTCTACACTTTAACACAGATACCGAAGTGGACGGTGGGTGCAGAAAGGCTGACTACCCTTAATCTAAATCTTCACTTGAAAAGGTAAAAATGTTACATAACTCTTTTTTTTTTTTTTTTTTAAGGAAAAAAGAAGAAGATAAGGAGGAGAAAGAAAGATCAAAACGAATATAAAGCATATTAAACGTTAATACCCTTTAAACACTGGAAAAAGGCGGGGTTTTGTATTGTGTGTCATTTGGGAGCTGTAGAGTGCCAGAAAATTACTTTATGTAATAAAACTTTTCATTTAAAGGGTATTTAAAGCAGCATTATATTTAATACATAGATTATTCAGAAAAAAAATACCATTCATCTGGTTCATGAAAAATAAAGAACATTTTCTGGCATTGCTCTATGTATATACATTCTTGTCAACCTATCCCGGAAGATTACTGGTCCCGCCCCTTTACGTACATTTTTTTTCACATCAGTCTTTTTAGAGCCGTGTCAGCCATCGGTGGCTGACACTGATCTTTCCATTTAGGCTAAGTCAGCCGGCAGTGTAAAATATGATATAAAACAACAGAACTTACATAGTTTTAAGTAATTACTGACAATTTATTTAAAATTTACTTCATGTTTTTTTTTTTTTTTTTTAATAGGATTTTTATAGGATTATATCATTAAGGCGTAATGGGGTTTATTGAAACTCGATAAACATAACACGCTTCTAAGCAGCACGTGTGGCCTGAATGGGATTTCCATAAGAATTCGCGTGGCGCTCAATGAGTTAATCGTAAATGTATTTGAAGTTAATTACTCTAAAAATTAAATTGTGTACACACAGGGGCGGGAACTAACAATGTTACGGGTTAGGTTGGCAAGTATGCATATATATTTTGCTTGATTTATAAAAATTTATAACACATTTTCTTCTTTTTTTTTAAGTATTTTGTGTTTATATCTCTCATTAAAAATAAATACAATATTCATATATAAACATTTCCATACAGTAATGTATATAAACATATTGATTAAAGAAGATTTGTTGATATTATATAATTATTCTTCTATCTGTATAGTATATTAACACAAATATATTTTGTAAATTTCGCAGCATCGAAAAACAGCAACATAGCTTCCATATCAAGGCTTAATGTAAATAGCCACGCCTTTTCACAAATTTTCTAAAACTTTATAATATAAAGCAAAATAATTTTGCATATTTGTAATTAAATCATTTAAGTTTTGTCTTCAATAATCGATGTAGTAAATACCATTGTGATTTATGCATACCGGCGTCACATATAGAGTCAAATAGGAATATGCAAATTTGTCTTTTTTTTTAAATAGTGTTTCAGCGAAACAGAGGCGGGGCTTCTTTTCTTTTAAAATTCTTTCACAATCCCTCGCCTACATTGTGATAACTTTACAAAAATATGCCAATTTGTATAATAAACATCGAAATATTGCTTAGAAAAAAATAAAAATAACATAAAGGTAAACTAAAATAGTTTTCCGTCAAATTATATACAAACATTTTACTTATAGAGGATACAGATTATAACAAGTGACGGCCCCCTAACAGGAATAAAAAGTGAAATATCACTGTAACTCAAAAAATAATGTTAGGAACGAGCTGCAAATTTGGAAACCTATGTTTTTGATGATGCCCGTTCTATTCGTGCAAAAATTAACATAGGTCATAATTCATAATTTTTTCAAATATGAATTTATTAATAATTTTCATAATTCAAAAAATGTTTTTTTAGCAAAAATTTGCATGGAATATGTTTGGGTTACTTCATTCTAATGAATAAAAAAAACAGAATTTAAATATCATAATTATTTCGGAAGATATGATTTAATGTTTGTCACATTCATTTAACATTAGCACCCCCAAACTTTGACAGCTTATAACTCTATAAAAATTGAGCGAAATATATAAACTATACCATTTTCCGTGATGATTTGATCCAAGGAATTCAAATAAATTATAAAAAATGGGGGTTACCATTGAAAAAAATGAAGTGGATGTCAGTTTTAATATGTAGACGACCCCCTAAGTAAAATCTAACTATAACATTATAAACTAGACGTTATTACAAACTGATTGGTACCAGTCGCATGTTTCTACGATAATTTACGGCAAAATTAGGTGGGGGGGTGGCGTTTTTTTTTTGGGTGACTGTACATGCGGTTATCCACTAAGAATGGACACGTAGAGCTATTGTGTCCGTCATCCATGAACGCCAACAGACCTTGTATGATGAAGAGATCATTCTTTGTCAAATTGTTGGTAGCTGGTGTTCCATGTTCAGAGAAGGAAGGAAGCGTGTGAAGAATAAAGGTCAAAGTGGGGGTTCTATCCGTATCCACAAATGAAAGCAATGTTGCTAGAGAACATGGGACATGGTGTTAGCAGACAGATGTCTCGGTACGTCACTTCCAAAACAATGCTGAGGTAGAACAGGCAACGAGACAAATCCTTGCTTCACAGGGCACGGAGTTTTATCAGATCGTTTTCTTTAAACTTATTCCACGTTACGATAAATATCTCAATGTCGCAGCTAACTATGTCAAAAAAACAGTACAAAGTTAATGATGTCATGCTGTCTTTTTCTTTTTCTTTCTTTTTTTTTTTTTTTAAATCTACCGAAAAAGTAAATTAAAATATTTTAATAAAATTTTCCGGTAGCGTAAAGGCGCTAAGTTGCCTTTTTCTAGAGTATTTTTCTTCTTATTTAATCGTAAATATATTTGAAGGGAATTACTCTAAAAATTAAATGGTGTACAAAAAAGGGCGGGAACTAACAATCTTCCGATTTAGGTTGACAAGTATGTACTTGCTAACATACTTATTAATACCCGAATAAACTACTACGTTAGAAACGCCAAAGAAAAATATTTGAGATGCATGCACCTGTTTCGTTAGCATTAAACGTACCGTCTACAGTGCAAAAAGAATTTACTAATTAATATTCCATAGTATTCTTAGCACCGCCTTCTATTTCACACCAGTATCTTTTTAGAGTATCTTTTTTATTATTTAATTGTAATTGCATTTGGAGAATATTATTCCAAAACTTCACTGGTATGAAAAAAAAGGGGGAAGTAACGACACTACGGAATATTAATTAGGATGATGGCAAGTATGAACATAGTTGCCAACTTTCCACCTTTTGAGTGCCGGAAAAGTTTAATAGAAATATTTATTTCATTTAATCAGCAAACTGTAATTGTTTCTACCGAAAAAGGTAAATTAAAATATTTTAATAAAATTTTCCGGTAGCGTAAAGGCGCTAAGTTGTCTTTTTTTAGAGTATTTTTCTTCTTATTTAATCGTAAATATATTTAAAAAAAATTAATCTAAAATTTAATTAGTGTACAAAAATGGGCGGGAACTAACAGTCTTCCGGGTTAGGTTGACAAGTATGTACTTGCCAATATACTAATTAATATTCCGTAGTATTGTTAGCTGCGCCTGCTTTTTCACACCACTATCTTTCCAGAGTATGTTTTTTATTATTTAATTGTAATTGCATTTGTAGAATATTATTCCAAAACTTTACTGGTATGAAAAAAGGTGGGGGTAGTAACGACACTACGGAATATTAATTAGGATGATAGCAATTATGAACATAGTTGACAACTTAGAACCTGTTGACTACCAGAAAAATTTAATAGAAATATTTATTTCACATAATCAGCAAACTGTAACGGTTTCTACCGAAAAAGTAAAATAAGATATTTTAATAAAATTTTTCGGTAGCATAAAGGCGCTAAGTTGTCTTTTTTTAGAGTATTTTTCTTCTTATTTAATTGTAAATAAATTTGCAGAGAATTACTCTAAAAATTAAGCGGTTTACGAAAACGGGCGGGAACTAACAATCCTCCGGGTTAGGTTGACAAGTACGTACTTGCCAACTTACTAATAATAATGCCTAATAATAATTAATAATAATAAACAGGCATATTTAATTAAGACAAAATAAAGCAGTAAAATGTTTTTTATTTACTTTACTTTTCATTACAAAGCCAATGAAAATGGCATCACGAAAATAAAATTGAAGAAATTTCAGTTCACACCACTAACAGTACATGGATAATGTTGAAATGAGTTTTTAAAATTCACAAACGTATGTATTTCATAAGGAAGTGTCATCTGTCTTGATACCCTGATTTTAAACAGGTTGCTTTTAAAAAAGATAATAGAGCTTGCGCCTCGTCTTCCTTGGTATACGACTGGGTATCATGTTATTAATAGGCATATAAAATTTCGCTGGTGTATGGAAAAACAGTCGACGCTGCAGGGAATTTTTTTTCCTTTCCTTTCTTCAGTGCAGACGGTATCAGTGAATATAGGTCCTTTATTATTATTATTTTAAGCTGGAGATGAATAAGTAAATAAAACTAAAGAATTTTTATATTGCCATTTTAAAACTTTTATATTTAATGCTACTTCTATATTTTCTAAGTTATCATGTAACTGTAAAAAGTAAGAAATTTAATTTGTTTTCCCACTCCTTTAAAGGAAAATAAACATAACAGCTCTGATGAATTTTATTAATATACACATATACAATCTGGTTTAAGTGTGGTATTTAATTTTGGTAACATTAAATATTAAATGTCTTATTTTTTAAATGCTGTTTCTCATCTTTTTTTCTTACGCCCCCCCCCTTTTTTTTTTCTCAGAAGCGTCATACTCATATAGTAATTTTCGTGTTTAACATTTTTTGGATTTTATTTGAAATTATTAACTTTTATTTTTATTTTATTACATTTCATTTTTTTATATTTTATATTTATATAAAGAGTAGCTGTTTGTTTAATGATTTATTTATTTATTTATTTAAGAATCGAGCAGATTTGAATATTTGACATTTTTGAATTTGTTGAAATTTTTAGGATACGTTCTTTATGTCAAATAATTAGACATAAGAAAATGTCCTAAAATTTGGGAGTTATTTTACGATAAATATGCCAATTTATGTAAGGCAATACTTTTTGCGCCAAAAATGAACCATGGCTTTGACATTTTCATTCCACATTAACTGTTAGGATATAAAAACCTATATTTGACTCTTAAAGTAAACTTTAAAGGTCATTCAAAATTTTACAAAAAAAAAAAAAAAAAAAAAAAAAAAAAAAGCAAGCTAGTGGAGCTTTAATACTCAAAATTTCCTTGCACCGAAAGGAAGCACAAAGATATGTATTACAATATATACATACTAATGAAAATTACCCAACGAAAAGTTGGATATGTATGGTTGAATTTTGATGAAAAGATTACTTGACATTTAAATTACGAAAAACCAAAAATTCCATGATTTTTTAAGGTTATTTACTGCTTGCAGCTGGAGTAATCAGATATGAAATTAATCCTAAAAGAAGTCTTAAGTATAGCAGAAACAATATCAGTTCACAAATCTATGGTAGCTTCCTAAACTTTTAAGCAATTCGCTCTATACTTTGTGCTTTTCAAAACTGGTTAAATAACTTCAATTACTCTATTTTAGTATTTATTACTAATAGATATAAAAATATTACATGGAAATTGCTTTAACTAACTAAAATGCTATCTAAACTTAAAACCTTCTTATTAATAAAACATGTAACGTATGTAAACAATATCTTTTTGGTAAACGGGTTCTAATTTAATGGCTAATAATTTTCAGAATGTGACAATAGAATTTAAGATAATGCATTAGGTAGTGTGTATTTCTAAAAATAAGGGTATGTTCAAATATTCACAATTTTGCATTTTTAGCGAAAATCCCTCTATTTTTAGAGCCTTGACCTAATTTATTTATACGAGCGCAAAGGCGCAACATTTAGTAATTGAAATTTGTTATGAAGTACACTATGACATAAATTATACATAAAGTTAAAAATGTCATTGCACTCAAAAGAAAAAAGTTAAAATAGAACAATGATTACAATTAATACTTTGCGGACACTACTTCTCACTGGTCAAAAAGTGTTGAAAATGATTTGATCGAATATATCTACTTAACCCCGCCGGCTCAGTTTATTCGCTGGATGGTAAGAATCTCCATCTCAAAAAGGAGCACTGACACCAGTATATTCTTTATCAATAATTTCTATCTAAAAAAAAAAAAAAAAAAAAAAAAAAAGAAAAAAAAAAAAAAAATACTGCACAAATATGATAGAAACTCTTGATAAAGAATACTGGTGTCAGTGTTCCGTCAAACGGAAACTTCTGCACCATTGTTTGTTCGCCTGCCCGAATTGCGTTCGGAATATGCAGGGAAGGGGTTAAATTCAATTTAAATCGAACTTTTGTTCAATTAAATGTTCTCTTAAAATAATTAAGTGTGTTTTTATTGCAACAATTTATATTTTTAACAATATTAACACTTTCAATGCAATATTTATGTTACAGTAGTTCTTAAGAATATTGCGAATATTAGTCATTCTAGAATCAGTGTACTATGGATGCAAGTACTTTGATTGGAAATAGTATATTTATAATGTACGACGGACAATAACAAAAAAAAGTTTTCCCCCATTCTTAAAAAAAAAAAAAAGTTTGTGCACCAGGTGAAACAAATAATGCCATAATAAAATACACACTTGACTGGTTTAATGACGGAAGGAGCATTAGCATAGGAGGAATGATAAGTACAGAGAGAACAGAAGAGAAGAGAGTACCATAAAACCGGGGTGCCCGGGTTATTTGAGTACAAATCTCGATGCAAGACAGACATTTTCTGATAACGTGGTCGGCATAGGGAGTACATGCGGTTATCCACAAAGAATGGATACGTAGGTCTATTGTGTCCGTCATCCATGAACGCCAACAGACCTTGTATGATGAAGAGATCATGCTTTGTCAAATGGCTGGTCGGTTGCATGATCAGGGAAAGAAGGCAGCGTGTGAAGAATAAATGTCGAAGTGGGTGTTCTATCCGTATCCACAAGTAAAAACAACATTGCTAGAGTATATGGGACATTGTGTTAGCAGACACATGTCTCGGTACGTCACTTCCAAAACAATGCTGAGGTAGAACAGGCAACGAGACAAGTTCTTGCTTCCCAAGGCACGGAGTTTTACCAGATCGGTTTCTTTAAACTCATTGCACGTTACGATAAATATCTCAATGTCGGTGCTACTTATGTCAAAAAACAGTACAAAGTTCACAATGTCATGCTGTCTTTTTTTTTTTTTTTTTTCTTAATCTACCGAAAAAGTAAATTAAAATATTTTAAGAAACTTTTCCGGTAGCGTAAAGGTGCGAAGTTTTCTTTCTTTAGAGTATTTCTCTTCTTATTTAATCGTAAATATATTTGAAGAGAATTAATCTAAAAATTAAGTGGTGTACAAAAAAGGGCAGGAACTAACAATCTTCCGGGTTAGGTTGACAAGTATGTACTTGCCAACATACTAATTAATAATCCGTAGTATTGTTAGCTCCGCTTTCTTTTTTACACCACTATCTTTTTAGAGTATCTGTTTTATTATTTAATTGTATTTGCATTTGGAGAATATTATTCCAAAACTTTACTGGTATGAAAAAAGTGGGAGAGTAACGACGCTACGGAATATTAATTAGGATGATGGCAAGTTAAGTATGAACATAGTTGCCAACTTACCACCTTTTGACTACCAGAAAATTTTAATAGAAATATTTATTTCATATAATCAGCAAACTGTAACGGTTTCTACCGAAAAAGTAAGTAAAATATTTTAATAAAATTTTTCGGTAGCGTAAAATTGTCTTTTTTTGAGTATTTTTCTTCTTTTTTAATCGTAATTATATTGAGAGAATTACTCTAAAAATTAAGTGGTTTACAAAAACGGGCGGGAACTAACAATCTTCCGGGTTAGGTTGACAAGTATGTACTTGCCAACATACTAATAATAATGCCTAATAATAATGAATAATAATAAACAGGCATATTTAAATAAGACAAAATAGAGCAGTAAAATAATTTTTATTTACTTTTCTTTTCATTACAAAGCAAATGAAAATGTAAATTTGAGTTGAACTTTGGAAAACTGATAAATTTTAATTAATGTTTAAAAAGAAATTGAATCTTTAAAAAAAATTACAATTTTACTAATAGTTTTTGCAGTAAGAAAGGTAAATTTCAGATGTCTCAAAATTTAAGTATACAATCAATTAAAATACATATATACAAAATATACAATCAAGTATTTACAAAACTATGGAATGTACAAAAGCAAAGTAATAAATTAAAAGTTCAAATCACTAAAAGTAATAGTATTTAGATATGTTACACGTACAAACATTTTACTTAGTTATATTAATAGAATTTTCTTATTTGTTAACGTTAAATGCAATTCAAATTCTTCAAAATTTAAGCAACTGTAGAAATTCACTGAAATAGAAAAATATTAAATATTAGATAGAAATTTGGCAAAATTTAAAAATTCTATTTCTTTTGTTCAGTTGTATTGCTAATATTGGAATGATTTAGTGACAGGAACTTGATGAGCAGGGGCTTGAAGAGCAAATTTTTGTGGCACACTACGGTGGATGTTATTATTGAGAATCTTAAAAATGTAATAATTTCAGTATTAAATAATAATATTACACAACTCTGAGACATGAAACAGTAATTTATTAAATATACTGGACTTCATTACATATTATATTGCTAAACCCATTTAAAAGTTAGGGGAAATCATCGTTTTCTTTCTTTCTTTTAATTTTAAGGCTGAAAGTCCAGAATTTAATTACAAGTCATTTATGATTATACTTAAGTAACATTTACAAAACTACAAATTGATTTCTTTTACAACTCATTCAAAATCACATTTTTCTCTTATTTAAAAGAAAATAAACACAAAAAATAATGTTAGGAACGAGCTGTAAACATAAAAGACCATGTTTTTGATGGTGCTTGTTCTATTCGTGCAAAAATTAATATAAGTCATTATTCATAATTTTTTCAAATATGAATTTATTAATAATTTTCTTAATTCAAAAAATATATTTTTACCAAAAATACGCATGGAATATGTTTGGGTCACTTCATTCTACCGTATATATATTTTAAAAAAAAGAAGAAAAAAAACAGAATTTAAATATCTTAATTATTTGGGAAGGTATAAATTAATGTTTGTTATAGTCATTTAACATTAGCATCCCATACTTTTACAGCTTATAACTCGATGAAATATTGAGCGAAATATATAAACTATACCATTTTCCGCGATAATTTGATCCAAAGGATTCAAATAAATTATAAAAAAGGAGGGTTACCATTGAAAAAAGGGAAGTTGATTACAGTTTTAATATGTACACATCCCCCTACGCAAAATCTAACTAAATCATTATAAACTAGACGTTATTACAAATTGATTGGTGTCAGTCGCATGTTTCTACGATAATTTACGGTGAAATTAGTTTGGGGGTGGCTCTTTTTGTTTTTGCGGACTGTACAATTAGTGTACTGTGAATGCAATTTTATTTAATGAGATACGTTGTGGTCTCATTCTGCGTCTTCTTTTAAACAGCATTTTCATGGGTGAAGATTTTTCAAATAATTTTTTGTTACCACAATTTTAATGGAGAAACTTTTATGGTGTTTTCATATTAGTGTTTCGTGAGTAAACAGGATAAAGCGTCTTCTATAAGTATAGTGGTAGTAAAAAATGTGAAAATTTCTTATCTCCGAATGGACCGTAAAAAAAGGACAGAGAGTGCGATCCATGGATACAGGGTAATTGTAACATATAGCCGTTTATACCATAAATATTAACTAGAGCTCAAAGTCTCCTCCCATTTTTCATGACACTATCAAATTTAAAAAATTTCCGCTTATTCAATCATAACACACTACCATAAAAATACAGTAGATATTTCTGTGTGATAAAAGTGGAAGCAAAGAAGATGAAATTTTTCAATTCCTGAAAATATCCTGAAAAAAAGGGTGGAGACTTGAATTCTGATATTAGCGAGGACTGCCAACCATCTCATTAATAAGCGTAGACTTGTTAACGCCCCTTTTCCCACACCACTTTATATTTAGAGCAATTCTCTCCAAATAGTGTTACGACTAAATAAGAATGAAATTACTCTAAAAAATTACTGGTGTACAAAAAAAGGCGGTGACTAAAAGTACTACGCTTCATAATGAGATGGTTGGCAAGCATGTATTAGCACACAAAAAGTCTTGTTTTTAAATGATGTAATTGTCATGGAATGCCCATAAACCGGCATTACTCTCAAAAGGACGAAAATATGCGATCGTTAATAATTAAACGTATAGAACTTTTTCTTAATAATAATATTGTATAAATTTTTGACAGTTACTAATACCCCCTCAACTGTCTTTTCAGGACAATTTTAGGAATTAGAAAATTTCTTCTTTTTTGCTACCATTATTTTCCTACAGAAATATCTAACATACTTTTATGGTAGTGTGTCATCATTGAATAAGATAAAGATTATTAAATAAAAAAGTTGTAGCAATAAAGGATGAAAATTTTTCAACCTTGCTAGTATACCGAAATAAGGGCGGAGACTTTGAGTTATGTTAATATCTATACTTCCATAAGTTTTAGAGAAGGCAAAAATGTAAATAAAATACTTGAAAAAAATAAATACTGGTATCTTTGAAACTTGTTTTGTTTTAAGAAAGATTTCTAAATAAAAATGCATTTTTTTTTTTTTTTTTTAGCTTAAATTTTTTGCAATTTCTTCAAGAAGCCTTTCTATAAGAGGAAATGTCAGAATTTCACATATAATCTGACTATTAGTGTAGCGTAAGAAATGGGTGGGCTAATGGCGCCCAAGGGCTTTCCTTTGTCTATCTTTAAGTTAAGTTCCCATTAAAGCCAAATGAAAAAAGTATATTTTTATAAATATTCATTTAAATGACATTTTTGCAATTAATGATGATAAAATATTAACATTTAATTTTTAATTGATTTTCTTATTTAAACAATCCTTTTTACCTCCAATAATTTTTTAATTCTCGTGCACCTAAAAAAAATAATAACAATAAAAAAGAGAACAAAGGGATTAAAAGTATGATGATTTTCTCATAAATGTTCTTTAGAACTACTTTCGAGGCTGAAAATCGCAATTTAGATCTTTCTTTCACGAAAGAGGTAAAAAGACGTGAGAGAGTTTTTTAGCGGTTCGGCACATTCTTCTTTCTACATTTATTGAACTACCACTTTCATTAATCTTACATTGCAAGTACAGATTGCAGAATTTCTAATTTCACTTTGAAACGTATCGCGACGCGGAAGGATATACACCACACCACACCTCATTCATTCGTTTCCGATAATTCTATAATTGGAATAAGTCACGTGACCTCAATTGAGTTGATACGTTGAGTTTGTAAGATTTCTGAAACATTACATTTAGAGTTCAACCTTTTAAAAAATATTTTTTAATTACATTTTAAGTTTAAATAATATACTTTTATTTAAAACAATATTGCTAAGATATTATTTCCATAAAAACAAAAATAAGTAAAATACATTGCGTTCTACATATTCAATAAAGTTGAGAAAATTATTAAAAATAAAGTAAGAAATATAAGAACGAATGAATTTTAATAAAAAAAAAAAAAAAAAAAAAATGTATTTTGAACTAATTGTAATACTTTTACATTATGCTCATTAATATTGAAAGTTTCAGGATTATGAAAGTAACAGTTATGCAGCGACAATTTGATTTCATTCGAGCAAATAACATTAGTGTACAATATAAAGAAGTTGATGACATCACTTCTTATATGATTTTCATTTAACAAATAAATTTTATATATTCATTTAATAATTCATGCATCATGCATTTCCATCATAATTAATTTATACTCCAAATATTTCTGAGAAAATACTAAAAGCTATTAACCTAATAATGAAATCTTATTGATCTAATGATAAATAGAATAATGTAACATTTACATTTATTCTCATTCTTGAAGAGTTACATTTTGCATATAATTCACAAATTTATCTTTTTAATAATTAAAACTATTCTAAACAACATTTTAAATATTGTTGCAGAAATCCATTTACATGTTTTTCGCATTTAACCCTGCATAACTGTTATCCTTCCATGATCTAGCATTCCTCAGCAAGCAGATATTGTATTTCCAAATGGTATTATTTATTCAATCATATTTATATAAACATACATTATTTATTATTCGTACAGCCACGCCTTTTTCAAGGATTCTTCCACCAGTTATTTTATACAATAAAATTTCCATTTAATTTTGAATACTTTTCCATATTAAAAATTGCTATATGTTATTACTGGTACAAAAAATCAACAAAATTCAATGACTGTATGAACTATGTTATTAGAAAATTCATGATTCTTACATTTAAAGGGAGTTTTAATAAATGTGGGCATGTCCATGTGATTATCTAAATAAATCGCAATATCAAAAGTCTGTCGATGAATCAAGGTAAGAATTAAAAGTTCCTATTATGAATTATCTTTATTTTTTTAACAATATTCAATAATTTTATTTAGTTAATATTCCATAATTCTGATATGATTCGAATTATGCACTTTTGAATATATTACTATCTATTATACACTTATTATAAATGAAAGGAAATAGCCTTTATTTTAAATGAGACTGAAAATATTATAAAACATATCAAAATAAATTCCAATTTAATGTAAAGTTAGTTTCTAAAACAATTCCTCGAGAAAAAAAAAAAAAAAATTAAAAAATATCTATTTATTTATTTATTTTTATTTTTTTGATATTCCCATTTCTTAGTGATAAATAAAAATTGCAAAGAGTTATACATTTATACGAAATTCTAAAATGAATAATCCAAAATGGAAAAAAGTCATGAATTTAAAAGTATTCCGCGAAATACTATTTTGTAAATCAGAAAAAAAAGTAATTTTGAAGAAATTTCAAGTTACACCACTAACAGTACATAGATAATGTTGAAATGAGTTTTTAAAAACCATTGGTTAAATGAATAAAAATGATCTATTCATGATCTTTTACCTCTTGATACCCTGTTTTTCAACAGGTTGCTTCCGAAAAAGAATTGCTCGAGAAAAGCGTCGCCGAGTTACATCGCTTGCCTAGGTGGAGAAGCAGATAGTGAAACTGATCTTGATGTTAAAAGACTTATAAAATTTCGCTGTTGCAGGTGTAGGGAACAAGAATCGCCGCTCAAGGGATTTTTTTTTTTTTTTTCTCTCTTCAGTGCAGACAATATAAGTGCCATTAATTTTAAAACTTTAATGTTATTATAATTATAATTTTCAGCTGAAGATGAATTAGTAAATACAACTAAAGAATTTATATATCGTCATTTTAAAACTTTAATGATATATATATATTTTTTTTTTTTTTTCAAAAATATTATGTAACTGAAAAAAGTAAGAAATTTAACCCGCTTACGCCCGAATTAATTTTTCAAAATATTTTTAGCTGATTATTTCACTTTTAAATTAATGTAGACAACTGACAGTAAAATATATTAACATACTTGCCAACATACTAATTAGTAATCCGTAAAATTGTTAGTCCCGCCCTTTTTTTCACACCAGTAAATTTTTAAAATAATATTCCTCAAATGCAATTACGATTAAATAAGAAGAAAAATATTCTAAAATTATATTGGTGTGAAAAAGAAGGCGAGGCTAACAATTTTACGGAATACTAATTAGTATGTTGGCAAGTATGTATTAACTTAAACAATTCTTCTGACAGTTTTAAATTTAAAGCCTGTTGTTATTTATTGACGTTTAATGTCTAGCGAGAAAACTTCGAGATAGAAAAACTTTGAGATAAAAGATTAATTTCCTATTATATGTTGACAAAGATCTCGAAAGTAAAGTAATATAATATATATTATTATTCAACTTGATTTATGTTAGTATACCTGCACAAAAAGCAAAGATATGTGCGACGAATGAAGAATTATAAAATTTGTATCCAAATTATGAAATAACAATTAATAGTAGGCACATAAAACTTTCAGGGATCATTTAGAGTGACGCTATAAACTGTCTCGAAAAAGAAGAAATCATTCCAAGAATCCTCAAAAAATATATGTGCCGTTTTATTAACCCTTTGCCGCTCAGTGTTCCACTACATGGAACACCTAACTTTGCTAGCTTCTCCAACTGTTATATTCAATTGCAAATGCATAAAAATAGGTTTATTTTTAACTTTGAACTTTCCTTTTCACCCATAGATGACACCACTACACAAGGCAATCCATGATATTTAACTGAGACGCGTTATTTTAAATCCTCGGATTTACAAGAAATTTTGTAAATTTTTTTTGTGATACAAAAAAATATTGCTTGAAAAAAAATTTCTATGTGATATCGTTGGCTGTACTCTAAATTATTTATTCTATATTATTTTTAACTTTTTATACAGGAAACATACGAGGAATGGTTGAATAAAATAAGGTGTTCCATCTCCTGGAACACTGCGACACTAGCGCTTTTCATTACGCAACCGAAAGCAATGATGAGAGAAGACAGCTGTGTTCACGTTTTCTGTTTCCCTCTATTTGGAGGGAATGACGTCAAGCTATCAGATGCTGCGAAGGAGAGTTTTTTCTTTTTTTTTTTTTTTTTTTTTAATAAACAACCAAGAAATATACATTCCAGACTTCTACACTTCTACCAAAAGGGTGTGACGTGCTTCTAAAAATTTCATGAAGCTAAAAAATAGACTAATTGTAAATATTTTTGCACATAGGACTTCTATATATGTATACTAACTGTAAATATCAAATTATTTCATAAAAAATAACATAACCAAGGTTTTTTTTTTTTTTTTTTTTTTTTTTTTTCCGGGGGGGGGGGTAGAGTAGCAGGCCTCCCCGTGTGTAAACCCTGGGTCATGCGAAATCTGCTACACAGGTATAATACAATGTTTTTTGATTCATACGCAAAATCTTTTACTCATTTACGCGTTTCGTTGCGACGCTCACTTAGACGCACTTTTCAGAGCTCTAGTGGCGCAGTGTTCCAGCTGATGAAACACCCACAGATTAAAAATGGTAAGTACTATCTTTACAAAATTATACCTGCATACTCCTTTAGACCTAAGTAGATAGTCTACAACTTCTTTTCTTGAAATTCCAACTTTAAAGGATAGTGAGCTCTAAAGGGTTAATGAGGACACTGGGCGCTAACGGGCTAATTTGTTTTCCCTCTCCGCTAAAGTAAAATAAACATATCAGCTCTGATTAATTTTATTAATATGCAGATTTATATTCTGATTTAAGTATGGTATTTAATTTTGGTTGTAATAAATATTAAATGTCTTGTTTTTTAAGTGCATGTTTTCCTTTTCTAGTTTTTTAGAGGCGTCACATAGTAATTTTCGTGTTTAAATTTTTTTGGATTTAATTTGAAAGTCTTATGTTTTATTTATTATTTTATTTTATTTTTTATTTTATATACTTATATATATTACTTACAAAACTTTGAATAAACACCTTAAAATGCAATAAACGCCCAACAATTGTTTCGGCGAAACAATTGTGGTGAGTTTATTGCATTTTATGGTGTTTATTCAAAGTTTTGTAAGTAATAATTTACAACCCCAGTTCTGTGGTGCTTTCTTATTAATTACTTATATATATTATATATATTTATTTTTTAGAATATTGGAATAGTTTTAAATAATTTCTAAAGAGTAGCTGTTTGTATAATGATTTTTTTTTTTTTTTTTTTTTTAGCAAACCAAACACAATACCATATTTTTAAGAGCCAGTTTTTTTTTTTTTTTTTCTTGTAAGAATCGACCAGGTTTGAATATTTGACATTTTTGAATTTGTTGAAATTTTTAGGATACGTTCTTTATGTCAAACTATTAGACACGAGAAAAAAAAAAAAAAAAAAAACTTAAATTTCGGGAAAGGGGCTGTTAAAGATGAAGGCCATCTATTATTTTACGGTAAACATGCCAATTTACGTAAGGCAATACTTTTTGCGCCAAAAATTAACCATGGCATTGAGAGTTATTATACATTGACTGTTAGGATATAAAGACCTATATTTGACTCGTAATGTAAACTTTAAAGGTCATTCACAAATCTAAAAAAAAAAAAAAAAAAAGCAATTTTATGGAGCTTTGACACTCAAAATTTTCTTGCGTCGAAAGGAACCACAAGATATCTATTACAATAAATACATACTGATGAAAATTACCCAAAAAAAAGTTGGATATGTATGGCTAAATTTTGATGAAAAGAGTACTTGAGCTTTAAATTACGAAAAACCAAAAATTGCATGATTGTTTAAGGTTATTTACTGCTTGCAGCTGGAGTAATCAGATATGAAATTAATCCGAAAAGAAGCCTATAGCAGAAACTATATCAGTTCACAAATCTATGGTAGCTTCCTAAACTTATATGTAATTTGCTCTATACTTTGTGCTTTTCGAAACTCGTTAAATAACTTCGATTATTTTAGCATTTATTACTATTAGATATAAAAATATTACATCAAAATTGCTATAACTAAATAAAATGCTATCTAAACTTACAACCTTCTTATAAATAAAGAATGCAAAATATGAAAACAATATTTTTTTGGAAAACATACTTATTTAATGGCTGAGAATTTTCTGAATTTGACAATAGAATTTAAGATAATGCACTATGTAATGGGTATTTCTAAAATCAAGGGTATGCGAAATTTTCTTATCTGCCCTGAAAAAAGGGCGGAGAATATGACCCCTGGTCCCATATCATAGCCTCCTTAACTAGATGCCTGTCGCGTGGCTCATAAACTTGGCAACAGTTGAAGCGGTAGACAGCGCGAAATGGTACAAATTGCATGACATTTTTATTCACGTATTTCGTATTTACTACCCGTACATGCCATCCAATCGCTGTTCGATTCAATGCCTTGGCAGATATGTACTGTTATTGCTCACAGAGGTCGCTGCTTTATGTACTGTTTTCTCAGTACATATTACTCCAAATTTCCTGAAATTTTAATCAATTGTTCTTCCTACTATAATGTATGTGTCCAACAAATTTCATTTCGTTATTATCATTCCTTCTTGGTGTAGCAATTTTAATGTCCAGTAGGGTATATCTTAATAATCAAACTCTATATAATCTTAATAATCAAAATTTTAATTTTAATAGTATACAGGGTGTCCCACGATTCTTTAGACATTTTAAAATTTCATAAAAATTAAAGGCATTGGTAGAACTGAACGTGTTTTGCGGAAAAGTTATACTCGTAAAGTTTTTTTTTTTTTTTTTTTTTTTTTTTTTTTTTTGTAGTAAATAAAAGAAAATAGTTAAATTTTTTGTCGATAGAGGTCGCTGGACAGATGCATAACGAGAAATATGCAAATCAAAGTCTTAAAAATTGCACGGTTTTACCATTAACACAGCTTATTTCTAATTTTACCACTTACTTGCGCACAAATGAGATTTAATTGCGATACTGATCTGGTGGATAAATTGTTATTGGTGAAGAAGTTTTCCCTCAGGTAAGAATCGTGGAGTGAAGCTGCAGTTCACGGTGTTCTAACTCGTTTGCAAACTGTAATTTGTGTTGATGGTGGATGCATAGAATACGATTTCTATGCCAGTAAACATTTACTTAAAAATAAAAATTGTTTTAATGGGGTTTTGTAATTTGCTCCCATACAGCGCCCTGTATGACGAAAATTTTAACTATTACATTTTTCTTTACTATAAAAAATTCCCCTTCACGAGAACAATTTTTTTGCAAACCCCGTTCAAATCCACCAATTCCTTCAATTTTTATTAATTTTTAAAATGTCTACAGACTTATGGAACACAATATTTATTTTCTGTAGAATTTTTCTTTCTTATTTCGAAGCTATATATTAATATATTTTATGACCCTTGTAAAAAGTCAGTAGCGTGTCATGTTAGTGTTTTTTTTTTTTTTTTTTTTTTTTTTTTTCGTCGGATATGACACTTCTACTGAGACTAGTTTTTATTATTATTATTAAGAGAGAATAATTCTTGTTTCTTTCCTCTTACTCGATGATGTTTCTCTCTTTTATGAGACAGAAGTACACTTTAAATGCATTGAAGTGCTTCTTATCTTGTAGAATGATTTTAACCTGTTATAAAAGAAATAACATTGAGAGCATAATATTTTATGAAAAATTTATTGCTTTAAGAATACGTTTCAGCTTTATTGAGTTAATTAGCATTTAATTGTTTTTAATATTGAGTTTATTTTATTTAATGTTTTAGGCAATTAATTTGAAAGCAAATTAATTTTGTGTGTTATTAAAATGTTAATTAATATCTTGTTAATATAATAAATAAAAATAATTTTTAACAACACAAAAGTAAACAATTCATATTATTTATTATTATTATTATTTTACAGAACTTCAAAATAAAACTGAATTGGTCGTAGATTTATCATAGCATCACTTTTATCACTTTTTCAAGAGCTTAAATTAAATGCATTCATTATAACTAATATCCAAAAATGAATTTTTTAGATTTATCATAGAATCATTTCTTAAAAAAGATAGAGCTTAAACTAAACTTATTTGTTATAACTACCATTTTAGACAATCAATTTGAAAGCAAATTACATTTGTATGTTTTTAAAAGGCTAATTAATATTTTGCTTAATGCAATTGATATAAATAATTATTTTCAATAACACATAAGTTTACACATAAGTTTATACGTAAGTTACAATAACACATCTGTTTATATATTTTTTAAAGAATTTCAAGATAAAAATAAATTTATTTTAATTTTAGAAGAGAATCCTTTTTTGAAAAGATAAAGTTTAAATTAAATGTTTTTTTTTTATTTTTTTTTTACCATAATAACTTGAAGTATGTTTTTCAAAAATCATCACACAACCAGAGCTGCCAACATTTTTTACGTTTAAATCAAAATTGACACCAATATTTTTAAATGGAATATGTTATATATATATTCGGCAATTAGTATTACCGGAAGCAGCTTTAAAAATTTTCCGGTTTGAAGTCTCCCTTGAAAAACGGGAGACTTGGCACCTATGCACTACAAGTTAAAAAGTTTATAACTAATATGTAAGAGAAATGCATTACAGAATGAAAAATCTGGTTTCAATAGACTCTGTCTTCTCTTGCTAGTGTGAATAAAAATGTTTTCTTTTAAAATTATATGGCTCATATTTCATTATTATGGAATATGTGACATATAAAGGGTTATGGTGGTCTAATAATATTTAAAGTAACATTCTTAGGATGTAATGTTTAATTTACATATTTTAATACGTGATTTTATATTGTATAATGCAAATTACAAGTACTTTTAACTCATGTCAATAGATGTATTGTACTTATTGCAGTAGACCTGCCAACTATTCAAATATATTTATTCCGTCGTAGTACTACGCCAAACCTTTTATTTCATACCACTAATTTAAAGCATAATTTTCTCTAATATGTACTTATGATTAAGCGTTCTTCAGCTATGTGTTTTTGTGATCATGGATATCTCTGCGAAGTGCTGACTCAACAAGTCTAGAGTTAAATAGGGGCGAAAACCCTTGTGACTGAAAGAAGATAAGGGAACACCAAATGACTGTATGTTAACCAAATTTCTACCTGTCAGTCAATTGACGACTTGACTTTCTGTCGTCATTCGACGTCATGATGAAATTTAACCTATAACAGTCTTAATTTAGCCCACAAATAAAGGACTATAGCCAATCATAGCGCAGCTTTTCCCCACAAACAAAGGGAAACTCCGCCTCGTTCTAGTCGTCCATTTTGCACACCACCCCCATCCCCAAGCCTTTGGAATCGGTCTCACAAGTAAACCTTCTCTCCTTTGATACCGGTTTTCCGTAAACCAATATATTTTCTGAAAACTTATGTTACAAGAAGAAAAACTGTGAAATCTTAGGGGCAGAGGGATAAGCGTTTAGGAGCTGTAGGAGATACAAAGTATCAGTAAAGTGTTGAAAACATGACACCAAAAGTCGCTAAAATGCTCGTTTCCCGTATTTATATGAACTAATAATATGGTAAGAAGGTGGAGGCCACAGTTTAAAGGAAGAAACAACTCGTTGAACAGAAACAATATGCGTTGGGATGTTGAAATTGTGACTTGTAATTGACTTCAAACAAAATCTATTTCAAGAGACAATGAATGTGCAATTCATCAATTAAACAGTTAGAAGAGCAGAAAGACAGTACACAATGGGCACATTTTACAAAAGCGATAGCCGAACACTTTGCACACTCATCATTTGTCA